>JAMPIV010009234.1:0-120508 GCA_024509875.1 Oreohelix idahoensis
GATGCTGGACTTAGAATAGTGAAGTCTCCAACACTTTTACCCTCGATGCTGGACTTAGAATAGTGAAGTCTCCAACACTTTTACCCTCGATGCTGGACTTAGAATAGTGAAGTCTCCAACACTTTTACCCTCGATGCTGGACTTAGAATAGTGAAGTCTCCAACACTTTTACCCTCGATGCTGGACTTAGAATAGTGAAGTCTCCAACACTTTTACCCTCGATGCTGGACTTAGAATAGTGAAGTCTCCAACACTTTTACCCTCGATGCTGGACTTAGAATAGTGAAGTCTCCAACACTTTTACCCTCGATGCTGGACTTAGAATAGTGAAGTCTCCAACACTTTTACCCTCGATGCTGGACTTAGAATAGTGAAGTCTCCAACACTTTTACCCTCGATGCTGGACTTAGAATAGTGAAGTCTCCAACACTTTTACCCTCGATGCTGGCCTTAGAATAGTTACTTCTACCCTCGATGCTGGACTTAGAATAGTGAAGTCTCCAACACTTTTACCCTCGATGCTGGACTTAGAATAGTGAAGTCTCCAACACTTTTACCCTCGATGCTGGACTTAGAATAGTGAAGTCTCCAACACTTTTACCCTCGATGCTGGACTTAGAATAGTGAAGTCTCCAACACTTTTACCCTCGATGCTGGACTTAGAATAGTGAAGTCTCCAACACTTTTACCCTCGATGCTGGACTTAGAATAGTGAAGTCTCCAACACTCGATGCTGGACTTAGAATAGTGAAGTCTCCAACACTTTTACCCTCGATGCTGGACTTAGAATAGTGAAGTCTCCAACACTTGATGCTGGACTTAGAATAGTGAAGTCTCCAACACTTGATGCTGGACTTAGAATAGTGAAGTCTCCAACACTTGATGCTGGACTTAGAATAGTGAAGTCTCCAACACTTGATGCTGGACTTAGAATAGTGAAGTCTCCAACACTTGATGCTGGACTTAGAATAGTGAAGTCTCCAACACTTGATGCTGGACTTAGAATAGTGAAGTCTCCAACACTTGATGCTGGACTTAGAATAGTGAAGTCTCCAACACTTGATGCTGGACTTAGAATAGTGAAGTCTCCAACACTTGATGCTGGACTTAGAATAGTGAAGTCTCCAACACTTGATGCTGGACTTGATGCTGGACTTAGAATAGTGAAGAATAGTGAAGTCTCCAACACTTGATGGACTTAGAATAGTGGACTTGATGCTGGACTTAGAATAGTGAAGTCTCCAACACTTTTACCCTCGATGCTGGACTTAGAATAGTGAAGACTCCAACACTTTTACCCTCGCTTCTGGACTTAGAATAGTGAAGTCTCCAACACTTGATCCAACACTTGATGCTGGACTTAGAATAGTGAAGTCTCCAACACTTGATGCTGGACTTAGAATAGTGAAGTCTCCAACACTTGATGCTGGACTTAGAATAGTGAAGTCTCCAACACTTTTACCCCCGATGTCAGTATCTCCTACAGAACTACCTTTACCCCTTTTAATGCTATTAGAGGGCGCCAGGGGCTGACAAAGCAGAATCTTCTTCTTCTTCCATCCTTAGCCACCGACCGTCGAAGCAGTCAGTGGCCATTACGCCTAGTGGCGTCTTAGGGCAACAGCAGATAGGCTTTCTTTGCCATTGTTTCCCATCACGCCTATTGGCGTCTTTAGGGCAACGGCAAATCAATCCATCTGCTGTTGTTTCCGTAATCGAAGTGACTGGCAAACGGGTGATCAGCCCGTTGGTACAAAGCAGAATACACAGATGATTTCATAGCGATTTTTATTTTTTTATGCGATCTCATATGTGTGTGAAGGTAAGAACCGTTTGCTTTTTTTTTTTTTTTTTTTTTTTAATGAATCTAAGAACAAATCGCTGTATTCTTAACATTTTCAAATTATAAAACATGGAAAAAGTATTAGTAAAATACCATCTCTCTCTCTCTCTCTCTCACATATATATATATATATATATCTTGTGGCAGATGGATAGGACACACACTGAGGAAACCTGCTGGTAGCATTACTAGGCAGTCCTTGTTCTAGAATCCACAGGGTAAGACAGGGCAGACCAAGGAACACACGGAGAAGAGAACTGGAGACAGACATAAAGGGCATGAAGACATGGAAAAACCTTGAGCAGACGGCATGGGATAGGAAGACTTGATATCAATTTGTTGAAGGCCTATGCACCTCGGGCAGCTGAATGATGATATACAGTATATATAAATATTCTTCTGGACTAGGGCCAGCAGTTACAGATTCTGTAACATAGATTTTTATTTTAAGGCTTGGGTTGTTGGCCCTAGCCCAATCCACAAACTTGCAAGACCAGCTTCCCTCTCTTTGCCTGGCATTTCTATGACCTACCATAGTAGCTGAACCTACCAGTAGCATTAGGCTCCCACTGACTAAGCTCATAGCGTTCACAAGGTAATTCAAGTCATCCCACAGATTCAAGATGCAGCAAACACATGGCAAATCCCCAGACCTGGAAGAAGGGTGTTTGCTCTCTTCTGTGCATCATTTTCAGCTTGTTTGAGCTTGTCAGGAAGACAAGCCTCCTATTGACAGGTACAGATATTCCCATAGCAGATATTACTGTAGAGGAGTGCAGTTTTAAAGACTTCACTATACTAGGTCCAGCATAGAAAGGTGGGGTGACCAGTTGCCTTCATTGCTGCCTTTTCCTTCCCTAACTCAAGATCAAAGTCATGTACCCATTTACAGCTGGGCATACTAGAGCATGATAATACTGTGAATCAACTTGGTACCTTTGCCGTGAGAGAACAGCGCGCTAACCACTCTGCCAATCGAACGTTTACTCCGCCTATATTATTCAGAAGGAACGCAAGCTACTTCAAGGTGATGCAAACAAGGAATGAAAATTGGACATAGTATGTGCATAATCTCTAGAAAACAAGCCATACATCATTATGATTGTTGATCAGAATCGACGTCACTGCACTTCGGGCAAACTCATAGGTGCTCAGCCTCCCTCAGCAAATGTCGAAGGGTATAAATGCTAATTGTTCCTGCAGCACATTGGTTGTACACACAATCTTAGGCTTGATAGTTCATCGATTGCAGTGTCATTCTCTAACAGGCATTATGACAATGAGCAATGAATACACACCTTTGTTTTCAGTTCCATCCAGAGCAATCATAATGTTGTCAACAGCTCGTTGATCAGTAAGGTCAGGTTGCTGGGGAAAGATAATGAAGTGGTAATTACAAACACACTGTGTAGTTCCCAAAGGTCTCTGAGGAAACAAAGAAAGGACTACTCCCTTAGGCATATCGTAAGAGGCAACTAATATTAGATTTAGCATGGGACTGGCAGACTCATCATGTAAATAAATTGATACAACAACTACCACTACAGGAGCATATAAATGATGAAGGCTTCCCACGAGGAGATCAGTAGCAGCTGTAGCTTCATACAGAGTGAAAAGGAAAAGAAGAAGAATTATAAATATTTTAAAAGCCAAAGAATATAAAACCATATTTATTTCCTTGATTCACTGCCTGGGTTATGTCTTTACATCTTCACTGTATTTGTGACATTAACTCAGAATGTCTCATCCTGGTTTTTGTCATTTCTTTCTGAAATTGTTTTTTAAAAAAAATATGAATGTCGTAAGCTTTCCCCCATCCTTTTCCAATCTGTCAGCCTCTTCATTTCCAGGGATGTTGCAGTGAGAAGGGATCCACTGTATCACAACTCTTTTGTATTGCTGACATAGTCTGTGAAGTGTTACTCTTAGGTCATCCAGTTCAGCATTTCTTTGATTTTTCAGCGTTGTAATTAATGACATCGCATCCGAGAAGATAGCTACAGGTCTCTCTGAGCTTTCTTCTGTCATTAGGATTTCTGATGCAGTTTTTAAGGCCTCTGAAGTTACTGGTCCATTGATTAATATTAAGTTGTGGGTCTAAACATAACGACCTCTTAAACTAGAGCGGCTTAATCTATTGACAGGTTTTTAAAAAATGTTTTTGTTGTTTGCTCTCAGCCATATCTCTCTCTTACAATGCTGGCCATTAGTTTTGAGTGGTAAGTATGTTGTTGTTTATAGCTAGGCTGCGATATCTGTGCCTTTCAGCCTGACACATCCAATTTCAGCAAGTAATTTTTACAGGTTTGCTTCCCTGCCACCTCATGCCTGTATGTATTCTATACCCCATGTCCATCTAATAGTGCAGTGAGGTGGATGCACCAGTGAACGTCATTGTAGCTGAGATGCAACTCTGCCTCAGATCTGGAAGGTACGCAGATCGGGAACACCACACACAGCCAATTGAGGCATCGTTTGCCATTCGAAAGGAAATGAAAATGAGAATAGCTTCCCAGACTTTTTTTTAATGTTAAGGTAGAATACCACACTTTTTTTTACACCCTGTAAGGGAAGATAAGAAATGATATAAATCAATACACTTTAGCTCCACAAGCAGCCTAGACAAACACATGCCAAGTCCTCCTGTCATGTGCCGTCAGCTTGAGTTCATTCTTTGTCTTCCACATCATTTTCATTTCAGTCTCTATGTGTTTTTGGTCTACCTCTGTCTTTCTTACCCTGGCGGTTCCAGTATAAGGATTGCGTCATGATGCTATCAAGAAGTTTCCTCAATGTGTGTCCTATCCCTCGCCAGCGTCTTCTTCTAATCTCTAGTTCCATGGGCAGCAGTCTGGTTCTTGTCATCAATTCCACACTGGTGACCTTATCGCACTAAAGAAATGATATACTAAATGGATAATGTTGACCAAATGTTATTTCTGGCTCCTTACCAGACAACTTTATGTAGCATTCCCAATTTGTCCCTAGTTTTCCATGAAAAATTTGACATACTGCACAAACTGGATGCACTTTGTAGGGGAATAGAGAATTTGTATACTAAACAAATAAAAACCCACTTTGTACCAGATATGAATAAACTATTAATCTGTATAAATTTTGTGAATTACTAAATAATAAGGTCAATATAGATGATGAAAAGTGGTAGTATTGTTGTGGATAATAATGACTCGGTCGCTCTATTGGAATACAGCCTGCAAAGTTTAAAATTTAGCCAAAAATAATCTGTCAATGCATATTAGATTAAACTCGGCAGCCAATCATAATTAAAATTGATCTGTGATTTTTAAAACAGCTGATGTAGTGCCTAAAGTTTTAAGTTATTTGTGGGCAAAGTTGACCAGTTATCAGAAATAAACAAAGTTTAAGGTCATCTCATTTTATGGTGAGGACAATGTTTAACTTTATTTGCTTCTAAGACACAATATTGTTTTTTTGGTGTTAACAAATTTTGTTTTTAAAAGTGTCATTACCTTATAAATTGTTTTCATGACTTGCTGATAGAATAGCAAAATTACGGATCATGGGGAGTGTGTGATGTCAAGCAGTTCTTTTTAACACAAAGATGTCAAAAAACTTTTTTTTTTAAAAACCATTAAAGTATCAAAAAGAATTCCATTCTAGTTGTCCTTGGCTAACTAACCGTGTTAAATAAATTTTTTTTAAATGGGTTGGCAATGCTGCTTTATGTGTTATTACGGCAGAAACCATAATTATTGGTATGAGTCTTAAAAAAAAAAAACAGATCATGTCTAAAAATTTAAGCTGTCTTATCTATGGGCTGTAATACTAATTGTAACTAAGTCCTTTTCTCCCACCAATTGCACAAATGATCTCCCCCTCCAAATATGTCAAACTCTTTCCTCATTTTTACAACTGCTTTTTTTTTGCATTTCATGTAGACAACTGTGCATTTTCAATCACGGTATCCAACAAATACCAAGTACTCCAACAGCTGGAAGATGAAACAGATACAGAAGACCACTGGCAACAAGTAAAAAATATATGGAACAAGACATGTGAAAAAGTACTGAGAAAAAGAGAACATCAGCACAAAGCATGGATAACAACAGAAACCATTAGTAAGATAGAAGACAGGAAAAACAAGAAAGCAGATTTAAACATAAGCAAAACCAGAAGCTCCAAAGCCAAGGCTCATGAAGTGTACATAGAAGCAAACAAAGAAGTAAGAAGAAACATCAAAAGAGACAAGATGAAATATATTGATGATTTGGCAAGGGAAGCAGAGGAAGCTGCAGCCAAAGGAAATATGAGGGACTTGTACAACAACACAAAGAAGCTAACAGGGAAATATAAGCAAGCAAATGGCCTCATAAAAGATAAGAATGGAAAATTGCTTAGTAATATACAAGAACAAATGAAAAGATGGACAGAACATTTTGAGGAACTTCTCAATAGACCATCTCCAACTAATCCTCCAGACATCCAGCCAGCAGAAGAGGAGCTACAAATCAGCTGTGAACGACCAAGTAGAGAAGAAATAAAGAAAGCCATAAAGCTTCTGACAGATGGAAAAGCAGCTGGTCCAGACTGCATTCCAGCAGAGGCCATCAAAACAGATATTGATACCTCTACAGAGATATTATACAAACTACTAGGCAAAGTCTGGGAGAGAGAGGAAATACCAGCAGAATGGAAGGAAGGTTATCTGGTCAAGTTGCCTAAGAAGGGAAATTTACAAGAGTGCACAAATTATAGAGGAATAATGTTACTATCAGTGCCAGCAAAAGTATTAAACAGAATCATCCTGGAGAGATTAAAAGAGTCCATAGACAAGCAACTGAGAGATGAACAAGCAGGTTTTCGACAAAATAGATCCTGTACAGACCAGATAGCCACATTGAGAATAATAGTTGAACAAAGTCTGGAATGGAATTAACCGCTATACATCGGATTCGTGGACTATGAAAAGGCATTTGACAGTGTAGACAGAGAATCACTTTTGAAATTGATGAGGCATTATGGAGTTCCCATGAAGATCAACTTAATAAGGAAGACCTATGAAGACATGACATGCAGAGTTCTTCATGAAGGACAACTTGCACAACTGTTTAGGATTAGAACGGGAGTGAGACAGGGGTGCCTCTTGTCTCCATTTCTTTTCTTCCTAGCAATAGATTGGGTTATGAAAACATCGACATCACACAACAGAAATGGAATTCAGTGGAATCTGACTAAACAGTTTGATGATCTGGATTTTGCAGATGACTTGGCTCTTCTGTCCCATAACCATAATCAGATGCAAGAGAAAATGAAAATTCTCGATAAGAGGTCACAACAAGTGGGCCTGAAAATACACAGGGAAAAGACAAAGATTATGAGAATAAATGCAAGAAATGATAACAAGGTTGAACTTGAAGAAACACCACTAAAAGATGTAGAATCGTACACATATCTTGGAAGTAATATAGACAAAGTTGGAGGGACAGACAGTGATATTAAAATAAGAATACAAAAAGCAAGAGGAGCTTTCATTACATTGGGAAACATATGGAGAACAAGAGAAATCAAGTCCAACACGAAAATAAGAATCTTCAACTCAAATGAGAAGTCAGTCCTATTGTATGGCTCTGAGACATGGAGAACAACAAAGACAACTACCAAAAAGCTACAGACTTTCATAAATGGGTGCTTGCGTAGAATAGAGGGATTAAAACGGTATGACAAGGTTACCAACGTGGAACTGATGACAAGAACCAGACAAGTGCCAGTGGAACAAGAGTTAAGAAGACGCTGGCGATGGATAGGACACACATTGAGGAAACCTCCTGATAGCATTACAAGACAGTCCTTGTTCTGGAATCCACAGGGAAAGAGAGGCAGAGGTAGACCAAAAAACACATGGAGAAGAGAACTGGAAACAGAAGTGAAAATGATGAGGAAAACATGGAAAGAACTTGAGCGGATGGCACAGGATGACTTGGCATGTGTTTGTTGAAGGCCTATGCTCCTTGGGAAGCTAAAGGGTATTGATTAACTGTGCCAGCTCCATGTTACACAGTTTCAAGTGTGAGATTATTGTAGCTCTAATACTTATTCATTTCCTGTTTTGCTCCACATGAAACACGGACCCACCACTGCAGCTAGTCCCCTTGCTGGAAACCTACACTAAATGTTCATGTGCACATGCAATGGTAGTGACTGTAGCAATCTGTATTCGATGATGAGGCTGCCAGTTCAACCATGCCTGAGGAAGAAGTGGTCATATTCTTTCTTAGTGTCTGGGGAGACCCCCACGGAACTACATACAGCTGCTCTGGTATAGCATGTGCGACGATGCCCCATCACGATCGCGCCAATACTCCGACCTCAGATCGGAAGAGATTACCCGCTGAATTGATATGCTTGTCTCAAAGATTAAGCAATGCATACGGGATTCTTTCGAGGCCCATAATTGGAACGAGTGCTCCAACTGGAGCTCACTGTCTAAGGACAAGAGGTATTGCAAATATATATGTTTTGGTGCCAGACTGTATCGGCTACGCCGTTCCTCTGGATTCACCAGCTTCGTGGCTCATGCTGCATGGGCAACAGCTTGACCTCTTTACCCAGTTGCTCAACTTCATGTCGGCTGAGACATTGTCTTGGGGCCATGTCGCTATGGTCAGTAATGACTGAAAGAGATACTGAAAGATCACCGAAGGCCGGAAATTAAACATAATTTATCTGCTAACTCTTTTAGGTCAGAGTACTTACAGCTTTGATCAAGGCACTTGCTATTTCAGTGTTTACATTATTCACAGCAGTCAGAACACCTGTAAAGGGAAGTATAATACCAAAGTTACTACAATATATATATGCTTTTACTGCCCTATGGAGCAGTAAAAAATGAATTAGAATATTAGAAGCAGTAAGGAAAACCAGTTACAAATTCATTAAACTGAAACTACAGTGGATTCCTACCTACTGCAAGATATATGGACGTAAGAATGCAGACAGACTTGCTAAACAAGGTTAAAAAAGGGTACAGGTATCCCAAAGCAGATATTGCCGTAGGGAAATGAAGTGTTCGAGACTTTACTATACTAGGTCCATCATCGAGAGGTGGGGGGGTGACCAGTTCCCTTCCTAGCTGCCTTTTCCTTCACTGCCAAAGAAAGAGGAAGAAAACATCAGGAGCAGAAAGCTTATTAGGAAAAATACCCAAGAAGTGATCAAACGATAATTTTCAGGCTGAGAACTGGCTTGGCAGCAGACTGAAATACCATATTTTCAACAAATTCAAAATAGGGTACACAGATGTAGTGCAACATATAAATACCTTTTCCCATGAATCTTTCTCCGCCATCTCTTAGTTCTACAGCTTCATAAATGCCTGTTGAAGCTCCACTTGGTACAGCAGCACGGAACAAACCTGGGTAAATAATACAGCCATGCATGATTCTTGATTTCCTAGTCTAAATGTTCACCCCAGTTTTTTTCTGGCATAACAAATACAAATTACGTTTTATTTTAGATAATTTAAGAAAAATGTATGTACACAGATTATACTAGTTACTAATTTAGTTGTTCCTCATCTACCCTGGAGTGTAGAGGTTTGCCAGAGAGCGCACCATACTATCCTTTTGGCTGTCTTCCTCCTGGCCTGGTTTCAATCTAGTCCTTTGTCCTTCAGAGATTTTCTAATGTTGTCCTCCCTGCGAACTCAGGGTCATCGTGGAGGTCTGGATCCCTGGCTCTTAGTTTTCCATATTAGTTGTGGTAGCCGATCTTCTCCTATTCTGCAGACATGGCCAAACCATCATAATTGGGCCACTCAGGTCTGCAGGGACTGGGTTTTGAGGCCATGCCATATTGTCTGGTTGCGTTCTCGCAAATTTCCTTGCTGTGTCTGCTTCATAAATTGGGTCAGCAGGGACATTATGATCAATATCCATGTCTCAATCCAATGTTTCAGTCTCCCAGACATCATCATCTGCAGAATCAGTGATGAATTCATCACTGAAATCATCAATGAAGTTCATTATTTTTATCAATGACAGTGAAATCCGACTTCACTGAATAATTCAAAATGGCAGTCGTGAAGAAACTTTTTCAGTTTGAAATACATTTTATGTTGTATTTTATTATAAAACAACTATATTAATTTGAAAACAAAATGTTTTACAGTCCTTTCTGTGACTTTGAAATTACCCACCTTACACGTCAGATTTCTAAGGATAGAAATGAAGAGTTAAACAACAACAAATCTTTCCTTTTTCCAACCAACGTTTAAAGTCACAGAACAGCCCACAACTTATGAATGCTAAACAACATGAAATCTACTCAATGCCACTACTACAGTTGCCCTAAATTGGCCAAAAGAAATTGCGATAAGACACATTTGAACAAAAACCTGATTAACTCTTGCAAGGCCAGGTTTTAAATTTACTAAAATTAAAACAGAGGGTCTTAGAATATCCATTCTTGTGATGCAGTGGAACAAGAGATGAGAAGAAGACGATGGCGATGGATAGGACACACACTGAGGAAACCTGTTGATAGCATTACAAGGCAGTCCTTGTTCTGAACCCCCAGGGCAAGAGAGGCAGAGGTAGACCAAAAAGCAAATGGAGAAGAGAGCTGGAAACAGAGGTGAAAATGATGAGAACATGGAAAGAACTTGAGATGATGGCACGTGACAGGAGGACTTGGCATGTGTTTGTTGAAGGCCTATGCTCCTTTGGGAGTGAAGGGTTATGATGATGATGATTGTTAGAAAAAATAAAAATGGTTCAGAATGTACCTCTGTCAGTTTTAAGATCAAAATATCAAGGTAAGCCTCAGTTTGTGGACATGCATTGTTAGAAAATTTAAAAACAGTTCAGAATATACCTTTGTCAGTTTTAAGATCAACTTCGACAGTGGGGTTGCCACGGCTGTCATAAATCTGACGGGCGAGAATTGATTCGATAGGCATGACTAAGATTTGGCTATAAAACTGCAAGGAAACCTGTAAAACAAGGCAAAAATAAACTGAATACAACTGCTGCCAAGCAATATTTGGATCAGCAAAAACAGCCTCAACCACTGTACACTCTTAAAAAAAAAAATGGTAGGTTGAAATGAAGATTAGAAGAACATGCTCTTTGATGCTATCCAATTAACTCGTTCCCATTTTTAGGGTTAAGATTAAAGTTAGGGTTAAGTTTAAGTTTACTAAACCTAACCTTAATTACTGCATCTCTGAATTCTTTAAGGATATATCAAACATATGTCCCACTGTTCTTCATTTCAATCAAATGGTCATACATGGCTAAAGTGAGCAACAGTAGACTGAGGGCTGCCATACTGGCTAACTTCTGGTTCAAGTCTGAACTCTGTTTTGGTTTTTATTTTTTAAACGGCCTCATTGTTTGTCTGCAGTTATTAATTTTGACAAAGCTCAGAACAGGGTTAGTGTAAGGTTAAGGCTAGCTGTGTGACAGAGCCTGAAATAGGGTTGGGGTTAGGTTAAGACTAGCTGTAACGTAAATAAGGATAACCAGTCTCTCAACATGGCAGACCTAGTCTACTGTTGTCACCTTTTACTGGTCAATACATTAACTTACTTAGTTTCTTCTAAATTGCATAACCCCTTGAACAGAATAAATAAATATATCACTTTAGCGTCAATAAATATTACAAATAATTTTTAAAAGATATGGTCAAGGCTCAAGCGAGTGTAATATTAAGCATGTTGTTGTTACACAGACTGAGAACTTGATGGAACCAGGCCAGGAGGAAGACAGCCAATAGGATAGAATGGCACTCTCTCTAACAAACCACTACACCTCAGGGCAGATTTAAAAAAAAAAACTAAGTATCATGTTCAACACTAGATAGGTTATAATTAGGATATACAGTGTCTGCCATCATCCACGCGAGCACCCTATTAGACTATCCCTATCCTCACAACCATCACTGATCCTTATATATTAATTTTAGTTCTTGTTATATACTGTTTTACTATAATGTGAAATTCTCTATGTCTACCTATTCTCAACTCCTGTTCCACAGTTATGGATGAATTGCATGCCTGTAAATTATCTAATATTGGTGTTCTCTGTTGTTCATACTTCCTACATTTTAGTAGAAAATGCTCTATATTATTTTTTTCTAAACACTCTGCACAGTAAGGTTCTATTCTAAAATAACTCATTCCTAGTTGCAGTCTCAAAAGTTTCTTATTGCTAGGAATTGTTAGTTCTATAGATACCTGACAATTTCTTGTTGGAGTCTTGAACAATGTATATGCACGTCTGCCCTTCAGACTTCCATCCCACTCTACTATCCATTCCTAAGTTATTATTCTTTTAATTAAACATTTGATCTCTGTTTTACTCATCCCCACATTTATTTGGTTTCTATTATTTCTACTTTTCTTAGCTTCTTTATCTGCCTTTTTATTTCCTTCTATACCAGCATGTGAAGGTATCCACGCTATTAGAACAGAACATCCTCTGCAGCTTAGGTAAGTATTTGCCAGTAATATCTCTTCTGCTATATCTGGTCCACTGCATTCTCGTAAGTTTCTTATAGCTTGAATAGTGAGTCTGTTGATAGTGTCATTTTATGAGGAGGGTTGTTTGAGAAAATTTCAAGAGCTTTCAGATTTGCAACCATCTCTGCCATGAAAATAGATGTATTCTCAGTTAACTATATCTTTTTACCATTTGCCACATGGGAACATAAACTCCTATTCCCACTTTGTTATCGTCTCCTTTAGATCCATCTGTGTACACTGTAATATTGTCCTTTGATATTTGTTGAATACATTTCCTGGCTTTGTTTTTGATAGTTGCCACATCAGTTGTATTATTAATTATACCTTCCAGGCGGTAGTCTGTATCTGGTATCTTAAGTTCCCAGGGTGGTACCATCGGCTTATATAATACTGTTTTTAGTGGCGTTAAACAAGGCTGCGTTCTAGCTCCAACTCTCTTAAGTATCTTCTTTGCCTTACTCTTGAAACATGCCTTCACACCAGGTCAGATGGCCGTCTGTTCAATCTCGCAAGGCTGAAAGCAAAAACAAAAATCAGAAGGGTCACTATAAGAGACTTGTTATTCAATGATGACACTGCAGTCGTCACTCAAAGCCAACAGGAGCTTCAGAGCTTGATGAATCACTTCATCAAGCATGCAAGGACTTTGGCCTCACAATAAGTCTAAAGAAAACAAATGTGAGAAGTTAATTGTGAGGTCAAACAGGATGTGGGTGCTGCACCAGTTATCACGTTTTTTTTTATCGATAACTAAATCGGAGTTGGCAGTGTGCACTACTATTTTTTAGTTAAGGGTGAAATCAGATGGGGGGTAGAGGGGGAGTTTTAAGCGCGTGGAAACAGGTCAGCAACGGAATTTTTCAGCTTGATCGGAAGTTCTAAAAATAGATCATGACCCGCGTTAAGATCGACAAAGCCTAGCTATGACTCACGCGTAGCGTGGTCTGGGGTAATAAATAAGCGGGGTTCCCTGGCAGAAGTGGGAGATTTTTTTGAACTTCTACGCCTTGGAAAAGAACTGTCTGTATTTATATACAGAGCCGTCTGCTCTTTCGAGAGAAATTCGTGCTGGTAAATATGAAGTTAATTAAGCTTTAATAGTTTATAAGATTTTTGCAGAGTTGTTTCTAGGAGGTAAAGTTAATTCATAGAAGTAGAGCCATCAATGCTATAATTTTAATTGATTATAACTGACAGCGCAATTAGGTATTTTGTGAAAAGGTAGTAGGGAATTTTGATAGTTTCCTCAGAGTAGCTGTTTGTATAAATTGGAATATTACTGTTATTTGTCAGAAGACAGGGGATCTAATTTTTCCTGGATTTGTGATTTTAAATGGTGCAGCGTAAAACACGCTCGCGGAATTAAATTAATTTTAGTTCGTAACGGACATGCCATGAGTTACCCTCTTATCTAAATTATTATCAGAGTGCATTCATTCTTTTTATGAGATAATGAAAGCTTAAAGATGGTAGATGTTAAATACTATAATTTTGAGACACGATGCACGTAATTTCATTGTGATTTTCGAGGATTTGGAGAGAGGGGTACCGGAGCACGTGCTGTGTCTATTTTTTTAGAGGGGTGAATCTGAAAACGGAAGAAGAAGGGAGATAACGAGGCATGCATTGTAGAATAGGATTTCAGTTCCTTTAGAGATTTTAATGTCCATTGTTATCAGAATCGGGTGTAAATAATATTCCAGACACGTGGGTGAAGATTTCTCAATATTTGAGTTATAATATTAGCGAATAATACGCTAGGGTTTTGGTGTGTATTTAATTGTTCAAGTGTGTGTAAATTACCAGCGGACTAATTTGTGTAACGCTGTGGTAATAGAACGAGTGGCTTTAAATGTTAGAGCATGGGAAATTGTGTATTTTTCTCTGTGTGGGTAAAACCTACATTTTGAAGTCAGCAGTTACGGGTCTAGTTGGGATTTTTAATTAGTCCCTTATTTAATAGACATATGTTTATACTGATGAATTCATGGAGACGGGAGATTATTGTCTCGGGTGAAGTCTATTGTATTTGGGTAGCCAGGTAAACACATCGATCATTGTTAAATAGTAGGGCCAGGAATTTACTGGCAACAGGTTCATTCAGTGGTTAGAATGTTGTGACGGGCTAACCTAAGCATGTAAGAGATTAAGCCAGCTGAGTCTGGAGATTAGAGTGTCGATAGGACAGTATTTGAGGGAAAGTGGGGGTAGGCATGTTTACTAATCGCTGAAGCGATACTAGAGCATGGGAGCTGTATGGAAGATTTGAAACTTAAGTGTTCGAGATTTGAAAACTTAAGTGTTAGAGATTTGAGACTTAAGTGGTTGAAGAGTTGGGATTTAAGTGTTGAAGAGTGAGAGTTAAGGGAGTTAAGTGTTAAGGATATGGGAAATTTGTTGTGCGATATATATTTGTTATTGTTTTGTCCACAGCAGATATTTTCCAGGCGTGGCAGCTAGGGCTACAGTAGTCCTTGAGCGGCTAGAAGTTCGCCGGTCTTCTCAGGAGAAGAAGAGTCGGCAGAGCCAGGAAAGAAAGTGGAGTAGTGACAAGGGGTTCACTGGTGCAAACGTTTTGTACCCAAGAGAGCAAGGAGCTGGAAGCACAGACTTCTTCAGCAAGAACAAGAGGTTCTTAATAAAATTCGGAGCTATTCACGCTCAGATAAAGCACACACTGAACCTAGGCGCAGGGCCTAGAGGTGTCGTGATTGGTCGGTCATAATAACACCGACGGCCCAGACCCAAGAGATGGGTAACGGGGCCTGTGATTTTTCCAGAATCGTCATTTGGTAGTGCAGAAGAGTCCAAGTCGAGAAACCAGAATGCCAATTCAAGTTAGCAGCTACAACGGCAGTCAGAGGAAAGAGGGTAAAAATACCTCTGAGCTGCAATAGAGGGAGAGAAGGAGAGTAGTGGAGGAGTCGCTTTTTTTCTGTAGGAACTAGGAGTGTCAGACAGACACTGAACATAACACTAGAACTCAGCAAGTCATCTGTAAGTTGTGTCGGAGGTGATAGAAGGGTTCTGGTCGTGGACTTGGTGATAGTCAGAGAATATTTAGCCTATAGTGGAGCAGCGGTGTAGGCACGTCATTTGTGTAGAAACACGTCTGCAGACAGACGGACAGTAGGAGTTAGGGTGTGTTTACATGATATCAGGTTGATTAGGAGAAAGACGGATCTGGTGTTCGAGATCCTCCTTCACATGTTGTTGTATTACTTACCTTTCTTCCTTACAGGTTGAGGGGAGGGCGACTGTGGGGTTACCTTACCTAATCACTTGAAATTAATTGTTATGTTCTTTCCAGGTGTATGAACACGCATGTTTATTCTATTTTTGTAGTATGTTATATGAATTTTTTTTTGTGTGGTGTAAATAAAATCCATTGTAAATTTCCGGCTGGATCAGTCACTTACTTCAACCTATATGTTGTCTGTAAGTGGTGTCTGTGGTGTTAAGTATTAAACCTTATCCCAGTCTTGGTAGCTAGAGGTAGTGAGGTTATCGCAAAACATTACGTCACTTAGTGGCAAGGGAGAGTCAATTTCGGTTCTCGACCCTTGACGCCAATAGCCTCATCTCCCACAGTCACTGTTATTTTCTTCTGAAATCTATCTTCTTAGTCTTTCTTTCCACTAGGGTCTAGTCTATTTAGGTAGGCAACCTCTAGTCTTAAATCCACTTCGTGACAAAGTGGGTGCTATCGTCCGGTGAATCATCTTTGTTACGTTCAATTCTGTGATCTTGACAAAGTGGCGGCGTTCGTCCGGTAGATCATCTTTGTTGGGATCAATTCTGTGATCGTGTCAAGATTCATAGATTGTTTCTATAGGAAAGTTCTGGAAAATAGATTTCTTTATAATATCCCCTAGACAAGAGCTATATATAAACTGATCCAGCTATAGGTTTTTTTTTTCCACAGGAAGTTTCTCCACAGGGTGCAGTCAGATTGTAGCTGTAGTTAGTTTGATGACTAGAGGTAACTGATGGCTAACTGAATTTTTCTTAACAGGAAGGTAAATTCGGGTTTTTAGGTAGCTGCTTAATGAAAATTTTTTCAGGTAGTTCTTCAGATTGGTGCTAGTCTGAGTTCGGGTTTTGGGACAGTGGTTATAGAGAGATTAATTCCTAGTAGTTAACGGGAAGTTATGGGACCTTCACGTCTCTATATTTGTGAGCTTACGGCAGAATTTGCAGGTAACATGGCCGATCTCGATAAAGTACATAAGATTGCACTTGAGGTAGCTAAGTTCATGGAGTACGGTGATAGCGAAATTCCACCCCTTCTGGAATATGCAGAAAGCCTGCAGAGGCAATATGAAGTAGACGACTTATTTGGCAATCGTCTAGCCTTGGCATGGACCTGTGCAAAAGCTGGGGACAGCGAAGCATTCATCCAAGAGTTCATAGAACAAGGAATACAAATGGTCCAGAAATCGGAAAGAAGAAGACAAGAACGGGAAATAGAAAGACAACACGGGGAAAAGCAGCGACTAGGAAGGGACAACCCCTCTGAAAATCTTGCGCCAGTAAAGGATAACTTGTCGGCTCAAACTGCGCCCCAACTCCAGGAAAAGGACTTTCCGTTGGAAATGGACCCTAAGCCCAAACAAGGAAAGGATTCAGGTAAGGAAAGCAGCGCTTACAACGCTGGGAAGATTACGAAGCGATCCCAGGCGTGGAAACTGCATAACAGGGGGAATAATGCAAGCAAGCATTATAATTCGGATGGCTACCGATTCTCCCATGCTCGTGAGAGAGCACAACATACTCGACATGGAAAGTCGAGGCCAGGGTTCGAATCCCTAATAAGGCATGTTTCGCCAGCTCCCCAGAGGGACAGCGAAAAACGACAGGAAGAGGTGCATTCGCCTGACATCCCTGTGCAGCCTAATGGCCAAACAGAGGTGACGCCTCTGATTGTGGAAATACATTCTTTGTCGTCGGGAATTAGGCCCCCGATGGTATTAGCTCCTTCAGGAGAGGGACATACTGACGAGAACTGTATTCAAGGAACGTTGGAACAAGTCACTGAGAGCTTTATCTCAGATTCTCCGCGATCAAACGGGATCTTAAACCGTCAAGTGTCACTGCAGGACACATTCCAACTGACGCCAGTAACTCTCACAGGGGAGGGCAAGGTTGAAGGTAGAACCAGGGTGTTAGACGGAGAGCTCCCGTGGTCTACAGGTTCATCTCACCAACTTTTCAGGCCAGAAAAGAGTGAGAAAAGCGGCCTTACGCATTTGCAAGGAGCTACTTTAGAGAGCTCTGTCCCTCTTCATATTGGTAGGGGAAGAGCGATCACAGAACCACTGCCAGGGGCAGATATTACCTATCTTTTCCCCAAGATAGAAGCTACTGGGATCAGTGTGGATTCAGTAGAAACCCAGCAAGAGATCGGAAACTCGATGTCAGAGGTACACGAGAGTTCTCATTTTCATTTTAAGGTACCAGCGGTTTCAAACCCGCTGATGAGCAGCAAGGTAGTCGCCATCGCCAGGCCTCTACATAGCAATTCGGTCATGTCAGTTGACCAAGCCAGCATTGCGCCGGACAAGGCAAGGGAAGTTCCAGACCCGCCAGTGGACGGCCCCGGTCTGAAGAGAGATCAACCCTCCCACCGGAGCATGGGAGTAGTTATGGAGAGGAAGAAGAAGAAACAGGTGCGCGTTTCTTTGGCCAACAAACTTTTCCAATTTTGGAACAGTGATTCTCGCTCGAGGGACATTACAGTCGGCCGCAGGTATCTCAGGTCAACCAGGTACAGGCCATACAAACGTAAACACCCAGCGGATAGCCTTTATCGGACAGCACGTAACCCGCGAATTACCTGTACAGTGGTCAGGGAATTGTGCGGGAGCTGTACTCCACTAAGGGCAAGGACACTTATCAGGAAGAAACCCTGGAGGAGAAAATTAAGTAAACAAGGCCAGGTGCACACAAGAAGGAGGTATGTTATGGTTGATTGGCCCAGCCGCCTGCCAGTTGCAGAGCGACTCAAAGACAGAGGGAGAGAAAAGGCGAAGAGCGACCATTTGTGTTGCGGTCGCCAGGCGGTATTCACCAGTTGTGATCGTACAACTTCAGGACTGACAGTCAGATCTGTAGACTTGTATAGGGGCCAGTCTGGAAATACAAGATCACATTAAATTAGATCGTGTACCACGAACTTGAAGAGGGGGGTAATGTGAGAAGTTAATGTGATTGAATTTACAACAGGCCCCAAGTTTCGGTTCCTAGCATTTTTTTTACGTTTTTAAGGAAGATTACGGTGGGATTTTTTATCTTATTCGTTTTTTTTTTATTTCTCTTTGTTTAATAATCGAGTTTGGATTTTTTGTGTAGATTAAGAATTACGGTTGCTAGGAGAGATGGTAGTTTTAACTTTTAGACTGGCACCAGCGCGGTTTTTTTTCATTTAGATAATTCGTTCATGGAAGATTTTCCAGTGTAACATAATGGCAGAGCATTTTCGGTTCTTCTCAGTGAGCGCGCTATAATTTTTAGTAAGGGTGAAATCAGATGGGGGTAGAGGGGGAGTTTTAAGCGCGTGGAAACAGGTCAGCAACGGAATTTTTCAGCTTGATCGTAAGTTCTAAAATTAGATCATGACCGCAGGCAATTCCTGGCCCGTTGGTTGGTTCATAGATCGACCCGCTTAAGAACAAAGCCTAGCTATGACTCACGCGTAGCGTGGTCTGGGGTAATAAATAAGCGGGGTTCCCTGGCAGAAGTGGGAGATTTTTTGAACTTCTACGCCTTGGGAAAGAACTGCCACTGAGCCGTCTGCTCTTTCGAGAGAAATTCGTGCTGGTAAATATGAAGTTAATTAAGCTTAAATAGTTTATAAGATTTTTGCAGAGTTGTTTCTAGGAGGTAAAGTTAATTCATAGAAGTAGAGCCATCAATGCTTAATTTTAATTGAATATAACTGACAGCGCAATTAGGTATTTTGTGAAAAGGTAGTAGGGAATTTTGATAGTTTCCTCAGAGTAGCTGTTTGTATAAATTGGAATATTACTGTTATTTGTCAGAAGACAGGGGATCTAATTTTTCCTGGATTTGTGATTTTAAATGGTGCAGCGTAAAACACGCTCGCGGAATTAAATTAATTTTAGTTCGTAACGGACATGCCATGAGTTACCCTCTTATCTAAATTATTATCAGAGTGCATTCATTCTTTTTATGAGATAATGAAAGCTTAAAGATGGTAGATGTTAAATACTATAATTTTGAGACACGATGCACGTAATTTCATTGTGATTTTCGAGGATTTGGAGAGAGGGGTACCGGAGCACGTGCTGTGTCTATTTTCTTAGAGGGGTGAATCTGAAAACGGAAGAAGAAGGGAGATAACGAGGCATGCATTGTAGAATAGGATTTCAGTTCCTTTAGAGATTTTAATGTCCATTGTTATCAGAATCGGGTGTAAATAATATTCCAGACACGTGGGTGAAGATTTCTCAATATTTGAGTTATAATATTAGCGAATAATACGCTAGGGTTTTGGTGTGTATTTAATTGTTCAAGTGTGTGTAAATTACCAGCGGACTAATTTGTGTAACGCTGTGGTAATAGAACGAGTGGCTTTAAATGTTAGAGCATGGGAAATTGTGTATTTTTCTCTGTGTGGGTAAAACCTACATTTTGAAGTCAGCAGTTACGGGTCTAGTTGGGATTTTTAATTAGTCCCTTATTTAATAGACATATGTTTATACTGATGAATTCATGGAGACGGGAGATTATTGTCTCGGGTGAAGTCTATTGTATTTGGGTAGCCAGGTAAACACATCGATCATTGTTAAATAGTAGGGCCAGGAATTTACTGGCAACAGGTTCATTCAGTGGTTAGAATGTTGTGACGGGCTAACCTAAGCTGAGTCTGGAGATTAGAGTGTCGATAGGAAAGTATTTGAGGAAAAGTGGGGGTTGGCATGTTTACTAATCGCTGAAGCGATACTAGAGCATGGGAGCTGTATGGAAGATTTGAAACTTAGGTGTTAGAGATTTGCAAAAACTTAAGTGTTAGATATTTGAGACTTAAGTGGTTGAAGAGTTGGGATTTAAGTGTTGAAGAGTGAGAGTTAAGGGAGTTAAGTGTTAAGGATATGGGAAATTTGTTGTGCGATATATATTTGTTATTGTTTTGTCCACAGCAGATATTTTCCAGGCGTGGCAGCTAGGGCTACAGTAGTCCTTGAGCGGCTAGAAGTTCGCCGGTCTTCTCATGAGAAGAAGAGTCGGCAGAGCCAGGAAAGAAAGGGGAGTAGTGACAAGGGGGTCACTGGTGCAAACGTTTTGTACCCAAGAGAGCAAGGAGCTGGAAGCACAGACTTCTTCAGCAAGAACAAGAGGTTCTTAATAAAATTCGGAGCTATTCACGCTCAGATAAAGCACACACTGAACCTAGGCGCAGGGCCTAGAGGTGTCGTGATTGGTCGGTCATAATAACACCGACGGCCCAGACCCAAGAGATGGGTAACGGGGCCTGTGATTTTTTCAGAATCGTCATTTGGTAGTGCAGAAGAGTCCAAGTCGAGAAACCAGAATGCCAATTCAAGTTAGCAGCTACAACGGCAGTCAGAGGAAAGAGGGTAAAAATACCTCTGAGCTGCAATAGAGGGAGAGAAGGAGAGTAGTGGAGGAGTCGCTTTTTTTTCTGTAGGAACTAGGAGTGTCAGACAGACACTGAATATAACACTAGAACTCAGCAAGTCATCTGTAAGTTGTGTCGGAGGTGACAGAAGGGTTCTGGTCGTGGACTTGGTGATAGTCAGAGAATATTTAGCCTATAGTGGAGCAGCGGTGTAGGCACGTCATTTGTGTAGAAACACGTCTGCAGACAGACGGACAGTAGGAGTTAGGGTGTGTTTACACGATATCAGGTTGATTAGGAGAAAGACGGATCTGGTGTTAGAGATCCTCCTTCACATGTTGTTGTATTACTTACCTTTCTTCCTTACAGGTTGAGGGGAGGGCGACTGTGGGGTTACCTTACCTAATCACTTGAAATTAATTGTTATGTTCTTTCCAGGTGTATGAACACGCATGTTTATTCTATTTTGTAGTATGTTATATGAATTTTTTTGTGTGGTGTAAATAAAATCCATTGTAAATTTCCGGCTGGATCAGTCACTTACTTCAACCTATATGTTGTCTGTAAGTGGTGTCTGTGGTGTTAAGTATTAAACCTTATCCCAGTCTTGGTAGCTAGAGGTAGTGAGGTTATCGCAAAACATTACGTCACTTAGTGGCAAGGGAGAGTTAATTTCGGTTCTCGACCCTTGACGCCAATAGCCTCATCTCCCACAGTCACTGTTATTTTCTTCTGAAATCTATCTTCTTAGTCTTTCTTTCCACTAGGGTCTAGTCTATTTAGGTAGACAACCTCTAGTCTTAAATCCACTTCGTGACAACATCTTCCATCTGCGGTGTCTACGCCACATCCTCGGGATTTTGGAAAGATAAAGTGACAAATGTCGAGGTGCTGTCATGTGCTGGCATTCAAAGCATGTATACACTGCTTAGACAGCACAGACTAAGCTGGCTTGGCTATGTCTGCCGCATGGAAGATAGTCGCATCCTGAAAGATATCTTCTATGGACAACTAGCAGATGGCAAAAGAACAGTTGGGCGACCACAGCTGAGATTCAAAGATGTGTGTAAGAGAGACATGAGGGCACTGGACATAAATCCAGCAACATGGGAGGACGAAGAAACCGATCGCACCAAGTGGCGATGCTATCTGCAGTGCTACCTCAGATTGGGCGAAAAGAAGACCACACAACAAGTAGAAGAGAGGAGAAAATGTCGAAAGGAACACCAGGAAAATGAGCAGCTGAGGGCTGTCACCTCAGGGGCGCATTCCCAAAGTCAGTTATGACTGAAGGGGCTATTATATTATTATTATTAGTTGATGCATTTAGGGCATACAAGTGTACTAGTTCCTCCATGCATTTCCAACATGTCGGGTCTCAACTGGTATTCATGAACCTGTTCTGAGTTGTTAATTGATACCTAGCAAATGCTGGATGAGTATTGTCCAACATAATTTTGGTCATGTACTTTAGTCTTAGATCCTTTCTCCAAAGTTCCTGGGCAGAAGAAGAATTGTAGCGAAAGGTTTTCCTAGTATGATAGTAGTGGTAGAGCAGAAGTAGAATCTCTCTCCAGAAAGTATGAAGTTCCAGTGCCCGAGAAGTACACTGGTATCACAAGTGAGTTACAGCTGTGAATACTCTGAGCTGGACAATAGATTTAGGCTTCAGAAGTATAAGATGCTACTTCGCTATCGTAACCCTATGTGATATTATAATTAAATTAGAAAAAGTAACTCAAAATTTAACAGTTAAAAATTTAACAAGTCAAATGAGTACAATTATCCAATTTATTATGTACATCTATATATTCTTGTAATGATAAATGGGTGTTGGAAGATGGTAAAATGTATGATTATTTACAGTTACAAATTAAAATAACTAATAGAAAAAGTCTTGGATTTATCTTCCACTGAATTTATAAAACAAGTTTGTCACATTATCTCTTGCCATCTAGTTTTCATCATTAGAAAGTCGTTTTTAGAACTGCTCACAGGATTTGTTGGATGGAAATATATAAACTCAACTTTATCCACGTCTGCTCGAGGTTCCTCCGACACACTGGAGTACGGAAGACTTTCCTTCAGCCCGCCCTATAACTACGGGGGACTAAGGTGTTGAAGTTTGGTTGACCTCTAGGCTTCAGTGAGCTGGATCAACTTCTTCAAGTCTTTAGTTTCTCGATCAGGAATGATCATAAACATTGATCATAAAAACCTGGAACAAGAAGTAATAGGTGGCCATTGTTCTAACAATCTCACCACCCTCTGCTGTTCATGATGCGACCATGTCTTCAGTGTTTGTATGTAAATGAATGAATCATGGTAGTATA
Source organism: Oreohelix idahoensis (assembly GCA_024509875.1). NCBI lineage: Eukaryota > Metazoa > Mollusca > Gastropoda > Stylommatophora > Oreohelicidae > Oreohelix > Oreohelix idahoensis. The sequence continues at coordinate 23,283 of JAMPIV010009234.1, forward strand.
TTACAGAGATAGCATGATAAGATAATGTATAAGGTGCAGAATTAACAATATACATGAATAAATCACATGTTATGATACATGGGTACGATATAACCTTTGCCTTCCACTTATGGATGTCAAGTCACTTATGTACTTGCTGGTATGTCGTAAGCTTCCAGGCAAGAATTAGCCATAATATATTTGGCTAACCAATTAATGGTTATGCTTCCTGACAATGCCGGTGAAGGTTATCTCTGGTTAGCGTCATTCCCTTTTTTATTATATCTGCTACAATCAATCAGAAATAAAATCTGAAATAAAATGATATTAGTAATACATATATTTTTAATAAACTTACATACCCTCTTAGGATTAATAAGCTCACGGTGAGACTGTATTGGCTTAACTTAATCTGCCCTGCATGCAGCGTGAAAATAGAACTTTTCTTGCAGAGGCTGTCCTCCAGTTTCTCACTCTGGCTTCTGGATTTGGTGTGTGATTTACAATGCGCCGCTCTGTCCTTATATTTCAGTCTCTCGCGCGTACGAGAAAGCAGCTCCCAAATTCCCCAAAAGATTTTAGTTTCATCTCCTGTTTTGAAGCTATTTGAAACAATCTGTGCTTTTCCTGTACTCGTTTTTCTCTTCTGTCACTCACACACTTATCTCCTTCCTTCCTTCCTATATATCATTTCCTTTTCCCCATATGGGGCTTTCATTACATATAAGTTTTATACAATTCCGTTGAGGCTTGTTAGTGTAATAAATTTTTAAAGATTATTAGCTAACTTTTAGCCGATGTGATGAAGGTGAAAAATATTAATTATCTTTAAAACTATTTATATTTGAATAATATCCTTTTGGATATAATTCCTAGCCTATCTCCTTTGTTGAGTTATATTTATTTAATATTATTCCAACCATGCGTTCTCCTGTAGTGAATAATTTAATGTCCAGTAAATGCAAACTTTTAAAGTCGGCCATACATTCCTATATAGCTATTTCCTCATTCTTCAGTAATACTGTATGGCTTTTAACCGTAAGTCACATTTCCGCTGTCTACCAACTTCAAAGAAAGACCGCAGCGCTGACCTTGCGCTGGTGTGTGTGTGGGTGTCGCGTGGGCGTGTCGCGCTACAACCAAGCAAGTGTTTACCAAATCTCGCTACAGAGCCCTCTTCTTTAAAACAGTGCCTGCACGGTTAACTTTTTGGTAACACATGCTGCAGTTCCTCCTTAATTTTCTGTTTCTCTATATCTCCTTTGATAGGATGCCTACTTAAAAAATCGGGTCCAAGATTGTCCCGTCCTGGTATGTATCTCACATTGAACGAATATGGAGATAACAGTAAACTCCACCTTAAAAGTCGTGAATTTAATTTTTTAGACACTGCTAAAAACATCAAAGGCTGGTGATCACTTTCCACAATGAAGTGTTTCCCGTAAAGAAAAGGGGCGAATTTGTTGATCGACCAGACCAAAGCGAGGCATTCACGTTCAACGGTAGAATAATTTCTCTCAGCTGTATTTAACTTTCTACTGGCAAAAGCTACTGGTAATAGCATATGTGGCGGTGTGTCTGCCCGCTGTAGTAATGTTGCTCCGATGCCTACATTGCTAGCATCCGTTCTTAGTACGAATTCTTGTGTGAGATCGGGAAGGGCAAGGATAGGTTTATTTGTCAGCTTATTTTTCAACTCTGTATAAGCCTGTTCACACTCCACAGTCCATTGTATTTTATCCGGCTGACCTTTTTTGGTTAAGTCGGTTAATGGCGCGCACAATGAGTTAAAATGGGGTATATATTTCTGATAAAACCCGCACAGTGACACAAAGGATCTTACATCCTTCTTAGTTTGTGGTCTTGGTGCTTTTCTCATTTTCTCTACATTCTTTGGGTCCGGAGACATTTGCCCTGTAGAGATAGTGTGACCTAAAAAATTCCAATGTCTCACATCCAATATGACACTTAGTTGGGCGTGCTGTCAATCCCGTTTCTCTTAATCTACCTAACAACATGGAGAGTGCTACTACGTGTTCCTCGAATGTAGTGGTAGCAATCAGAATATCATCCATGAAGTTGGTGATATGAGGATTTTGTAATGGTTCCAACAATTTCCTCATCATTCTGGTGAAGATACTTGGAGCATTCTTTAAACCAAATGGGAGTACATTGAACTCGTAATGTCCATCCGGTGTACTAAAGGCTAACAGTTTCCTAACTTCTGGTTTCACTGGTATTTGGTAGTATCCCTTGCTTAGATCTACTTTTGAAAAATACCGAGCCTTACTCAATGTAGCAAACAACTGATTGGTGTCAGGTAATGGGTCTACCTGAGATTCAGTGATAGCATTTAGTTTCCTATAATCAATGCATAACCTGTGTTCACCACTAGGCTTCCTTAATAGCACCACACTTGAGCTGTAGGGAGATTCAGACTTTGAAATAATTTTCTCTTTTAAGAGATAATCAATCTCATCCTTGAGTGCCTGTCCTTTAGCATAAGGTATAGGGTATGTCCGCATACAAACTGGTGTAGGGTCAGTAATCGTCATGTCATACTCTAACAGATTAGTACACCCCGGCTTATCTGTGAGTACATCAGCATGGATTTCTAACACCTCCTGAACCTTTTTCCTCTGCTCAAGAGTTAAATGTTCACTCACATTAACCTGAGCATAGCTTTCCGTAGTTGATAGGGGGTATTCCATGGAGGAAATTGGTTCATCCTGCATTTCTGTTGCAATGGCCAGGGTCATGATATGGGCAACTTCTGATGCTTCCCTGTCATAATACTTTTTAAGAAGGTTGACATGATACACCTTCTCCTTTCCTTTCTTGTCAATCTTATAGTTGGTCCGGGAAAGTTTTTCCAATATGACGTAGGGTCCCTGCCATCCAATTTGCAATTTATTATTGCTGCTGGGCAACAGTAACAGAACCTTTTCTCCCACCTCAAGTTCCCTATCTTTTGCTGTTTTATTGTAGTAAGCAGCCTGCTTCCTCCTGGCCTGTCTCAAGTTATCATTTGCCAGTTTCCAACTTGTTTTCAATCGAGATGTCAACTCGTTGACGTATTGGTATGAAGAAGTCACGGTTTCTTCTGCTTTTTCATCAGTCCATGTCCGCAACAATGCTTCCAGTGGACCTTTGATTGGTCGTCCAAACAACAATGTAGCTGGAGCCAATCCTGTGGAGTTATGTGGGACTTCCCTATAGGCAAATAGTGCTGAGGGTAAGTATGTGTCCCAAGTTTCAGGTTTCTCACTAGCCAACTTTCTAAGGATTGAAATGAGCGTGCCATTGAACCGCTCTACTTGACCATTCCCTTGGGCGTGGTACGGGCTACAGTGATAATGTCTAGCTTGAAATAACCTGAATACTTCTTGTGTTAGCTTTCCCCTAAACTGAGAACCATTGTCAGTCAATATTTGATGTGGGAAACCTAATCGGGTGAATATTGTTAACAGTGCCTCTGCCACATGTTTCGAATCTATCGATGACATTGCTACTGCCTCTCCCCACATAGAGCAAGTATCGACCAAGGTTAAGATATATGCATTTCTCTTCTTGGTCCTACTGAGGGGTCCAACAATATCCACGGCAACACGTTCGAAGGGCGTTCCCATGATGGGCATTTCTCCCAGTGTTGCTGGTGCAGTCCTATGTTTAGGAGCTACTCTTTGGCATTCTGGACAGGATCTCACATACCTCTTTATGTCCTCTGTGATCCCTGGCCAAAAGTAGTGACAGGCTATCCGTTGTCCAGTGGCCCCTATTCCCATATGTCCACTGAAGGGTATAGCATGTCCTAGCTTCATAACCTGCTCCCTGTATGATTTTGGCACTACAAGCTGTCCATGTCCTTTTGGTCCTGTTCCAGCTTTTCTATATAGTAGGCCTTTTTTCATATATAAGTCTCCTTTCTCTGGAGGGTTATGGCTTTTAGGTAATTTGCCAAAGCAAGGCTTCAATGTACTGTCAGCAGTTTGAGCCTTTCTCATCTCTTCTGGATGAGTATTGATGATAGTGTCCTCCTCTTTCTTAGAGCTTGCCCTGGTCTGGACTGTTGCCATCACTATGGGTCTTATAGGTTCTCCTAGAAAGACATATCTACATCCCAGTATTAATGGGTAGATAGGGTTGTCCATCACTGCTGCTTTGATCTCTCCTTCCACATAGCGAGATCTTATGTTGATTCGGGCTATGGGCAGTGTCATGGTTCCTGCTCCCTTGACTGGTCCTCTGATTTCCACTGTTTCTGTGGTTATCTGTTCCGGACTCACCAGAGAAGAGCACACTACTGAGTCAAAGTCCAAGCCTGTATCATATAAGCACAGTACTTGGGTGCCATTCAAGGTCACTTCCTCACAGACAGGGGGATGATGGAGGTCATTCTGACTATCTGCCAGGTCCTTCCTTCCCTTGTTCTCTGTTGTAAGGCATGCAGCGTGATGAGGAGGGTTTTTCCGTCTGCATTCCGCAGTATTGTGGTTACTCATTTGGCAAGATTTACACCACTTTCCTTCCTTTCTTGGAGGTTTCTTTTCTGATCCTAGAGGGTTTTTGTCTTTATAATCAGTTCTGTGTTTGTTCTTGTTGGAATTGTCCCTGTGTTCATAGTTGGTAAAGTTTTGTGAAGGTTTGAAGTTCTCACCCTGCTTCTTCTTATTTCCTGATACTTCTGACTGAGCTGCTTGATATCTTTCAGCCATGGTTAAAATATCTTCCAATCTCTCAGCTCCTTGTTCCATAAGAAATTTTCTCATTTCTTGAGGCATGGATTCTCTCAGTTGCTCCATCATGACCATTTCTTTTATATCTTGACACTTTCCTAAGCTAATCCATTTTGTCAGATAAGTTTCCAATCTGGCAGAAAACTGGTGATAGTTTTCTCCTGGAAGTAGCTTAGCAGTTCGGAATCTCTTTCTATAAGATTCAGAATTCTTTTCGTACCTGACCAGTAAAGCTTGTTTTAAGATTTCATAATCTTCCTGGTCTTCTTTTGAGAGTTTTAAATAAACATCGTATGAAACTCCCCTCAACCCCTGAGATAGCTTAAGGCTCCATTTTTCCTTTTCCAATCCATAGGTAGAGGCCAGTCTCTCATATCTATCCAGGTACGACTCAATGGCGTCCTCTTTTTCAATAAATGGATCCAGGTGGAAACTCATGGCTCCATTTGCCGCGCTATGGTTGGAGCTACTCTCAGAGTGAGGTGAGCTAGCACCATGATTGCTAGCTGCTCCCTGGAGTTCAAGTTCCTTTAAACTTAACTCATGCGCTCTTTGTAACCTTCTTTCTTCAGCTTCCAAAATTAGTCTCTTTTCTTCTCTTTCCAGTCTTTTGGCTTCTCTCTCTGCTTCTAATTTCTTAGCTTCAGTCTCAACTTCCATTCTTTTAGTCTCTCTTTCTGCCTCTAATTTCTTAGCTTCAGCCTCAACTTCCATTCTTTTGGTCTCTCTTTCTGCCTCTAATTTCTTAGCTTCAGCCTCAACTTCCATTCTTTTGGTCTCTCTATCTAAATATTTATCCACTTCAGTTGTGATATATCGAATTAGAGCATCTCCTGTCATACCCAAGTCTTTTCCTTCCTGCATAATCGCAGCTCTAAACTTCACCAATTCAGCCATGATGCTTACTTACCAGAGGGTATATAATTTTATCTTCACTAACAAACTAACTTAATTAAAATCAATTAATTACTTTGAACAAGACAAATCCTTAAAACCTTGTGAGCGTTTCCTATTTACTTCGTACTCAATGGTACTACTATTACAAACAAATTTCTAAGTTTTTAGAATTTTTTTCCAAAAAAAAAAATTTATTTTTACAAACTATTTGTGGCTCAAGATAGAAGAATACATAGATAGTGGCCCAGGATACAAAATAATATCCCGCGAAAGAGCCCCCAATGTAGCGAAAGGTTTTCCTAGTATGATAGTAGTGGTAGAGCAGAAGTAGAATCTCTCTCCAGAAAGTATGAAGTTCCAGTGCCCGAGAAGTACACTGGTATCACAAGTGAGTTACAGCTGTGAATACTCTGAGCTGGACAATAGATTTAGGCTTCAGAAGTATAAGATGCTACTTCGCTATCGTAACCCTATGTGATATTATAATTAAATTAGAAAAAGTAACTCAAAATTTAACAGTTAAAAATTTAACAAGTCAAATGAGTACAATTATCCAATTTATTATGTACATCTATATATTCTTGTAATGATAAATGGGTGTTGGAAGATGGTAAAATGTATGATTATTTACAGTTACAAATTAAAATAACTAATAGAAAAAGTCTTGGATTTATCTTCCACTGAATTTATAAAACAAGTTTGTCACATTATCTCTTGCCATCTAGTTTTCATCATTAGAAAGTCGTTTTAGAACTGCTCACAGGATTTGTTGGATGGAAATATATAAACTCAACTTTATCCACGTCTGCTCGAGGTTCCTCCGACACACTGGAGTACGGAAGACTTTCCTTCAGCCCGCCCTATAACTACGGGGGACTAAGGTGTTGAAGTTTGGTTGACCTCTAGGCTTCAGTGAGCTGGATCAACTTCTTCAAGTCTTTAGTTTCTCGATCAGGAATGATCATAAACATTGATCATAAAAACCTGGAACAAGAAGTAATAGGTGGCCATTGTTCTAACAATCTCACCACCCTCTGCTGTTCATGATGCGACCATGTCTTCAGTGTTTGTATGTAAATGAATGAATCATGGTAGTATATTACAGAGATAGCATGATAAGATAATGTATAAGGTGCAGAATTAACAATATACATGAATAAATCACATGTTATGATACATGGGTACGATATAACCTTTGCCTTCCACTTATGGATGTCAAGTCACTTATGTACTTGCTGGTATGTCGTAAGCTTCCAGGCAAGAATTAGCCATAATATATTTGGCTAACCAATTAATGGTTATGCTTCCTGACAATGCCGGTGAAGGTTATCTCTGGTTAGCGTCATTCCCTTTTTTTTTATTATATCTGCTACAATCAATCAGAAATAAAATCTGAAATAAAATGATATTAGTAATACATATATTTTTAATAAACTTACATACCCTCTTAGGATTAATAAGCTCACGGTGAGACTGTATTGGCTTAACTTAATCTGCCCTGCATGCAGCGTGAAAATAGAACTTTTCTTGCAGAGGCTGTCCTCCAGTTTCTCACTCTGGCTTCTGGATTTGGTGTGTGATTTACAATGCGCCGCTCTGTCCTTATATTTCAGTCTCTCGCGCGTACGAGAAAGCAGCTCCCAAATTCCCCAAAAGATTTTAGTTTCATCTCCTGTTTTGAAGCTATTTGAAACAATCTGTGCTTTTCCTGTACTCGTTTTTCTCTTCTGTCACTCACACACTTATCTCCTTCCTTCCTTCCTATATATCATTTCCTTTTCCCCATATGGGGCTTTCATTACATATAAGTTTTATACAATTCCGTTGAGGCTTGTTAGTGTAATAAATTTTTAAAGATTATTAGCTAACTTTTAGCCGATGTGATGAAGGTGAAAAATATTAATTATCTTTAAAACTATTTATATTTGAATAATATCCTTTTGGATATAATTCCTAGCCTATCTCCTTTGTTGAGTTATATTTATTTAATATTATTCCAACCATGCGTTCTCCTGTAGTGAATAATTTAATGTCCAGTAAATGCAAACTTTTAAAGTCGGCCATACATTCCTATATAGCTATTTCCTCATTCTTCAGTAATACTGTATGGCTTTTAACCGTAAGTCACACCTTTCCGCTGTACAACCAAGCAAGTGTTTACCAAATCTCGCTTCAAAGAAAAGCTACATGGGGTGAAAGGCAGCGCTGCCATAACCTTAGCGCTGAAGGGGCCTGTGAGTTCAGTTGATGTTCTCTTTACCAATCGCGTGCCTCCACAGGCTAAGGGCTTGTCTATTTTTTTTTTAAATTTAATGATGAAAAATATCCCATTCAACCTTCGATGGGTTACAATTAGGATATATATTGTTTTCAATTCCAAATAATATGAACAACTGCCGATATGGGAAAGTGGCATCACAACTATCAAATCATTGTAAATAGGGCAAATCACAATTATGCTGGTATGTTTAAAAAAAAAACCCCCAAACAAAAACGAGATAAACCTAACAAAACCAAAGAAAAACACCAAACAATAATAATAATAAGGGGGAAGGGTGTAAAGTCCTGGTGTTTCCAGTTATATAACCGACTTTAATAGATATTTAATAGACTTTCAACATATCTAAATCCGACCCTTGTACTGGGTCCTGTTCATTGATGTCATACAAATAAGTCAGATGTCGTTAGGGTTAGGATTAAGTTTAGAATTCCTAAACTTCTAAACCTAACCCCTAATTACTGCGTCTCGGAATTGTTTTTTAGGCCGTATCGAACACACGGCCCACTACTCATTTCAACCGGAAAGAAAACTACGTTTTTTTTCTTCTTTTCAGTAGCCTATTCTTATTAGGCCTATTCTGAGTAGGCTACTTCAGACTACTCAGTCTATCACTAGAATTGAGTTTCCATGTCAAATGACAATTCTCCCCCTCTTCCCCATTAGTTTTTAATCTGCACGTTAGCTCTTAAAAAAATAGACACCAGCGAGACTGCAAACACTTAAGTAGGCCTAGTTGCCTCATGAACGAAACACGAACAGCTTGCCGGCATTATATACGATCTAACAGGTCTACTAGTTCTAACACAAGGCATGAGCAATTCAAGTAAACAAATGTAATCTGTTATTGTAACACACTTTACTACAGCTGCAAATGTACATACAGTTGAAGAGCACTATGTTTGGTTGTGAATTTATAAGAATGTTGTAAACAATAAAATACTCGTATTTCTCTTAATCATTTACCGAACAATGGAGCACTTTACTACTGATAATCGTGTCCTCGGCCTGGCCACAAGTATTGACCTTGCCAACGAGTCCTTCACCTTAACCCCATAAATAAAAAATGTGAACTCTTCTAATTCATGAAACCATCTTTACAGTGTATACACCAGTGATGCCACAGCTGAGTATTTCTTACTAGATCTGGGTTTTTGGGCTTCCGTCTGGGTATCTGGGTAATTTTTTTCAAAATCTGCATTAATCTGGGTATATTTGACAATTGGCATTTACAATGTATGTATATTCTGTGCACTGAGCATTATACATTATATTTATATTATAATTAAATGTAAAACATTATGTGCTATATATTTTTTATTCCACTTAAATTTAATTCTTGTTTTTAACCACACCAATGACGTTTTTTTTTTTACTCGTTTACATCAGCTATCTATTTCCTGTTATTCTGTTAATGGCTGTCATCTGCAATACTCGGTCATTTTTGCGATGTGTTATAAAGTCTTCTTTTTACATTATTAGACTTAAGCAGATAAACAGCATATTGGTTGTTTTGTTATTATAAGATTATAAAATGAGCGATGATGAAGGTACGCTTGGTAGTTGTAGCAGCATGACGACACACACGCCACTGCGTAAAAAGTGAAGCCATGGTATCAGTTGGCTTTTTGTGAGGAATGGCTAACAGACAGCGAACTGAAGGATTGGATAAAGCCGGACTCTGGTAACCGCTATGCTGCGATTTGTACGGTCTGTTCCTGTACATTAACTAATGCCAACAAAACAGCTTTATTGACACATAAAAGCACACAGAAGCACATGAAAAACTTCGAAGCCAAAAGCAAAATTCTGAACATTAACAAGTTTTTCATCAAACCAAAAGAGCCCTGTCTCCAAGACAAAATTGCTAAATCTGAGATAGTGTTGTCGGCTTTCATGGCAGAACATAATACTCCGTTTTCGCAAGCTGATCATTTGATTGAATGTTGCAAGCAGATATTTCCAGACAGCACAATTGCTCAAAATATGTCACTGAAGCGCACCAAGGCTGCCTATGTGATGCAGTACGGCATTGCTCATTTTGAGTGGCTTGAAGTTATAAACATTTGCAGAAATCAGAAATTTTCTATAATCGTTGATGAGAGTACTGATATTTCTACGAACCAGATGTTGGCAGTCGTTGTGCGATTCTGTGACACAAAAACAAAAAAAGTAGTTCATTCACTGTTAGACCTCATTGAGGTGGAGGATGGGACTGGTCTTGGCATGTTTACAGCTGTTAAGAAATTGTTGAGCACGCATGAAATCCCGCTTAGTAACGTCATTGGTTTTGCTGCAGACAACTGTGCCACTATGAATGGGGACTGCAAGTGGTTTACAGGCACATCTGAAGAAAGAGATTCCACATGTCTTTGTTCTCGATGTTTGTCATTCATTTGCACTTTGTGCAAATGCTGCCAGCAACCACCTACCGTCTTGGCTTGAAATTTTCATAAAGAATGTCTGCTTTTATTTTTCGCGTAGTAGTAACAGAAATCTCCAGTTCCAGTTAATACAAGATGTAGTTCAGGCCCAGAAACATAAATTGTTGAAGCTGTGTGAAACACGCTGGCTGTCCCGTGAAGCAGTCATTGAGAGGATCCTTGAGCAATGGGATGCTCTGCACTTGTATTTCCAATCCGAAGCTTCAGTGGACAACGTCGACGGTGCGGGGCAAATCCTGCAGACGATGAACACTGCTGGCACGAAGCACATGCTTCTATTTGTCGGCTACTTACTGGGTAAAGTTAACGTCATGAATATGAATTCCAGTCCGAGAACTTCCGTCTTCACAAAGTGTACACGAGTGTAACAAGAGAGTATCGTTTTCTTCTCAGTATGTTTATTAGGCAGGAAGTATTGCAGCATGAGCATCGCACTCTTGCCGACATTGATCCTTCGGATGTACAGGTGCACAAGAAACTGAATTACATTGAGCTGGGTGGACGATGTGAAGCGCAGTTAATGCGACAACCGTTACGAGATAAAGAAGAAGTCCAGTTTCGCAAGGATGCATTGACATACCTGATTGAACTTTGTACTCAAATACAACGCAGGTTCCCACTTGAACAAAACAGTGTTCTGGTGCAAATGTAGCTGTTGGATCCAAAGCAAGCTCTCGATATCAACAAACCTTCTGTCATTCCATTAGCAGCGCAGTTCCCAACAGTTGTTTCAGAAGAGAGCCTTGATCGTCTGTCTGATCAATGGCGAGAACTGGCATCGTACCGAAAAGATCTTGGACATCTAGTGGATGAGAATCCGCCCGCATTCTGGCTGGGACTGCAACAAGTAACAGATGCTAATACTTACTTACTTAGTCGTTCCCCTTCTACCGTGAGGTGTAGAGGTTTGGAAGAGAGAGCGCCAGATCATTCTATCATCTGTCTTCTTCCTGGCCTGGTTCCATTCTAGTCCTCGGTCCTTCAAAGATTGTCTAATGTTGTCCTCCCAGCGGACTCTGGGTCGTCCTGGAGGTCTGGATCCCTGGCTCTTTGTTTCCCATGCTTGTCGTGGTAGCCGATCTTCTCCCATTCTGCAGACATGCAGATGCTAATAACCAGAAGAAATTTGATGTTTTGGCTGACATTATGTGCACGCTTATGGCACTACCTCACTCCTCAGCATGCGTCGAAAGAGTGTTTTCGAAGGTTAACTTAGTTAAAACTAAACAAACCAACAAGCTTTTGTGTGAAACAGTTTCCAATCGAATACTAGCCGAACAAGCAGTTGCCAAAGACGGAGTTTGTCATAAGTTTAATCCTAGTACAAGCGTGGTTGAAGATGTGCGTGAAGGACTTGTCGGCAGAGATATGCAAAGATTTTGGAACTTCACAATCAAGATTCCACGTTGTCAGTTCATGCATTTGATCTTGACGAAGGAGAAGTTGTCGACATGGATGCCGAGTCTCTGACAAGTGACATTTTTCAACAGTAACAAGTTACAACTAACATTTTATATTTAATTTGAGGAACATTTTGTTAATGTAACTAATATAAGTATATTACTGTTAAAATATCTCATTTTCAAGAGTTCATATATTGGGGTGTTATTAAAATCATTTTTATTTTGGTAATTAAAAAAAAAAAAAAAAATGAAGAAATACATAAAAATTGGTAGCACACATATTATTTGTGCTAAAGATGCACATAAAAGATTATGTAAGCATCATCTATCCCGTGTATTTGAGGCATAAAATATTCTGGGTATTTCTGGTTTTTTTTTAAGAAGAGCATCTGGGTTTATCTCTAGAACTTGAGTGGCAACACTGGTATACACTCATCATCATCATCAGTTGCAACCTCCACAACAAAGGTTGGCTGTAATAGATCTCCAACGTCTTTTGTCTTGGTGGTGCACTCTGATAGACTCTTTCCTGTCCATCTCTTGATGCTATCTTCCCACTTATAGCGCTGTCTTCCCCTTATACGTTTGCTTTCAACTCTCCCTTCTGTTATGGTCTTCTGCAAGGTGTTATGCCTTTTTATGTGGCCAAAGTATTTTAGCTGCCGAACTTTGACCTCCCTCATTAGTTCTCTTTTCATACCTAGATTTTCTAGGACCTCCTTATTTGTTTCATCTCTTTCCATGAGATACGCCCCATTCTTCTATATATCCACATTTCAAGAGCCTCAATTCTTTCTTCCAAATACTTATTCATCGTCCATGTTTCTGCACCATACAGAAATGCAGAATATATATAACACTTTATGATTCTCAGTTTTAATTTGTGAGATAGCTGTTTGGATGTCAGTATATGTTTCATGTTGTTGAATGTAGCCTTGGCCATTCCTATTCTCTTCTTGATTTCTGTTTCACATCTGCCATCTTCTGTTATTATATGACCAAGATATACGTAGCTCTTGACTTGTTCCAGGATTTTCCCATTTACGCTTATCTTTAATGTGGGTTTATCGTCTGTTTTGCTAATTATCATAGTTTTTGTTTTCTCAATATTAATGTCGAGTCCATATTCTTGACTTATACTGTTCACTTGCTTCACTAGTTCTTGTAACTCCTGTTCGCTTTCAGCTAACAACACGGTATCATCTGCATATCTAAGGTTGTTTATTGACCTTCCACTGATGTTCAGTCCTGGTATTTCCTGTATCTGTTTGAAAATTTTTTCGATGTATAAATTAAATAGGCAGGGGGACAGCACACAACCTTGTCTGACACCTCTCTTTATGTCTATGTATGATGAATAATTCTTTCCCGATCTTACTGTGGCAGTTTGCTCCCAATAAAGGTTACTGAGTATTCTTATATCTTTTCCATCAATGCCTATGTCTTTGAGGCATTCAATTATTTTCTCATGATGGACTCTGTCAAAAGCCTTCGTATAATCAATGAAGCACATATACATACTTTTTTGGACCTCTGTATATTTTTCTGCTAATATTCTTAGGCAAAATATTGCCTCTCTTGTTCCACTGTTCCGTCTAAAACCAAACTGTTCTTCTTGGATTTCGCTGTCTACTTTACTTTTTATTCTTTCCTGTATGATTTTGAGCAGTATCTTAATTGCATGACTCATCAGGCTGATTGTTCTGAAGTCTGAACATTCTGTTGCATTTGGTTTTTTAGGCAATGTTATGAAAACTGATGTCTTCATGTCGTGTGGTATATATCCTGTATTGTATATTGTGACATAGAGGTATGAAAAGTGAAGTCCCTGAATCGATGGATTATAAAGGATAGTAGCCTCGAATAACATCGCAGCCCCTGGATTAGTGTGCAACACAATAGTCAACGTGGATTCCACGCGGGCTCATTAGCATGCACAATAGCAACGTGGAATTCTACAACGTGGGCTAATTAATATGATAAACAGTTTTCATGTGTGCATCCAGGACATCACTTTGTCTTAGGGGAGGTTAAACCACGCCTACTGCCTATCTCTAGATCGATTATTATCATTTATTTCCCTACTTTGCCTGTCCTCCTGTCTAGTAGGACGTTGCCAAAGTCCAACGAGGAAAGCGGTTAACGATCAAAAAGGCAGTGGTGGTTCCAGAACGGACGAAGCAGTTTCACGCCGTCGTTTAACACCTCAGTGTGAACCAGAGAGTCGCTCGCAGACTGAGACGAACGGGGAATAGTCTAGTGGTAAGATAGTTGGGTAATAGAGCGGGGACTGGCGGTGCAGAATCAGAAAAGTTCCCTGATTTCAAATAAGTTGTGAACTTTCGCGTGTCCCCCTGATCCTTCAATTCTTTAATTATATAGTGAGACCACTGAAGAATGCGTTTATCATTTGCGCCAGAGAGTCTGAAGAAAGTACTAGCTATATAGAACAAGATTTCCTGTGCATATCTTCTATATTGGAGTCTAAAATTCATTCTATTTGGCCAGTGGTAATATACTAGTTTCAAGTGATCAGTGGTCTAGTTCTTTCATTTATTTTCACTGGATTTTGTGTTAATTTAAACCTATTATATAAACCCATCTCAAAAGTTCCCAGTTGTAAATTAAATGATATATCTATACGTTATTTCCCAGGATAATAGATGCTTAAATTAATTTAGGAGCCGTTAAGGGATTTATAACAAATTAATACAGTTTAGTTCTGTGTATATATATATATATATATATATATATATATATATATATATATATATATATATATATATATATATATATATATATATATGTGTGTGTGTGTGTGTTTTTTTTTTTAACCATTAGACTCGCAGAGAGTTTCCTTAAATATATGTATAATTGAATACGCGAGTGTATAAAATAGTCTTAACTGTAAATTTATCGCGCGTCAGAATATGATACGTATTGGGCTTATGATTTCATGTTTTCTATTTTTTCACATAGGATAATCATATACCTTTGCGTCCCAGCAATTATAGAGTCCTCCAGACTCGGTTCTTCTAACATCCAGACTTTTTATGAACCTTTTAAATATAATCTTCTTGTGGCGACTCTGTGTGGTCTCGCTCTCTAAACTTACACGAGATAAAGCAACCCAAGAACATTTAAAACTCATAAAACAATAAATTATGTAAAATAACTGGAGAAGAACAATTGCCAGAAGCTATATATATATATATATATATATATATATATATATATATATATATATATATATATATATATATATATATATATATATATATATATATATATATATATATATATATATATATATATATAATTTTTACTGCTCTGCTGTGGAAAGGAATATATTCATTGTACACTGACAGTCACGTTATGTCCACTGGATTTTTAAAACCCGAAGAAACACATAACTCGCTGTTCAGTCTTTGTCATCACGCTATAGAAGTTTTCCACCACCAGCGGTGAAAATCCAGGAGACCACTACCTTCTCATAACTATACATGTGACAGTGCCATCCCATAGAACCTTTAGATAAAAATCAAAAAAGGAACACTAATGCTTCACCTTCCAGCGATTACGGGAAAATTTGCTAAACGCCAAACCCGCTAGTCTGGGGCTGGAAAACTAAGGAAAAGACTCATACCTTTGTTGAGTATTTACTCGCCTGTTTGTGTTATTCTATGGAGTGCCAGATTCAACGATCGGTAAGTGTGACTGGGAGTGATGGCCATCGCTAGCGTGCATGAAATGAATGAGATGTATTAGCTAAACTTATAATTTTCTTTATTTGGTAAATAGCCTTATACTGTATTTTTTGTATTGTTCTCTTTAAGTGGGGTTGCTTACCTTTGCTTATTTCCCCTCCCTTAATCTGCTTAGTCAAGGGATAACTTGGAGAATACTAGGACTCTGTTCCTACACCCCATACCAAGTATTGTAAAATCCGCTATCAGAATAAATTAATCTATTTTTGGGTTAAATTATCTCTTTCTGATAACCACTTGTCTTTAGACTGGGTTCTCTTTTGTCTGTACAAGTGGGAAGGGCATATTGGGATACTACTCCTCAAACACAACCCCTTCCCCCCACACCTTGTTATTTGTATTTTTCTGTAACTATGATTTTTGACTGTACCATGCTAAATGTTGTGATTTTGGTTTAATGATAATAAACACCATAAACCTTAAAGTACTGTGTTGGCCGACCCATTACCCCATATATGTTATATGTAGTTTGTATTCACGTCCGTGTGTTTGTAGCACCAAATTGGTGTGTGTACATGAGTGTTGAGTAACTGGCAAAAATTGTTTAGCCAGGAGAGGTTTAGGAGTCTACAGATAAATAAAATTGTCGTATGATCGGAGAAATTACCCGATTTCAGAGACTGTCCTTACTCTTTCCAGCACCCTTGTGAATCAATTATCTATTTCTTAACCCTTACTATCATAGAGCCTTCCCCCTCATTCTTCACTCGAACGGGACCACTATTTCTAAGACCTATCTCAAATAAAATTACCACAATAAATGGGTTGCTCGCCGGGATTTTGAGTCTGATCTAGAAATTAGTACCACTTAACGGGTAGCCCAGTAGGATCTGATCTTAAGTCTGGGTCTAACTCTAGATAGAGTGTGAGTAAGTTGTCTTTGTGAAGATAGGGAATAAAAATAATTTTACCCCTAGACAACGCTTTTAGTACTTGGTGTCGACCACACAAAATAAATATATTATTGTTTTCTTTCCACAGCAGCAGAGAGTTACGGAAAACAAAAAATTCGCTACTTTAATTATTCTCTGGCAGAGAAAATTTGGAAAATTTTTTTTATAAAGATTGCTGGGATCGCGTGATTGTGAAACAGTCACAATGGTTTTGAAGTTAGCAGAGTGGAGCAAAGTTAAAGACGCCTTATTCTGATTTTTTAAAGTCTAGTTAATAACGTCTCTTCTCGTAATTGACTTCGGCGGGCGGAGTTTTTGTGGAAGAGATTATATTTTCAAGGAAATTTTTTTTTCTCCTTGAAATTTTAAAATTAAATATAATTAATAAATGTTTTTATATTTTGTCTCTACCGATAAGTAATAGTAGATTTTTCTAGTTGTTTGACTTACCATTTAATGTGGCATAGTCGCCTGCATTAAGAGTCTTAATTGACAGATAATAGCAGCGATAAGTTAGCAAATTAATAAAAGGTAGGAGGTATCTCAGGTAATTAATATTCTGTGTTTTTCTCGTAAGCGGTTTAGAGTTTTTCCCCCTTCTTTTCTTCTTATTATTCTCTGGTCGTAGTAGCATCCAGTTCTTTGACAAGGCAGAGAGAGTTCAGCTGAGGTCCATGTTGAGGCAGGAGGCCAAGGAGATAAGATTACAGGGAGATGCCGCGAACCTGTTTGTCAACAGGGAACTTGACAGGTATGACGCGGAGAAGAAGGAAGAGAAAGAAGCACAAGAGAGAGAGAGAAGGCTGAGAAGAAGGAAGAGAGAGAGAGAGAGAGAGCAGAAGCTAGGGAGAAGGAAGAGAAAGAGAGAGCAGAGAGGAAAGAAGCACAAGAATTGGAGCAGAAGAAAATTGAGGCAGAGATGGAAGTCCGCAGGGCAAATGAGAGAGAGAGGGAAAGACAACACGAATTGGCGCTTAAGGCTTTAGAGAGTCGGGGTGCTTCTACTTTCAATAATGGAGAGGCGTCTTCACCCCAGTCTCAATCAACTGATCTCTCCAGTAGCCAATCTTCCCAACTAGCAGCGATGTCTTTTGTCTTAGAGTCTTTCCCTAGCCCTAATGAGAAAATTGACACCTTCCTAGAGAAATTCGAGAGGATGGCAAATCTGTATGGGCTAGAGAGTTCTCGTTGGTGCCTTAAACTCTCAACGGCACTAAAAGGGCATGCGTATGACGTGTATACAAAGCTGGGAAGCAACAAACATGATTACGACATGCTAAAGAAGGCCTTGCTAGAGCGTTTTGAGATGACCGCCAGAAAATGTCTGCAAATGTTCAGAAACAGCCGAAAGGAGAGCACGGAGACATTTCCCCAGTTCTCTTCACGTTTAACGGGCTATTTGATAAAGTGCCTTGAATTATCAGAATTACCTCTTTCATATGAGGGAATTCTTGAACTTGTTCTTGTGGAACAGATAAAATCAACTTTGTCAAACGAAACCCGTAGATTTTTGGCTGAACGGGGCGCAGTCAGGCTTGAGGACATCCTCAATAAGGCGGAACGCTATGCAAACGCAATGGCCGAACTTCCCAGCAATAAACAAAAACCCACAGATGAGTCATCTCGAAAACAAAACCTAGAGCAGTCATCCCATTCTTCTAATTCCTCCCAGCACTATAACCAACGAGAAACTAGTACCCAGAGACCCCCCCCTTCCCCAAGAAAAAATCGAAATTCTACAAAACCCGATATCCCCAAACAGCAACAATCCTGATCAACCCACCAGGCCTACATGGCAGCGCGGCCACCAAGGTCAAGGCAAGGGGAAGACCCCTACAGAAGGAACGTCTGATCAGGGCAAGCACACCGGGCCAAACCGCATCGGATGCTTGCATACAACCTCGCAAGGAAGAGTCAATGTCAGTGATTCTCAACCTGAGGGGGACAGACCCTCAACGCGAGGAACTGTAATTTTGAATGGTACCTCAAAAACTTGTCTTTTTGACACTGGATTATCTTTTGATTGTATTGTCGCCAGGCACCTAGTCAAACCCGGTCAGGAGACAGAGGACACCGTCAAACTATGGGGAGTTTTTAAGAGTGACGCACCCAGGACGCTTCCTATCGCACTGGTAGAAATACACTCTGATTTTGTCAGAGGTGTTATTAAAGCGGCCATAATGGATGATCCGATCTACCCAGTTATCCTGAGATGTAGATACAGTATGTGTTTGTTGGGAGATCAAAAGAGCCGATTGTGGCAGCGGTAACCACAAGAGGGCAAACCAAGAAGGAGAGGGAGCCTGCGCCAAACTTGTTGCCGAATGAACTGAAGGAGGCGCAACAAAAGGACCCTACTCTGGAGCCCTGCTTTAGAAAACTTCCCATGGCTAAGGACCCCAGACACCACGGAGACATCTTTTCGAAGGATGGCGTATTGTATCGTAGAACGGGCGACCCTGATACAGGGAATAACCAGCTCCTAGTACTGACGCAGTACAGAAGCCAGATCTTAGAAATGGGGCATTCTCTTCCCTTTAGCGGACATATGGGTGTTACGGTATATGATATTAACGCCGTCTGCTAAAGGTTAGCAGACGTGCAATTGTAAAGGTTAAGACATTTAATATATTGCGATAGATGTTTCAATTATTGAACGCTCCATACACGATCGATTATGACGTGTCTAGCGTTGTTTGGGTCACAGTCGGTAACTAGGAGACGCTACCCTTTGTTACTTGACCGCCAAGCTGAATAGCTGCGTTTTTCTAACCTTCCAATTCAATGGCATGATATAGCCATTTATATGTGCATTTATGATGGACCAGGGTCAGTCCTAGAACTCTATATGAGAGGAAACTTACGGAGGTTAGTGTTTAACTAGAATCCTCAGAAGGAGGAGAATAATCGTCAAATTCGTATGAATATTCAGACTCGCAATCTCACTGTCGGCAGGTAGCCATGTCTAGCTGCGCGTGCATATAGCTGTGATGTTCTGATGACAATACTGCATTGTATCCTTAAACGGACATTGACACGTAAACCAGCAGTCTACGTTATTGATTAATTTATGCATGACTTATACGGACTTATGTTCTGCTCCTATTTGAAATGATCATCCTGTGTGTACATGTGATTAAATATTACGGACTCAACCTGAAGGCATTAATTACTTCATTAATGTTGCTGAGTTCAAGTTACATTAATTACTTCTTCATACCATGCTACTGAGTTGTATGAACGCTTCACCCTAATTCGCGTAATAATAAACCAAGCACGATTAACAAAAGATCACTAAAGTAACCATACTCAGTGCATGATCTTCAACCGGCAAATAATTCAGCAACAAAGTGGCGGCCAGTGTGGGGAACGACAGAAAAAAGAAACAAACTTCTGTTCCTTACGCACAGATTAATCACAATATTTACGATCAAGTTTCGATCACATGATCCAGTCGAAGATGACGTCTTACTCATTATAATGCCTAACAACGTGACGTCACCGAAAGTCGTGTAGGTGAACTGTCGGAGAAACCAAAGTCGTTCTCTAAGCCTAACCAGGGGAAACATGAGCCATTGAAGCAAACACACGATGTGGACTACAGGAGCAGACAGTCAGGGGCATTAGCCTAGCTGTTGATGACCTCTAGCACTGATCTAAGCAACGGAAAAGATAAGTCTAGCTGTTTAAACTGTCGTCATTGCAAACAGTAATACTGAGTCCATGCCTTTTGCCTGCATAGGCATGTCTTTTCTGAATGTGTTTCATGTAATTTTGGGTTGTTTTAATGTGTTGTTAATTAGTGGGCGGTAGGGAGGATGAACCGAAATTAGATTCTGTGGCTCTCACGATGCCTGAATTGATTTCGGTCGTTTCTTAGGGCAGTTAAACGATTGCATTTTTGGAAGCCCCATTGAGGTTTGCCATTGGACTACCTGTCCAGATCTGCTACCGTTTGACGATTTGTGTTAGCTGTGCCGTTCCGTAGATAACTGGCGTATTCTATTTGTACTAAGTTCACATTTTTATTCAGTTTTGTATCATGTTCGTTAACTATTTCGTCCAGTCTACTCTTACTATCAATTTATTTTATGATTGTTAAATGTTCGTCCGTTATGAGTCCTGTGATGTCATCATTTTTTGCAGTCATTTTTTTTGTGTACTTTGCATATTCAGTTGACCTCGGGTCAATCTTTGACCCTTCGTTTTCCGTGTGACACTTCCGCTTGTTTTATTTAGTTCATAAATTCATTTTTAATTGTGAAAATGTCTTGTTTGCGTCTTGACATTGTTTGTACCCTTTAGTTGCATCATTGTTTTGTTTGTACTCATGATATATATTAAATACTACATTAATAATATAACATTATATTCAATAATACACTTGTAATTTAATTTAATTAATTTTTTCTGACATTTAAGGTTAATATGGGACATTGCATAATTATGCAGTGATAGTCCAAGAAATTAGCACTACAATTTATAAGAGATGCCTAGGGCATAATAATATAATATATATATATATTGACCAAATAAAATAATCTTATAGTCTACCTTTGAGGTAATAGACCCATTATATATTATTTAATATACTTTTCTGGTACTAAGAGAGTGACTTAGTACATTGAACAATATAATTACTAGGAATCATACCCAACATTATTGGATATTGAGATTAATTGTGTGATGTAATTACATTATAGTTAACAGATATCATAACTATTTATGATATAGTTATTATTTAGATACAATATTGTTACAAAATATTGTCTATTGGTTGAACTTAGACATAAGAGTTCAGTACTATTGTGATTATTTATATTGAATATTCCTAAGTTGAGTAAGTATAATAATTACTCTGAAGCTACTATTGACTATTTTAATCAGTAATTTTCAATAATTACTTACCATATAAAAGTCAAAATGCTTACTATAGACCATTTCGTTAAAATTGGTAAGGAATATGGTTATAAATCTCAAGAACTTCGTCAGTTTGCTGAGGCAGAACTGGAAAAACATAAAGCAGAAATGGAGGAACGTGAAAGAAAAGAAGCAGAGAAAAAGGCTGCATTAAAGAAAGAGAAAGAGGAACAAAAGGCTGCATTAAAGAAAGAGGAGGAGGAACGTGAGATGAAGCAAATTGCCAAGGAAAATAGATTAAGAGAAATTGCTCAACAGGAAGAAGAGAATAAATTGAAACGAGAGGAAATTATTTTACAACAAGAAATGGAATTGGCGCGTATTAAATTGGAGACAGCAAGATTACAAGCACAAAGTGCTGATGCAAACCAGAATAATAACGCACAAAATGGATCGTCATCCAGCCAAACTAAACATTTCTACAACTTTAAATTACCCACTTTCACTTAAACGTGGACGACCTTTCATCGTTCCTGTCACGTTTTGAACAGACTTGCAAAACAAATCATTTGCCTGAAGAGTCATGGGTACTCAAGTTAAATGAATTCTTGGTTGGAGAACCATTGACGGCTTCTCAAAATGCTGACCCATCAATAGCAAATAACTACGGTGCTATTAAGTCCTTGCTTTTACGAAGGTTTCACCTGGACGAGGAACACTGTAGGTTGAAATTTAAGGGAATTTTACCTGAATCTCCAAAGGATTTTGCAGGATTCATTGCGAACATACGCAATACATTTAATAGATGGGTTGAACTGGCAGAAGTCAACAAATCGTACGACAAATTAGTTGATTTGCTACTACGGGATAAGGTATTATCTTCGGTTAGCCAGCCATTCTTTGCATATTTGCAGGAGCGTAAACCAGGTACTATCGACGAGTTGGAAAAAATTTCTTTAAACTACTGTTCGGCACATCCGAATGCAACCATTTCTAACTCCTCATTAAGAGAACCTCTACCTGTGGCGTCTAATATGGCCTACAATCATGATAACAAACAAAGACATCACAGTGTAGACAGAAGTAGGTTCCAAAGAAATCACAATGTTAACTTTCAGAAGGGACATAATAATGATTTCAACAATAAAGATGAGTTCAACAGAGGTAGATCACGAGATAGAAATTATTCACCTCAAACAAACTACCACAATAGTCAACATAACACTAATTATAATCGATCACATACCCCGAAAAATAACAATAACTGGAATGGTAATAATCATGGCTCGAGACATCGAGATAATAGTTACTATAGAGGACGACGAGATAATTCTAACAATTATACTCGGAATCGATCTCATTCTCGGGGATCATCTCATTACAACCATAATACAGGGGCGGCAGTTACAAATAATACTACCCCTATAGCTCAGGTCCCACTTGACAATAATACAACACAGTCTTCTGCTGCATGTTTTGCTATTAATTATAATGTGGCAAATAGTTGCCAACAATGCAATCTTATTTTTCAGAAGGCGAAAGAAACAGTGCTTAACTGCGGACATATTACACCAGAGGTAGGTCTTGCAGTCAACGATGGAACAGGCTTACTAATTTTTAAAAGGGGATTAGTTAATGGATCCGTCGTCTCAGTGCTGAGAGATTCAGGATCCACAACGATTGGTGTACGTCAGTCGCTGGTACATCCTAGCTGTGCGACAGGAGAATATGTACGCTGCATGACATTTGGTGGAACTATTGAGTTTTACCCCACAGCTATTGTTCATATTAGAACACCCTTTTTCACAGGGAATGTAAAAGTATGTATGCTAAAAAAGCCTATAGCTGATCTGATGGTTGGTCGTATACACGGCAGTAAAGATTGTACTCCAGATGAGATCATAGAATGGGAGAAACATAACCTATGCACTGGAAACGCCGTGACGACTAGAGCGCAGACTCAACTCATGGAGAAATTTAGTGATAATAAGATGGATGCAGACAACCAAGAGGAGTTTGTAGTCAATTCACCTATTGACAGGGAAACATTTGCAACCAAACAAAAAGAGGATAAATCTTTAAAAAAAATTTTTAAGCTGGTTGATAAAGTTGACAATCTATCCTCAGGTAATAATAACAAACATTGGTTTGTTATTAAAAATGACATATTGATTAGATGTTTTAATGACAAATCACAAATGAAACAACAAGTTATGGTCCCGTATACTTTTAGACGGTACATTCTTCAACATGCACATGACTCACATTGTGCTGGACATATGGGATATACTCGAACACGATCTCGAGTACTGTCTTCATTCTTTTGGCCAGGAGTGTCAAGAGATATTTCGCAGTATGTACGTTCCTGTACTACATGCCAAGAAGTGAAAGCACGTGGAGCTTTTCACACGGCGCCTATTCAGGCTTGCGATATCTCAGTAAGACCGTTTGACAAGATGGCCATAGATATTATTGGTCCATTGCTACCATCGGCCAGAGGACATAGATTCGTCCTTACGTGCATTGATTTGTGCACACGATGGCCAGAAGCTATCCCATTAAAGACCACCACTACCACAGATGTAGCTGATGCACTACATCTCATCTTTTCTAGAATAGGGTTTCCTAGAAAACTTTTATCAGACCATGGGTCACAGTTCATATCTGACACCATGAAGGAAGTCATGAAAACTTGGAACATTGATAGGAATTTAAGTAGTATTTATCATCCTATGAGTAATGGTGCGGTTGAAAGACTTAACCGTACACTTAAACAACTACTACATAAGGTTACTGTTAAGCACCCTCATGACTGGGACAGAGCACTCCCAGCTGTTCTATTTGCTTATCGGGAGGTACCGCATGAACAAACTGGCTTCTCTCCCTTTGAATTAGTTTTTGGTGCTCCCCCAAGAGGTCCTATGGGACTAATAAAAGACTTATTAATTGACGCGGAGATGACTCAGGACACTCAGTCATCTTACGAGTATGTGATTAATCTTCGGAAGAACATTATTGAGTCTTGCCAGTTGGCAACAGCTTCTTCTGAGGCTGCAAAAGCTAAGGCTCGATCTCTACAAAATAGGTCTCGACGATTACGCCAATTATTCCCAGGCGATGAGGCTTATGTGTTACTTCCTCACAATAACAATAAATTATTGATATCTTGGAATGGTCCTTACAAAGTCATTGATAAAATTTCCGACGTTGATTACGTCTTAGATATCAAGGGACACAAAAAGATATTTCATATTAACATGCTCAAGCAATTTCATACACGTCCTGAACACTTACAGTCAATTTTTCATGAACTAGATGACAACACAGTATCTACTTGTTATTATTCCAACTTATCCGTCATCCAGGAAGAAGAATCTTCTTTTCCTGAGGTACAGTTACCGTTACCGGTACCAGTAGTTCAACCTACTGAATCTTGGCGGGATGTAACCATCTCTTCAACGGTTACACCGCAACAGCTTCTACAGATTGCTAATCTATTACAATCTTATCCAGATGTGTTGACCGACGTCCCGGGTCGCACATCAGCTATCAGTCATGACATTACTCTCAATGATGATACACCTATTCGTGTACATCCCTATTCGGTTCCTTTACATTTCCTTGCTAAAACTACTAAGGAACTTGAACAGATGTTGTCTCTGGGAATCATTGAGACTAGTAATTCGCCATTCTCTTCTCCATTAGTGATTGTCCGGAAGAAGGACAATAACATCAGACTATGTGTTGACTATAGAAAATTAAATGCTAAGACTATAGTTGACAGCGAACCACATCCACTTATCGACGACTTACTGCCACGTCTATCCAACGCAACTATATTTAGTAAGATAGACTTAACTAAAGGTTATTGGCAGATACCACTGACTGAAAAGGCTAAGTACTACACCGCATTTTCCACTCCACAAGGTCTATACCAGTGGAATGTGATGCCTTTTGGGCTTGTTAATGCGCCAGCTACCTTCATTCGCCTGATGCGACAAATTTTATCAGGTAGACCAGATGTTATTACATATATTGACGACATATGCTTGTTTAGTTCGTCGTTTGAGGAACATGTTTCGGGACTTAGATATGTTTTCGACACTCTAAGGAATTATCATTTAACTGCTAAACCTACAAAGGTTCAGATCGCGTGTAATGAGATAACCTTTTTGGGACATATCATTGGATCGGGATATATCCGAACGTTACCTAGTCTTCTTCTTCTTTGATCCATAACCGCCAACCGTCAAAGCAGTCAGCGGCCATCACGCCTGGTGGCGTCTTGTAGGGCAGCAACAAATTGATTCCACTTTGCTCGGTCGGCGGCCATCCTTCGTACAGTGCCCCAACTGTGGTTCATTCTTTGCATCTCAGCTTCCACAGTTCTCCGCCAAGTTGTTTTTTGGTCGGCCTCTCTTTCGCTTTCCCTCGGGGGTCCATAGCATAGCTGTTCTTGCGATGGTATCAGGGTCCCTTCTGAGGACATGGCCAACCCAACTCCAGCGTCTGCCAGCTATGATGGTGTGCATGTCCTCCTGGTTACTCCGAATAAGTAGTTCTTGGTTGCTGATGGTGTTTGGCCAAAAGATTCTGAGAATTTTCCTTAGGCAGATTGTGTGGAAGGAGGACAGTTTCGACATTTCCTTCTCTGTTACTCTCCAACATTCCGCACCATAGAGAAGCACAGAAAGTACGCAGCTCTCATACAGTCTTAATTTGGTGTTTGTGCTGTACTGGGAAGACTTCCAAATGTTGTTGAGAATAGCAAAGGCTGTTCTCGCTTTATTCATTCTGTTGTTAATGTCCTTGCTTGTTCCGCCGTCAGGTGTTACTATGCTTCCTAGGTAAGTAAATGTGTCTGTCTGTTCTAACTTCTGGTTCCTTACTGTTATTGGCTCAGGATTGCCCACATTTAGTGTCATGACCTCTGTCTTCTTCAGATTGATGTTCAGGCCAACCTGCCGGCCATACTTATTCAGTCTATCAGTTTTGTCTTGAATGTGTTGGTGTGAATGCGCGAGCAGTGCAATGTCATCTGCATATTCCAAATCTTCCAGTGTAGAAAACGTTGTCCATCTAATTCCCCTTGGACTGCCCTCTGTTGTCTGGCGCATCACCCAATCTATGACTGTCAAAAATAATGTTGTTGATAAGGGGCATCCCTGTCGTACTCCTGTTTTCACTTCGAAAGTTACATTACTCGATCCAACACTGCACGTAAAGTTAGAATAGAGGCTTTTTATAATGGAAACAATGCGGCTGGGAATTCCATAAGCCCTCAGAATTTTCCATAGGCTGTCCCTGTGTATGCTGTCGAAAGCCTTTTCAAAATCAACAAAGTTAATGTACAGCTGTCTCTGCCATTCTGAGCACTGCTCTATAATGTTCCTGAGGGCAAATATATGATCTGCACATCTTCTGTTCTTTCTGAAGCCCGCTTGTTCTTTCCTCAGTTTATGGTCAACTGCTTTTGAAATTCTCTGGATGATTATCCTGCCTAGTATTTTGCTGGGAACTGAGAGGAGGGTAATTCCTCTCCAGTTGTTGCAGTCTGCAAGGTCGCCCTTCTTGGGCAATTTGACAATTGTTCCTTTACTCCACTCTGTTGGTGTTGTCTCAGTTTCCCAGACTTGTGCAAATAGTGGTTCTAATAGTTCTGCTGCTAGTTCAGGGTCTGTCTTGAATAGCTCAGCATTCAGATTGTCGTGACCAGGCGCTTTTCCATTTTTTAGCCCTTTGATAGCTGTGATAATTTCTTCTTTTCGTGGAATGTCTGTATTTACGTCTGTCACTTTCAGCCTCAGGAACATTCAGCTGAGTCTCTGGTGGTTCCTTATTCAGTGTTTCTCTGAAGTGCTCTGCCCACCTTGTTTCCTGCCCCTGTGCTGTGGTGATGAGATTTCCTTGCTTGTCTCTTACTAACGTTATGTTGTTTGCACCTCGTTTTCCACTGATAGCTTTAGTTATTTTTATAAACTGTGCTTTGTTCATTTCTCAGTGCTGCCTCTTCTGCCTGTCTTGCAAGGTCATCCAGAAATGTCCTTTTGTTAGCACGGGTTTGACGTTTTACTTCCTTGTCCAGCTGACTGTATTGTTCACTATATATTGCCTTTAACCTGGGAGACTTAGCTTCTGTTTTCTTCCTTTTCATTTCCTTTCTCTTCGCTATGGTGTTTAGCGTTTCTGGTGTTATCCAGTCTTGGCTCTTTCTTTCCTGGAATCCCAAGCATGACTTGCTGCTTTCTTTATATATTGTTGAGATGGTGTTGAATTTCTGGTCCACATCATCGGTCTCTGTTCTTTCCTGGCTTTTGGTAATCAGATATCGTCTCTTTACGTCGACCACAAACGCTTTTCTGGTGAGGGGGTCCTTAAGTTTCGTGATGTTGTATCTTTTCTGGGACATATCATTGGATCGGGATATATCCGAACGTTACCTAGTACAGTCTCCAAAATTCTAAACATAGCAGTTCCTCAGACGAAGAAACAGGTCAGGAGTTTGTTAGGACTTGTTCAATATTACAGTAGATTCATACCAAACTTGTCATCCATCACGGCTGTATTGTCTTCATTGTTAAAAAAAGACATGCCGGTGAAGGTGACATGGACTGGTATATGCAATGAAACTTTCAACAAAATTATAAATTTGTTCTCGCATGAACCAATTTTAAGACTTCCCGATGCTTCCAAAAGATTTTTCTTACGAACAGATGCTAGTAACTACGGCATTGGTGCATGCCTGCTCCAGAACCATGATGGCGTTCTACATCCTACCATCCTCCCTTATATATTTCAAGAAAGCTAAAGCCGGCAGAAACAAAGTATTCCACAGTGGACAAGGAACTTTTATCACTTATATGGGCAATCACAAAATTAGAAAAATTCTTGCTTGGTGCTCCCTTCACCATACAGACTGACCAACGTGCTGTAGCATCTTTGCGTCGATCTAATCACAAGAGCCCAAAACTCGCCAGATATGCGATCATCCTGCAGCCATTTGAATTCTCCATTGAACATATTCCTGGCACTGAAAATATTGTGGCGGATGCGTTGTCACGTAATCCTATTGACGACGAATAATCAACATTGACATTCCTAAACTACGTCAATCATCACTACATTGGATAGAACGAAGTATCAACTATAAGGGAACTAACCTTGCCTTCAATTTAATATTTATAAACACTATATGCATCACAGAATTGAACTAAAGACAATCAAGGTATACATATTGACATTGAAACTTCGTCTAACGTCCATACACAATATATGAATATTCGTTGAACAATCATGGAACAATATCTGACGACAAGTCGAACTTATTATCCTATGTGCACTTAATTCTTGGATCCTAGGATAATTGACATTTCTGTCCAACGGAAACGTTTCAACACTTTGTCTAAAAGAATTCATCAGGATCAGGACTACGGATGGATCATCATATCCTATACTAATTAATTAGTTAACTTAACTTCTTAATTGAATTATTATCAATAAAATGAAATGTGAGAAAAAAATGAAATGAAAGAACAAAAAAAGAGAACGAAATATAAAAAGAAGAAATTATGAAAAGAGAAAATAAATCTCACACAAGTATTAGATTAATATATTTTTTTAATGTACCTATACGTTATTTAGTTAGTTAAATTAGATAGTTATTATTCACTAACACTTAACACACACAATTAAGTTAAAACTTATATTCGAATTTCTTTCTATTTCTTCTCACTTATTTTGTCTTTTCTTCTCTCATAACATCGCGTTACATCAGAATCTTAATAATTTAACTCTTAGTTTAATTAATTAATTTAATTTTAATTAGTCAAATTAATTCCTATATGACATACTAATACGACAGACCTTACTTTAATTTAATTCTATCATTCACTATTAACATTGGACATTTTATTTAGTTGATATAATAATATGTATAATATTGATATATAATGTGATTAATGTTAGATGACTATGACAAATAGTTAGTTGACATGACCGCGACACGGTTCTACTCAGAACATCGTCGGCCATATGTCACGATTGTGTTAAATTTTTTTTTGAAAAATTGTTAAGTCGGATAAATCTTGAAAAAAAAATCTATCGATTTTTTTCCCCCGGTGTACAGGGAATTGTTACGGTATATGATATTAACGCCGTCTGCTAAAGGTTAGCAGACGTGCAATTGTAAAGGTTAAGACATTTAATATATTGCGATAGATGTTTCAATTATTGAACGCTCCATACGCGATCGATTATGACGTGTCTAGCGTTGTTTGGGTCACAGTCGGTAACTAGGAGACGCTACCCTTTGTTACTTGACCGCCAAGCTGAATAGCTGCGTTTTTCTAACCTTCCAATTCAATGGCATGATATAGCCATTTATATGTGCATTTATGATGGACCAGGGTCAGTCCTAGAACTCTATATGAGAGGAAACTTACGGAGGTTTAACTAGAATCCTCAGAAGGAGGAGAATAATCGTCAAATTCGTATGAATATTCAGACTCGCAGTCTCACTGTCGGCAGGTAGCCATGTCTAGCTGCGCGTGCATATAGCTGTGATGTTCTGACGACAATACTGCATTGTATCCTTAAACGGACATTGACACGTAAACCAGCAGTCTACGTTATTGATTAATTTATGCATGACTTATACGGACTTATGTTCTGCTCCTATTTGAAATGATCATCCTGTGTGTACATGTGATTAAATATTACGGACTCAACCTGAAGGCATTAATTATTTCATTAATGTTGCTGAGTTCAAGTTACATTAATTACTTCTTCATACCATGCTACTGAGTTGTATGAACGCTTCACCCTAATTCGCGTAATAATAAACCAAGCACGATTAACAAAAGATCACTAAAGTAACCATACTCAGTGCATGATCTTCAACCGGCAAATAACTCAGCAACAATGGGACAAAACGCCACTATTCAGCGAATAAAAACCCACTATTGGTGGCCGGGAATGAACTCTGAGATTATCAGGTACGTGAAATCCTGCGCCCAGTGCTAACGAGTGGCACCCAAGCACTTGACACCCCCTAAGCAGCTTTTGTTCTTGACTTCTGTGAATATCTTGTGATGGCTCCCTTAAGGTAAAAGTGGCATTAATCTTCTATCTACATCTCTGGGAGCCGCGATGGTGTAATGGTTACCACGTTGCGCTGGCCATCAGGTGTTCAAGGTTCAAGCCGGGCGTGAGCATTTGATGGAGTGTCATCGAACGGGATTTTGACTGAATAACCTGAACGGCTTCTGAGATAAACCCTTTGTGGATGGGAAGGAGCAAAGCTCCTGACCGGGTTGGAAGGAAAGTCCACAGGTTCCCCAGCCCCGCAATGACATGTCATTGGGCCGAAGGGCTGAAAGCCCAAGTGCTGCTGGTTAAGAAAAAAAAATCTACATCTCTGCCAAGAGTAAACTTGCGCGCAGGTAGATACCTTGGAAGCCAATATTAGATACTCTTGAGTTTTGGTCACTGTTGGACCACTACTGCAAAGCAGAGGAGGCAATCCGTGACATGCAGAAACCAACTAACATCTTATTGGCAGCTAAGTACCCATTTAAAGCTGCTATGTGAAATCTTTTCTTTAAGAAATTTGCAAAACACCCTATCCAGATCATCACCTGTGATGAATCTTTTAAAGGTTAACATTTTTTCCATCAAAACCTTTCTTAATTTTTACATTGTTAACTATAATTGAAAATACATTTGTTATCTTTAAATATGCAACTGTATAGTTTATTCAGTCATTTTGAGTGAACTGCACCCGTATGTCTCAGTCATTTTAAATACCTATAAACAGAGCTATTGAAATAATCTTTTACTGATTTAAATTAATTGGGGGCTCATCAAAACGAGCAAAATTCTTAATCCTTGTAGAAGGTCAGGAAAAATAGAAAGTTTACACAGCTGCATCCTATCAGCTGCAGTACTTGATTTATTAAATTCCTACGAGGTTCCCTAGATTGAAGCACCATTCTTCATTCACATCTCTGCCAAGAGTAATCTTGGGCGAAAAGTAGACACCTCTGAAGACCCTCAGAAGATACTCTGAAGTTTGGCTATTGGAGGACCATCACTGCTGAGCAAGGGGAATAAATCCCATGACTGTAGCGGTCAGTTTGCTGATCCTCTCCATGTAAAAGTGCCTGATTAAAAGCTGGGGATATTATTTTGTATTTCCTAGTCTAAGGGCATTAATCCAGGTTTTTGTTGGGATGATTGTTCACAGGGTAGTGATCTCACTTGTCTGTTATGTCTGTGGTCTGTTTTGAAAACCGATGTCAGTTTTGCCTGATATGGTTTCAAACCGTCTACTTTGAGCGATGCTCAAAAGGTCTGGTGCCTCTGTGCGCATGCGTGACTTGTGGCGTGATTTTTTTTGGTGGAAGCCATTACCGACTAGAGTAAATAAATATGAAACAAATATAAAGGTATGTTATCAGGCACTCGCAAGTGCCTGATAACATACCTTTATATTTCCTGCGAGTGCCTGATAACATACCTTTATATTTGTTTCATATTTATTTACTGTTTACAGGCCTCGGGTTTCCCTCCCTTATGTGTAATAAATGTTTATA
This sequence comes from Oreohelix idahoensis, assembly GCA_024509875.1. Lineage (NCBI taxonomy): Eukaryota > Metazoa > Mollusca > Gastropoda > Stylommatophora > Oreohelicidae > Oreohelix > Oreohelix idahoensis. The sequence goes on from JAMPIV010009234.1 coordinate 55,132, forward strand.
CATTACCGACTAGAGTATCGGGCTGTGTTTAAGAGAGTCAAGATGTCTCTTGATAAGTCCTCTGTGGTTCGACAAGATGTCGTATATTATTTAATGTGTATTCTCAGCGCCTTGGAGGCGATGTGAGTGTGGTGATATTTATTCTGAAGGGACAGAAGGTAATTGACTCTTTGAACTGTTTCCCTTATTGATAGAATCTTCATGACTCGTATTGTCGATAGTTTATGATTCTTTCCCTGAGCGGGAAAACGTACCACCTACGTATCCTTGAAAGGAAGCTCTCTATGTATTCTGATTATGCACTAGGCTGGTGCATGCCCGAAGTATATATATATATATATATATATATATATATATATATATATATATATATATATATATATATATATATATATATATATATATATATATATATATATATATATATATATATATATATATATATATTGTTCTGTATCCCGCATGGCGGCGATACTAATTATACAAGGTGGGATTCCCCTTGTTTGGTGAAGAATCACCCGGAGGCCATTTGAACTGTGAGTCCGCCATTTTGTACGGCCTGTTGGAGACATCTGATATCTGACTTACTGATGTCAGAGTAGAGTTTTGTTAAACTCACATAGGGGATATATCTTCCCTGAAGCTGATGATTGAGAACATTGTACGAGATCAGCTTTATTAGACACATGCATAGCTGGATGATGACTGTTTTAATATATCATGACCTGTTCAATGACTGTTGATATTAATGTCGGCATACCTGCCGCTTGTGGCGTAAATAAAGTCCTGTAAACGTCAGAGATGTTCCACCACTCTATGAATTGCTACATGTCTAGATATAGAGTGTGATGTCCATTTTGATGCATACTTCCTACTTCCACGAACTTTCAACACGCATTCGCAGAAACATTGAGATTTACTCACGCTACATAATTCATACTACACCTCAAGACAATCTACACGAATGCCAGTATTGTTGCGGCCAACCAGGGCCTCTATGCACTCATGTCAGCCCGCATTGAGCGGAATCATATAAATACTGACTCTGGACATTCGACAACATTTAACATTTAATATTTACAGTGGCCAAGCTGTACCTATGCTATTTGTGTCCCAGGCACCCGCCACGCTTCAACGCATACAGCGACGGTCAGGACTGTTTACCTTGTCGAGCCTATGCACACTTAAGAGACGGCTCGTTCACATTACTACTGGCCTACAAACACACCTTAACATTTATACAGCCACCAACTATAAGCATTAACAGAGCCATCTTTAACAATGACACTGTGCCATGGTTCGTTAATTTTCACTTGTTTCATTCACTACGACAGGGGGCAGTGTTCAAGATTTGAGAAGCATTACACATGTCCAGTTTTACACTATTCTGTGCAACCACCCATTTATGAACGTCGATAACTTCTTGGTTGTTTATATTAATACAAGCAATAACCCATCAAAATTGACATGTTTTTAATTATAGTGTATTACAGACGGTCCTATTACTACTGTGGTAATTTAATTGCAGGCGACCGTCATTAGATATTTGTAGTGAATATTATATGGATGTATTAAATATGATACGTCGGCGTCTGTGGCCTAATGGATATGAACGCAGTTTCGTAATCCAGATATACCAGGTTCAAAACCTGCTGCAGGCGTTTTGGTAGCAGATCGCTTTGTGTGGATTTTTAACAATGGTATAAGCGTCGTACCGTACAGAAAGCAATGGCAAACTACTGAATGAAAAAAATTGCCTAGAAAAATCACAAACAGCCAATAACAGCTGGAGTTGATTGCCACGTCCTGTAAAGGATAAGCAAATGATATGAAGAAAAATATCCCGTTCAACCTCTGATGGGTTATAATTAGGATATATATTGTTTTCAATTCCAAATAATATGAACAACTGCCGATATGAGAAAGTGGCATCACATTTGTCAAATCATTGTAAATAGGGACAATCACAATTGTGCTTATACGTTAAATAAATAAATAAAAAAAAAATAAAAAAAAAATAAATAAATAAATAAATCAAGAAGAAACTCTGAACAAGAATGATATTAAAGTGGAGGGGTGTAAAGGCCTGGTGGTTCCAGTTATATAACTGACTTTAACAGATATTTAATTAACTTTTATCTGTTAAAAGTCATATGCATTGTAAGAACAGCATCAGACCTTCACATTTCCAGCCACTATACATTAACATTTGTTCGTGTTAAATATTGTTTGACTTTATTATGCAGTTCCCTAGGTCTGTCTATTCTTAACTCCTCTTCTATATTTGTATGTAAGTTGGATGCTTGCAAATAATCTAATATTGGTATTCTCATTTGTTCATACCTCTTACATTTTAACAAGAAATGTTCTATATTATTGTCTTGAAGACAAGGGGACTATGCCAGCAGAGGCATTATGGTCTTAGAACGCCGCATAAGACGCTCTGATGCCATGTAGATGAAGCAAAAATACAATGACGCACTTCCTTTTTATGTTTACGTCATTGAGATTCAGAAGGAAAAAAATATGTCGCTGTGGAAATAATCTACAGTTCTTTAATTTACAGATTTAACAGACTTTGCCTTTTAGTGATAAACTCAGAATTTCCTGGATGATTTAAATCCGTTCAGGCGAAGTAGCACTCGTTTAGGCTGTAACAAATTTCGATCGGGAGCCAGTACTTAACCTTACACAATGGCTTTCGACACGATAAGTTCGACTTTCACTAACTTCGAAGCCCAATATCTGCAGAGGGCAGTTGGACACGCAGCCGGGAGTTGTAGTGAGGATAAGCTCTCACTGCAGATAAATGCTTCTATGGCACGCGCCTCAAGCAGCCTCTGACAACCAAGTCCAGCTCCCGGCCTTCACGTGTGGCTCAATTTGAGCCCGGCGGAACTGTTTTCACTGACGGGAGAAGGGGCAAAGGCGAGCGACTGGCGCCTTAAAACCAGCAGCTTCGAGCAGATAGGGCTCGTGATCCTTGGTTGGTAGCTTATCTAAGAGAAGGAACTCTGAATTCAAACCACCGCTGCCTTGCGGGAATATCCATTTATGGAATTGGCGTCGGGAGTAAACCCTGAGGATAAATCCGGAGTCGGAGTCCCTAAGGCAGTCTAATGTCGATTCGACATTATTCTGGCAACTCCTGCGACGTGGCTGGTACCAAACTGTATCGGCTACTGCCGTTCCTTTGGATCTACCAGCTGTGTGGAGAGGGGGAACATGCTGCATGGGCAACAGCTTGATCTCCATATAACTGTGCCCAAGCTCGCGCCCTGGAGAGGACACTCCAGCTTCACCCTATAGGTGTCGGCAAAACACGGGAAGTAGCAGTTACCGGTTATAAGCATTTTGCCCAATTGGCGTAGGGTATGGCGCCAGGGGCTACTTCCGACAGTGGGAGAGGTTCTAGGATCTCACTGGACAGCTACCGCCCGCTTCTAGCTGGGCAGCCCCCAGTCAATAAGGTGTTGTTCCGCCACTGTCTGCTTTCCCCATTGGGTGCATGGGGATAAGGGTCAAACCCGAACTGTGGACAGAAAATTTTGCACCAAGCAATTATCAGAATAATAGAAATAAGCAAACTCTCAGATTGGGATGCTGGAACGTCCGGACTATGTTGACTGGACAATCCGAAAACCTACAGGACGTAAACGATGTAAGGAAGACAGCCATAATTAACGATGAGCTTAAACGACTTCAGGTGGATATAGTTGCACTTCAGGAAACGCGCCTGGCAGACTCTGGAACGGTGAGCGAGAAGGACTACACATTTTATTGGCAAGGGAAAGATCTTAATAAAACTAGAGAATACGGAGTAGGTTTTGCGGTAAAAAAATCCCTAACTAAAATGGTTGAACCAGGCGAGAATGGATCAGAACGCCTGTTAACGCTCCGCCTGCAAACTAGCACAGGTCCCATCACCCTTGTCAGTGTGTATGCTCCTACTCTGTACTCTGCCTCAGAAACTAAAGATGAGTTCTACGAGAATCTAGCAGCAGTCATCAAAAGCATACCTAGGCAAGAACAGCTTGTTCTCCTTGGTGACTTTAACGCTAGAGTGGGTGCCGATAATGTTTCATGGCCTTCATGTCCGGGCAGGTTTGGTATTGGCAAGATGAATGAAAATGGACAACGGCTCTTAGAGCTGTGTGTCCACCATGACCTCTGCGTGACCAACACTTACTTTCAGACAAAACCCCAGCATAAGGTGTCATGGAGACACTCACGATCCAAGCACTGGAACCAACTGGACCTGATTCTCGCCAGATGGCCACTTCTCAGGTCTGTTCTCTCCACGCGCTCGTACCATAGTGCTGGACTGTGATACAGATCACTCCTTGGTTTGCTGCAAAATCAGAGCACAACCAAGAAAACTCTATCGTGTCAGACCTGAAGGGAAACCACGCATTGATACCAGCAAGATGTCAGATCCTGTCATGATCGCTCAATTTACTGCGACCTTCAAGAAAGTTCTCAGCAGCCCTCCGCATGGTGATACTATTACAGAGAACTGGGAGCATCTACGGAACACCATTCAAAGTACTGCACTTGCAACCTTTGGTAAGAAAACGGCAAAGTCAAATGACTGGTTTGATGCTTCATCAGATATGATGGCACCTGTCATTGAAGCTAAGCGCAGTGCTATGAATGAATACAAACGTTCACCGAGTGCTAGAACCCTACAGATCCTTAAGGCTACGAGAAGCAAAGTTCAACAAACTGCTCGACGCTGTGCAAATGACTATTGGCTCCAGCTCAGTGAGAGCATCCAGATCGCAGCGCAAACAGGCAACATTAAACAAAGGTATGACGGTATAAAGAAAGCACTTGGCCCCCCAAAAAAGTAAGACGGCACCGCTAAAAACCATCAGCGGAGAGAAGCTAACCAATAAGGGTAAGCAGATGCTAGAGAAAATACCGTTACGCCTGCAGCCCTTGATGCTGTCAAATGTCTGCCAACTATGTAGGAGCTGAATGCCGAACCAACATTAGAGGAACTCAGCAAGGCCATTGATAGCTTGGCCTCTGGCAAAGCACCAGGCAGTGAAGGGATTCCTCCTGATTTAATCAAATGCTGTAAGAGCACGCTATTACATCCCCTGCGTAGGATGCCGTGCCAGTGCTGGGAAGAGACAACTATTCCTCAAGACATGCGAGATGCCAAGATTGTAACACTGTACAAAAATAAAGGAGACAGAAGTGATTGCAATAACTACAGAGGCATCTCTCTTCTTAGTATTGTTGGTAAGGTTTTTGCCAAAGTCGTCTTAATGCGACTACACAAGTTAGCTGAGCGCATATATCCAGAGTCACAGTGTGGATTCCGAGCTGGTAGATCAACAACAGACATGATCTTCTCTGTCCGCCAGCTTCAGGAAAAATCAAGAGAGCAGAAAAGGCCTTTATAGATCTCACAAAAGCATTTGACCTGGTTAGTAGGGATGGACTCTTCAAAATCCTCCTGAAATTAGGCTGCCCTTCTAAAATGCTGGAAGTGATAAAGTCATTCCATGACGACATGAAGGGAACAGTCCAATATGCTGGAAGCACGTCACAGCCCTTTGACATACGAAGTGGCGTTAAACAAGGCTGTGTTCTGGCTCCGACCCTCTTCGGGATCTTCTTTGCCTTACTCTTGAAACATGCATTCAGAGATGCAACTGAAGGACTATGCCTTCACACTAGGTCAGATGGCCGTCTGTTTAATCTTTCAAGGCTGAAGGCAAAAACAAAAATCAGAAGGGTCACTATAAGAGACTTGTTGTTCGCTGATGATGCTGCAGTCGTCACTCAAAGCCAACAGGAGCTTCAGAACTTGATGAATCGCTTCACTAAAGCATGCAAGGACTTTGGCCTCACAATAAGTCTAAAGAAAACGAATGTGCTGAGTCAGGATGCGGGTGCTGCACCAGTTATCACTATCGATAACTATGAATTGGCAGTGGTGCACCACTTCACATACCTAGGGTCTACCATCAATGACAAACTCTCAATAGATACAGAAATCGACAGCCGCATTGGCAAAGCTGTAGCTACCTTTGCCCGCCTCACATCGCGTGTTTGGGGAAACTCCAAACTCACAATGAAGACCAAAGCTGCGGTATATAATGCCTGCGTCACCAGCACACTCCTATATGGCAGCGAGACCTGGACGACCTATGCCAAGCAAGAAAGAAGGCTCAATACCTTCCATTTACGGTGTCTACGCCGCATCCTCGGCATTTCGTGGAAAGATAAAGTGACAAATGTCGAGGTGTTGTCATGTGCTGGCCTTCAAAGTATGTATACACTGCTTAGACAGCGCAGACTTCGCTGGCTTGGCCATGTTCGCCGCATGAAAGATGGTCGCATCCCAAAAGATATCTGCTACGGACAATTAGCAGATGGCAAGAGAACAGTTGGGCGACCACAGCTGAGGTTCAAAGATGTGTGCAAGAGAGATATGAGGGCACTGGACATGGATCCAGCAACATGGGAGGATGACGCTGCCGATCGCACTAAGTGGCGATGCTATTTACGGCGCCACCTCAGATTGGGCGAAGAGAGGCTCACACAACAAGCAGAGGAGTGGAGAAAACGTCGAAAGGAGCACCAGGAAAATAAGCAGCTGAGGGCTGTCACCTCAGGGGCGCATTCCCATAGTCAGTTATGACTGAAGGGGCTATTATTATTATTATTATTATGTTAAAGAAAAAATATCCCATTGAACCCTTCTTCTTGAATCCTTATCCCCTGACTGATAAAGCAGTCAGTGGCCATCATGCCTAGTGGCGTCTTGTAGGTCAAGAACAAACTGTCCCGACTCTGCTCGGTGCGGGGGGAGGGGGGGGGGCGCAATCCTTCGTGCAGTGGCTTAACTCTGGTTCATGCTTTGAATCTCGGCCCCTACATTTCTCTGCCAGGTTGTCTTTGGCCTGCCTGTCTTTGGTTGAAACCTTGATGGGTTATAATTAAGATATATAGTGTAGCTAATTTAATGTGACAGCGCGACGACGATGTGTGAAGAAGAATAAGAATTCGTGTGTAATGTTGTCGTCACTCTCTCTGGCCTACTTTCACACGCGTTCCGCAGTCACAGAAAAACTCTCTTGATGACAGGGGTCCCACTTTTATTAATGAAACCCTATCAGGTAGCATATGAATCATACAGAAAACAATATTGTCCACAAGTTTACTTTGTAGGTAATTCCTATGCAACACCGTATAACCTAGCTATTTAGGTATTCTCTACGTAACACCATATAACCCAGCACAGACTGCTGGGCTCTCTGAAATAAAATGAAACAAAATAAACTAGTATCTCTCTAATGGACAAACATCATCTACGTAATAATACATACCCATGTGTGAAAATTTGCAAGTACATGCGCTTATATGTCCATGTGTGTGTACGTGTTGTGTGTGGTGTTACACATGTGTGAAAATATGCTAGTAGATTTGCCTATGTGTCCATGTGTGTTGTGTGTGTGTGGTGTTTGTAGGTATGTGTAATCAATAATAAACATATCCCAGTCAACACTAATGCCTCCATACTTCTACGTAATACTAATCGAGGAAGTTGAGGGGAACTGCGGTAAGACGTGGAATACAATGGATGGGTTTGAAAAAAAAAATCGAAAAAAGGTGATTCGTCTTACGAGGACAAAAGACAAAGAAAATAGTCTACGTTACGGCCACAAGGCCTTCGTCAGGAAAGGAAAGAAAGTGAAGGCTAGATAGGACACATAAAAACTAAATAAAATAAAAACTGGGTACTTCCCTGAAGGCAAGAACCGAAATTCTATCAAAATCGCTGTCTGTTGATGACCGCGTGGCTGAACAGAAAGCGACTTTGATAGAATTTCGGTTCTTGCCTTCAGGGAAGTACCCAGTTTTTATTTTATTTAGTTTTTATGTGTCCTATCTAGCCTTCACTTTCTTTCCTTTCCTGACGAAGGCCTTGTGGCCGTAACGTAGACTATTTTCTTTGTCTTTTGTCCTCGTAAGACGAATCACCTTTTTTCGATTTTTTTTTCAAACCCATCCATACGTAATACTAACTACTTCATCACGCGAGAGAAAACTGAAATGAAACACTTCTATGATAAAATACTCCACACAGTGCACTGGTGTAAATGACATCATTTTATCAGTATGTGAGAGGCCTAGCTGCTCTAAAGAACAAGCAGATATATACTCTATTCTTACAGCTTTATACTAAATGTAATAGTCATAGGCTACTCACGGAGCTAGAGGTTACGCTAATCTTTCTCTCACAAAAATCACTGATGTAAAATTAACCACACTTACGGCTCACAAGAATGCAATATAACTATTACTTAACACTACACAAATAATAATAATGATAATAAGTACACACTTGTATAAAGCGCAATGCGACACTAGAATTCCTATAATAAAATCACTTAGTACGTCAACTAATTTCTCACAGTTGAAAGTAGCAATGATATATACGTGGAATTACACTTGAAAACACATAAATCGCCAATCAGCTTCTATCAAACTATAGACAAACTCTAAAAAGCATTAACTCCTAAACGTGAAACGTCTAATATCATTAACTCCTAAGTATTATAAAAATATACTCAAATGTAAGCATGCCTCTACGTCGTTAGTTCTCTTAGCACAGACGCAACATATGCGATATCAAATCCTCTTCCTCACTGGTGTATCATGCCTAGGACATATACCGCACAAGAAGACGATCTGGCTCCTTCTCAACTCTGACTCGACTCTCTCACTGTTTCAGTTTAAATCTACATATCCACCCATGTACCACATGATAACCACATCAAAATGTCAGGCAAAGCTCCGCCCATCCATCTAGGGAGCAAATCAGAAGTCCTATTCTCAGCTTGGATGACATGAAATCACATTTTAGTACAGATTATCTTCCTAATCGTCCACAACTCAAGGTCCGCCCACTAGTGGTAACATTCCCACTATATTTGTTGCCCGAGTCAAACCTCTCACGGTTTTTGTGCTCAGCCAAGGTGTTTTTCTCTGGTGTCAGACAGCGCCAAGATGTCTAAAACCAAGGGCCGTCTCTGATTACATGCCCCGAGTCTCACAAGTTTCAAAGATGGCAGAGGTGTGTTTCCTTTACATTTCCCACTCCAGTATGAGAATGCCACATGAGCGCAAATATTCACCGTAGACCATATCAGCAATTAATTACTCCGTCTAAAATTAATCTTTCTGGCCACACGTTCACATGAATATAATAATTTTGATTTCCGACTTCAAAATAAAGTATCATCTCCAAACTCCACTCAGTGGAAATAGAGTGGGGAGATGATACCATATTTTTATATCGGAAATCAGACATTTTATCTTGAATTAGCTACACTATATTTCCTAATTATCAGCCTAATATGTCCGTCGGTCATCAAACTGTAATTATTCAAACATGTTATTAATGGTATTTAGAGAAAGAAAAGCCAAAATGAAACAGAAAGGGGAGTCCTAACCACAAAATATATAGAGAAACATTACCCAAGCAACACCTGGATCAATGCATACACAGATGGATCAGCAACTAATGCAACAGAAGATGGGGGTGGAGGAGTCTTCCTGAGCTTAAGCAATGGCACACAAAAAAGATAGCACTCGCAACAGGGAAATTTTCAAGTAACTTCAGGGCAGAAGCAGAGGCCTTAAAAACTGCATCAGAAATTCTAATGACAGAAGAAAGCTCAGAGAGACCAGTAGCTATCTTCTCAGATGCGCTGTCAGTGATTACAACGCTGAAAAGTCAAAGTAATGCTGAACTGGATGACCTAAGAGTAACACTTCACAGATTATGTCAGCAATACAAAAGAGTCGTGATACAGTGGATCCCTTCTCACTGCAACATTGTTGGAAATGAAGAGGCTGACAGATTGGCAAAGGAAGGGGGAAAACTTCCTCAACTTGACACAAATATAAAATGAGGAGTCCAAGAGTTTTATCAAGTGCAGGTACAGGCACAAGTGGGAAGAAGAGCATCCAGGCCACACAAGTGGTAATCTTCAGACTTCGCACAGGTCATAACAGATTGAGATACCATCTATTCAACAAATTAAAGATAGGAACTACTGATGAAAGTGACTGTGGCACCGATAAAATGACTGCCGAACATCTGCATCAAAGGTGCCCAACATATAAGGAACAGAGAAAACGCATATGACCATAACCGGTACCAATCCTGGAGAAAATCTATGGAGATATCAACAGCCACAGGCTGACCACTGCTTTCTTTGAACTTATTCAAGTTGACATCTGAGGGTGAACGAAGAAGAAGAAGAAAGAAGAAACATGTTATTAAAAGTAAACGAAAAATTACCCTATGTAGTTCCTTGGGCTCCATGATGAGACTAAGAAAGAGCAGGACTACTGACTGCTACCTCCAGCATGTCCTATCGGGCGACTTATATGAGTTTGGCAACCTTATCATTTATAACAAGTTGCTTCATAGACTACCGCTGCAAGAGCCTGTGAACGGTTGACACAGGCTTCCTGCAAGGGGACCAGCTGAAATAGTGGTTCCATGCTCCATAAGAAGCGAAAATGAAAATTATGATGATAAGGAAAATTAAATCTCTTTGAGTAAAGCTCAAAATATATTGAACGAAGTTATTTGTTGTTTAACTAGGTCTGTTGAGCTTCTTGCTCTTTTGCAGCCAATACCAAATTGAAGACTCTTTGGTATTTTATACGCTGTAGATCTAGGCTTTTCCTGTGGCTTTTCTGCCATTCCGAAACGTGTTTAAAGAGTTGAAGTCATGAGCTCCAGTTTCTCCAGCTTGGCTTGCATTTAAAGGATAGTCACACCTGGTCCCAAGCTAGGAGTAAGAAGTGCGAGGCATTCCCCGCCATCTAAGGGGGATCTCCAAATATAAAAAAATGTAGAGGTACTCCCTTAGCAGATGTTGCCGTAGAGGAGTGAAGTGTTAGAGACTTCACCATACTAGGTACAGCATCGAGAGGTGGGGTGACCAGTTCCGTTCCTCGCTGCCTTTTCCTTCCTTAACTCAAAGAACAGTTTCAGGTGCCAATTTACAGATGGGTAGACTGAAGCGTGATTTGAACCCGACACCTTTGCCTCGAGAGACCAGTGCTCTAAGCGTCAATCGGACGCTTTTCCAAATAAGCAGAGCTAAAATACTGTGCTTTGGTTGTGGTCTCTCCCAAGGAGTTGTCACGTCCTACAAAAACCACTTCTCAGTTCCTCCTGCCCACCATGGGCCCGTAGTGAGAGTCTCCTGCATGCAACCAACCAGGTAAAAAAGCCAGTTACGTCTGGGGCTCAAGTGGCTCCTCCAAGTTTAGTATGCAATGCTGGGTTCTCAACATGTTTCACCACAGGGAATGAAATTAGTACAGTCCAAGCCACCCAATACTAGACCAACAGCTGAACTGGAACAAACACAATGGCAGACTGAGGGAGTCTTATAGAGACTGACTAACACACTAATATGTTGAAAGGTCGTGGGTGGGGCGCAAGCATTAAGACGACGATTAAGTTATAAAAATCTGTCATAAAATGGCGAAAGTGATTATGGAAGCATAATATATAACTTTGCAGTATATAGTAACAAGATTAAATTAGAATTCAACACCAAGCATTATGTACAATAACAGGCGCTAACAGATCAACATTGGTGGCTGCTCTGAGTGTGGCTTTAGGAATTCTACCTCTGGAGCTAGGGGGAGAAACTTTAGACTAGATTTCATAACCAAAATTATGCTACACAAGACTCGCCCAGGTTAGATATCAACTAAGAACTCGAAACAGTCGCATGAATACCTGGATGGGTTTGAAAAAAAAAATCGAAAAAAGGTGATTCGTCTTACGAGGACAAAAGACAAAGAAAGTAGTCTACGTTACGGCCACAAGGCCTTCGTCAGGAAAAGAAAGAAAGTGAAGGCTAGATAGGAGACATAAGAACTTAAAAGAATATAAAAATAAATTTAAAAAAAAATTAATTAATAAATAAAACCTAGGTACTTCCCTGAAGGCGAAGCATCTAAATCTTATCACGCTTGGTTGAAAAAGGGAAGTGACTCTTGACCCCGGATGTACACAATACATACTAAGAAACTAAAAAGTAAAAAAAACGGGAAAAAAACGAAAACATACCCAAAAGTAATAAAAGTGGGGACTGGAAATCATCTCATCTCATCTCAGCCCGTAACCCGTCATGGGTCGTAGGGGTGCCATGGTGGAAGCATCAGCAGACAGGGTCCTTCACTGCTCTCTATCCTCAGCAATGCGTACAAGTGTGGAAAAACCGTGTCCTGCCCATTCTTTGATGTTATCCGCCCAGGATTTTCTCTGCCTTCCTCTTCTCCGTTTACCTTCGACTGTTCCCTGAAGGATCGTTTTCGAAAGGGAGTCATGACGAGTTACATGCCCAAACCAGGCAAGCTTTCGATGTTTCACTATTGACAAAAGTGGTTCTTGGTGGCCTGCATAGGTGTTTATCTTCTCTCTAACATAGACATTTGTTTTGTGCTCTTTATAGCAAATGCGCAAAATTCTTCTATAACATTTATGCTCGAAAGCCTGAATCCTTCGCTCCGTATCTGCAGTGAGTGTCCAGCTCTCACACCCATACAAGAGAATAGATAATACAAGTGATTTGTATAATTTGATCTTCACAGGAAAACTGATGTTACTTTTCCAGATCACATTCAACCTTGTCATGGCAGCTGAGGCCATCTCAAGTCTTGTCTTGATTTCTTTACTTGATCTTCCATCACTACATATAGTGGACCCGAGATATTTAAAGGTGTTAACTTCTTCTAACGTTTGCCCATTTAACGTAATGTTGGTCGGAACATGTTTCTTATGGCTATTCACCAATATCTTGCTTTTTTCTATATTAATTTCCATCCCATACGTTCTTGTTACTTTCTCCAGTCTAGAGGTAAGGTCTTGAAGTTCTGATTCTGATCCAGCTATCAGATCAATATCATTAGCAAAACGTAGGTTGCACAGAGGTCGGCCTCCAATCGATATGGTTGATTTATAATCGTAGAGAGCCTCCTGCATAATATGTTCTAGATAAATATTAAAGAGCACTGGGGACAGGATACATCCCTGCCGAACTCCTACAGTTGTTTTGAAAAATTCTCCAATGTCGTTGCTTGCAAAAACAGCACTGCTTGCGTCCTTGTATAGTGCTTCAATGATATCTATGATGTTGGTATCAAAATTGAATTTTCTCATTACTTGCCATAAGCCTTCATGCCAGACTCGATCGAAGGCTTTTGTGAAATCGATGAAGTTATGGTATAAATCGTGTTGATGTTGGAGATGTTTTTCGATAAGTACTCTAATATTGAAGATTTGTTCTGAAGTACTTCTTTTTGGTCTAAAGCCAGCCTGTTCCTCTGACAAGATTTCTTCTGATTTCTGTTTTATTCTGTTCAAAAGTATCCTTAACATCACCTTACTTGGATGACTAATAAGGCTAATGGTTCTGTAGTTCCTGCACATTTTTAGATTTCCTTTCTTTGGAAGCGGTATTACTAATGACTGCGTCCATTCTTTTGGCCATTTTTTTGTACTCCATATCTTCTGGCAAATTGTTGTCATGATTTTTACTATATCTGGTCCTCCATATTTCAAGAGCTCTGCTGGGATATTATCCACACCCGGTGACTTCCCTCCTTTCATCGAACATATAGCCTCTTCCACTTCTTCCCGTAATATTGCTGCATTTCCGAGTTCCCTGTTTTCGCACTTAATGTTGTTTAATATGCCTAAGTCAGTGTCAAGTTTACAGTTATATAATTCTTTACAATATTCTGTCCACCTTCTCATTACAGCTGTTTTTTCCTTGAGCAGAGCCCCATTGCTATCTTCTATGACAGTTACCCTGGGCTGTTGGGGTTTTGATAGTTTTCTTAATGTGTCAAAAGCTGCCTTGCTGTTACCTTTTATTAGCCCCGTATTAATGGACTCACATTGATCAGCTACCAATTTTTCTTTGGCCTGTTTCATTTTCTTCCTAATATTTTTATTCACCATACTGTATTGCCATGCTGCTTCAGGAACCTCTTTCTTAACCTTTTTCATTTCCCGCCGTGTATCACATAACTTCAGAATGTCATCTGTAACCCATGGTTTGTTTATTTTCTTTCTTTTACCAAGTATTTCTGTTGCTGATTCAATGAGCACGTCTTTCATGTTCTCTGTGATTGAGTTGATATCATCCTCCAAAAAATTGAGAGCTGCTAATTTTCCTCCAACAGTTGCCTCAAAGATTCCCGCGATTTCTGGATCTTTCAGTTTGTCTAAATTGAATCTTAACTGAGAACATCTGTTTTGATTATAGTTCTTTTTAAGTTTAAGCTTGAGCGTCATCAATACCATGTCGTGATCACTACCAATGTCGGCGCCAGGAAAAGTCCTAGTCTTGGCTTTATTAATACTGGACTTGAATCTTTTGGATACAAGAATAAAATCAATTTGGCCATGTATCTCAGTTTTTGGGGCATGCCACGTTGTTCTTCTTGATAACTTATGAGGAAATAGTGTATTTGCAATGGTTAGTTTATAGTTGCTGGCAAATTCTAGTAGCCTTAGTCCTCGATCGTTGGTTTCACCTGTCCCAAATCTCTCCACTGTACCAGCCCAGTGACCGTATGCATCTGGCCCTATTTTAGCATTCCAATCACCTAACACGATGAGAAGATCTTTCTTTGGAATTTTCTTAATTGCTTCATCCAGATTGTCATAAAATGTATCAATTGCCTCATCCTCATAGTCAGTAGTGGGGGCATATACCTGTATAATGGAGATGTTCTTTGGATGTGCTGCAATACGAATGGTGATAAGCCTGCTATTTATTGGGGTGCAGCTGATGACAGAGTTCAATCTATCTTTATGTACGATAAAACCTACTCCATGCTGATGTTTAGACTCATCTCCACTAAACCAAATTTTGTGACCATCATCCGTTATTGATTCACCTAATCCTGTCCATCTGCTAGGCCCAGGATGTCCCACGAGTATCTAACAAGTTCATGTGTTAGTTCTTTGACTTTTCCACACGCATATAGCGTGCGTACATTCCAAGTTCCAACAACAAAACTTTCTCTTGGAAGTTTCAAACAGGTGTTTTTACCCCATTCGCTGACTTATCACTCTCAAGGGGCAATGAGAGCGCGGTCGTTGTTAATCCGGGCATCGGCCGATCCGGCAAATTATTACTGAGTTGACTTTCCATCATAGCATTTCAGTGGGCAAGAGGTTTGCTTGGCGGTGCCCATCTCCTCTCCAAGTATCCTTGCAGGTACATACAAAAATGTACCTGGAGCAGTAACAATAGCCCTCAATAAATCTGTAATGTTTTGAAACACTGTCCGATCGACACATCACAAAACCGCCATCTTGGCTACTTGTATCAACACAAACAGCGAACTCACATGATAGGCAAACGTGATGTTTTCATCTTTAAAATACTTAGCAGCATAATCCAGAAATAGCCAAACACACTACAAACTCATACAGCCTTAATGAGGGCTGTTACCACTGATGCAGACTCCAAAACGACGACATGAAATGCACAACACAAAAGTGCGGCCTACCACGCCGCCATCTTGACCTACACTGGAAATAGAAGAGGAAAAAAATTATGGAGGATGGCATAAAAATAGAAGAGTAGGATAAGAGTGGAAAGAGTCAAAATAGAGCAAGAGAGGAAAGGGTGACCTCAGACAAAGGTGTGGAAAGTGTTGAGACCGGCTGGTTTTAGACACCCCATGCGGTGGATAAGACGGTTCTCAAGCTGTTCTCGGCTGGCAGTGTCAGAGGAGCAGGATCGGATCGCAGTGACCTGGATGTCGATGGGACCATGGTGGTCAGGACCATTGAAGTGTGTGGCAACTGGTGGGGACTTTTGCTGAGAGATGTCATTTAAGTGCTGGCTGAATCTGTCCCCAAGTCGTTTGCCTGTTTGGCCAATATAGGTTTTGCAGCAACGTTTACATATGATCGTATAAATGACATTACGCGATTCACACGTGAAGCTACTAGTGATGGTGTACGTAGCCTTAGGAAAGGACACCTTCTGGGTTGAGATGACATACTTGCACGTGTTGCATCGTGTCCGACCACAGGGTAGTGTGCCAAAGTGAGTGGCATTCTCCTTTGGGAGACGGCTGTGAACAAGAAGATCCTCCAAGTTCTTGTCACGTCTATATGCCACCAAAGGTGCTTCACCGAATATTTCTTGGGTCGCAGGCTCTGCTTGGAGGATAGGAAGGTGGCGGAAAAGGATCTGTTTGACAGCAGTACTGTGAGGGTGATGGGTAAAGATTAATTTGACTCTATCTGAAGTGGATTTATAGTGAGGTATGAGGGCCTCCTGACGAGAGATGGGGAGCACATGTTGGAGAGCAGAGGTGAGAACATGTTCCGGATAAAGTCTGCTACGGAAGAAATCCAACATCTCATTGGCTCGGAAGTGGAAGTCATCGTCGTCTTGGCACAAACGGCGGAGGCGGAGAAGTTGTGAAAAAGGAAGGGAGTCACGACAGGCCCGAGGATGAGAAGAGGTATACAGGAGGTAGCTGTGGGCATCTGTTGGCTTGTAGTATACTGAGGTATTAAGGCCGGAGGGCGTGATAGAAATAGTAATGGCAAGGAAGTTGACAGATACTATGGAGACGAGGGATGTGAACTTGATGGTGGGGTGAAAGTGGTTGACAAAGTCGATGAAGCGATATAAATCAGTCTCAGACATATCTGTGAGACCTATGCCATCATCGATATATCTGCGGTAAAACCCGGGGAAAGGACCGGAGTATTGTTGCCATATCTGATGCTCCAAGTGGCCCATGAACAGGCAGGCATAGCTAGGACCCATCTTCGTTCCCATGGCAACACCACTAATTTGGTCAAAAAACTGACCATTGAATTCAAAGGAATTCAGTTGAAGGACCAGTTCAGCAAGACGGAGAAGAGTGACAGTGGATATAGAAGGGCAAGTGCGTTGGTCAAGAAAAAACCGAAGAGCTCGGAGACCATCAGAGTGGGGAATAGAGGTGTACAGAGAACAGACGTCTAACAAGAAAAGACGGTAGGAGCGGTCTGCTGAGAGTCGGAATACCTGTAGATACCAAAAGGGCGGATACGCGTGGAAGAACTGGCACAACTATATGCTCTTAACTAAATCAATTAATAACAATGGTGAATACAAGCCAGTGGTACTAGCCTTCATCATCATCTCAACCCGTAACCCGCCATGGGTCGTAGGGGTGCCATGGTGGAAGCATCAGCAGACAGGGTCCTCCACTGCTCTCTATCCTCAGCAATGCGTACAAGTGTGGAAAAACCGTGTCCTGCCCATTCTTTGATGTTATCAGCCCAGGATTTTCTTTACCTTCCTCTTCTCCGTTTACCTTCGACTGTTCCCTGGAGGATCATTTTCGAAAGGGAGTCATGACGAGTTACATGCCCAAACCAGGCAAGCTTTCGACGTTTCACTACTGACAAAAGTGGTTTTTGGTGGCCTGCATAGGTGTTTATCTTCTCTCTAACATAGACATTTGTTTTGTGCTCTTTATAGCAAATGCGCAAAATTCTTCTATAACATTTATGCTCGAAAGCCTGAATCCTTCACTCCGTATCTGCAGTGAATGTCCAGCTCTCACACCCATATAAGAGAATATATAATACAAGTGATTTGTATAATTTGATCTTCACAGGAAAACTGATGTTACTTTTCCAGATCACATTCAGTCTTGTCATGGCAGCTGAGGCCATCTCGAGTCTTGTCTTGATTTCTTTACTTGATCTCCCATCACTACATATAGTGGACCCGAGATATTTAAAGGTGTTAACTTCTTCTAACGTTTGCCCATTTAACGTAATGTTGGTCGGAACATGTATCTTATGGCTATTCACCAATATCTTGCTTTTTTCTATATTAATTTCCATCCCATGTGTTCTTGTTACTTTCTCCAGTCTAGAGGTAAGGTCTTGAAGTTCCGATTCTGTTCCAGCTATCAGATCGATATCATCAGCAAAACGTAGATTGCAAAGAGGTCAGCCTCCAATTGATATGGTTGTTTTATAATCATAAAGAGCCTTAGGGCTCAATAAACTAGACGCAGATTATCACCTGTCAGATATACTTACTAAAGCAACTAATACAGAAACTATAAGAAAGAAAGGCAGGAAATATATACAATACATATCTAATGGCAGTTTGACAGTGAACACAGATGAGTTCAAGGGAGAAGTTAATAAATAAGGATAGTAATTTTTATTACCACCTGGAAAATGGGTAAACAATAAAGTGTAACAGAAAATACGTCTACAGTATTTTTCACAGCAGAGATAGTGGAATTTACTAAAAGCACTTGAAATCTTCTCAAACAACCAACCCTCCCCAGAAACTGACAATTTTAAGAGCCTAACTGTCAACAATTGAAGTTCTAAGAAAATTACGAAAACGATGAAGACCAGATATGGTAGAGAAGATATTTCTGACTAATACGTACCCATAACCCAACAGATGTTAAAGGTCTAACAATATGGGTGCCTTTACATGTAGGCATATAAGGAAATGAAAAGGCAGATAAAGAAGCCAAAAAGGTAGATGGGACAAAAACAAAATAAATGTGGAGATTAGACGAAGATCGTGTAATTGCAACGCAGGATGTATTGCTCTAATGCCAATCTAAAACTGCCAACTATGTTTAAATCGCACTTCGTTTGTATTAAATTCTGCAGCTGTCCTACTTACAAGAAGCCTGCACAAAGCAGGCATGTTCATTTTCAGCGGTAAATTATGCTGCAATTTGTTTAACACGATGTGATTGCTGCCCCCCCCCACTTTTCACACCCTCATGTTAGTCGAATCTTACGACATATCTGAGGAAGTAGTGGTTCCATCATTTATTTATCTCCACTGAGACCACAATAAACTACGCAGGGTTTAGATTTCTATTAATCATCAGTTGCCATCTTCACATCGAATGTCGCCTGTATACTGGATCTGAAACGCCTTCTGTCTCATGTCTTGGTAGTGCACCTTGATATACTCTTTCCTGCCCATCTCTATTTGTTATCTTCCTACCTGCAGCGCCGACTTTCTCTTGCCTTCAACTCTTCATTCTATTACAGTCTTCAGTTAAATGTTAGTCTGTTTACGTCGCCTAATTGTATTGCATTTTCCTAAATATGCGTTCTTCAATAATCCACAGACCAGCTGACCCCATTGAGTACATGGGACTTTGGATGCACAGTTACGTTGACTCTCGGAAATATTTTAAGACAAAGAAGAAATTCTACGAGGACTTGCTTGCGACTAAAGTGATCGCTGAAAAGAAAACGTTGTCACTGCAGAGGAGATACACCGAGGCTGTTCTGGATATAACGGCACCACTAGAAGAAGTAAGTTATTCTTCCCTTGCTAAAAAGAGTAAGGTATTCCCAGCATTACAAGACAGCCTTTGTTATGTTTATAGATTACAAGACAGCCTTTGTTACGTTTATAGATTACAAGACAGCCTTTGTTATGTTCATAGATTACAAGACAGCCTGTGTTGTGTTTATAGATTACAAGACAGCCTTTGTTATGTTTATAGATTACAAGACAGCCTTTGTTATGTTTATAGATTACAAGACAGCCTTTGTTGTGTTTATATATTACAAGACAACCTTTTTTGTGTTTATAGATTACAAGACAGCCTTTGTCATGTTAATAGATTACAAGACAGTCCTTGTTATGTTTATAGATTACAAGATAGCCTTTGTTATGTTTATAGATTACAAGACAGTCCTTGTTATGTTTATGGGACCCAAGACGCATCAAAAGTGAGGAATGCAGTAAGCGACCCATAGCTTGACTGCCTGCGTCAGGGTCAGCGAACCAGAGCTGAACAAGACCCTACTCCACCTCCATGTGGTGGTCCTGGAAACAGGCTGCATCACTGCAGTCTGGCTAAGGAGTAGGGATCGAAGAGGGAAGGCAAACCCGGTCCCAAAAAATGCCGTGCGGAAGTCGGATGTGTCGGCCGAAAGGGGCAAGTACCGTAGCTTCGCTGTAAACGGACACAACGCAACCAACGTCCTTTTTAGGACGAACGAAGAAGAAGAGGAAGAAGAAGTTATGTTTATAGGTTACAAGACAGTCCTTGTTCTGGAATCCTCAGGGTAAGAGAGGCAGTGGTAGACAAAAAAAAAAAAAAAAAGCGCACACACACACACATACACACCACACAAACGCACATAGAGAAGACAATTGGAATAGAAAACAAACATGATGAGAAAGACAGAATATAAGCTCATGACACGCGACAGCAGGACTTGTCATGTTTTTTTGTTGAACGCCTATGCTCATTGGGAAGCTAAAGGGTATCGGTTTATTGATTGAGTCCCAGCATGTTATGATAAATGTGTTATTTACATTCTAACGAAATATGTAAACTGTTTTGTTTACACCAGGACATATCTACCTCTTCTTTGGTCCTTGGTCGCTGACTGACAAAGCAATCAGTGTCTATCACGCCTGGTGGCGTCTTTGATGGACAACAGCAAGCTGTCTCCACTTTGCTCGGTCGGTAGCCATTCTTCGTGTGGTGCTCCAGCTCTGGTTCATGCTTTGCGTGTCTTTCTTCCCAGTTCTCCGTCAGGTAGTTTTTGGCCGTCCTTGCTTTCCTTCTGGAGTCCATGGCACGGTATTTCTGGTGATGGTGTCAGGGTCTCTTCTGATAACGTGGCCAACCCAATTCCAGCGTCTACCCACTTTGATGGTGCGAATCTCTTCTTGGTTGCTCCGAGGTAGCAGTGCTTGGTTGGTGATGGTGTTCGTGTAAAAAATTTGAAGAATTTCCCTTGGCAGTTTGTGTGGAAAGAGGAAAATTTTGACATTTCCTTGTCTGTTACTCTCCAGCACTCTGCACCGTACAGAAGTACAAAAATTACACAGCTCTCGTATACGAGTACTGTTAATTTACTGTTTTTTAATGTACTGGGAGGATTTCCAGTTGTTCTTTAAATTGCCAAAGGCTATTCTGGCTTTATTCATTTGGGTACTGACATATACACTGCTCCTATCCTATGGCAGAAGACGTACATTGTTCTAATTATGTTAGGATAAGTCCATTTTTTCTCTCTATTACTGCACAGGACACACAATGTTGTTCTCTTACTTGCCACTAACAGTAATATTCTATGGATGAGATGAGTATTAACTTACGAGGGTAGTTTAATTGTTTCTATTGCTGCACAGGACACACAATGTTGTTCTCCTACTTACCACTAACAGTAATATTCTATGGATGGGATGAGTATTAACTTACGGGGGTAGTTTCATTGCTTCTATTGCTGTATCTTCATTATTACCCTTGAGTTTCCTAAGGAGCATAGACCTTCAACAAGTTTATTCAAAGTCCTCATGTCACGTGTCATCAGGTCATGTTGTCCTCACCCTTTTCATTTCTCTCTCCAGTTTTCCTCTTCACAAGATTTTAAGTCTTCCTCTACCACTTTTATCCTGGGAATTTCAGAACGAGGCCGGCTTTTGTAATTGTATCCACAGGTTATCTCAATGCGTGTCTTATCCATCGCCATCGTCTTCTTCTCATCTCTTGTTCCACAGGTATTTGTCTGATTTTTGTCATGAGTTCCACACTGCTGATCTTGTCGTACCATTTCAGTCCTTCTGTTCCACGCGATCATCTAGCTGTGAAAGTCTGTAACTTGTTTGTGTTGTTCTCCATGTTTCACAACCATACAATAGGACTAACTTGACATTTTAAGCTTCGCTTGCCTTTTGTATTCTGATTGTGATACCATAGTCTGTCCCTCCGACTTTGTCTATATTGCTGCCATGATATTTGAAAGATTCTATATCTTGTAGTGGTGTTTCTTCAAGTGCAGGTCTGTTACCGTTTCCAACATTTATTTTCATGATCTTTATCGTTTCCCGGTGTATTTTCAGACTCCCTTACTGCGATCTCTTCTTTTTCTTCTTTGATCCTTAGCCGCCGACCGTCAAAGCAGTCCGTGGCCATCACGCCTAGTGGCGTCTTGTAGGGCAACAACAAATTTATTCCACTTTGCTCGGTCGGTGGCCATCCTTCGTACAGTGCCCCAGCTCTGGTTCATTCTTTGCATCTCAGCCTCCACAGTCCTCCGCCAAGTTGTTTTTGGTCAGCCTCTCTTTTCCTTCAGGAGTACAAAGCATAGCTGTTCTTGTGATGGCACCGGGATCTCTTCTGAGGACATGGCCAACCCAGCTCCAGCGTCTGCCAGCTATGATGGTGTGCATGTCCTCTTGCTTGCTCCGAGTAAGCAGATCTTGGTTGGTGATGGTATTCAGCCAAAAGATTCGGTGAATTTTTCTTATGCATGTTGTGTGAAAAGAGGACAATTTCGACATTTCCTTCTCTGTAACTCTCCAGCATTCCGCACCATAGAGAAGCACAGAAAGCACACAGCTCTGATATAATCTTAATTTTGTGCTTGTGCTGTATTGGGAGGACTTCCAGATGTTGTTTAGGCTAAAGAAGGCTGTTCTTGCCTTATTCATTCTGATGTTGATGTCTTTGCCTGCCCCGCCGTCTGGTGTTACTATGCATCCTAGGTATGTGAAGGTGACTGTCTGTACCAGTTGCTGATTCCTTACTGATATGGGCTCAGGGTTGCTCACATTGAGCGTCATGACCTCTGACTTCTTTAAATTGATGTTCAAGCCCACCTGCTGGCTATACTTATTAAGTCTTTCCGTTTTTTCCTGGATGTGTTGATGTGAATGTGTTAGTAGTGCAATGTCATCTGCATATTCCAGATCTTCCAATGTAGAAAATGTAGTCCATCTTATTCCTCTTGGACTGCCCTCTGTTGTCTGGCGCATCACCCAGTCTATGACTGTTAAAAATAGAGTGGTTGATAAGGGGCATCCCTGTCGTACTCCTGTCTTCACCTCAAAGGTTAGGTTACACTCCACGTAAAGTTGGCATGGAGGCTTTTTTATGATTGACACTATGCAGCTTGGAATTCCATAAGCCCTCAGTATTTTCCATAAACTGTCCCTATGTATACTGTCAAAAGCCTTTTCAAAATCAACGAAATTAATGTACAGCTGTCTATGCCATTCTGAGCACTGCTCTATAATGTTCCTGAGAGTAAATATATGATCTACACATCTTCTGTTCTTTCTAAATCGTGCTTATTCTTTCCGCAGTTTGTGGTCTACTGCTTTTGAAATTCTCTGTATAATTATCATGCCTAGTATTTTGCTTGGAACTGAGAGAAAAGTGATTCCTCTCCAATTACTGCAGTCTGCAAGATCTCCCTTGTTGGAAAATTTGACAATTATTCCTTTGTTCCACTCTGTTGGTGTTGTCCCTGTTTTCCAGACTTGTGCAAATAGTGGTTCTAATATTTCTGCTGCTAGCTCAGTGTCTGTCTTAAATAGCTCTGCATTTAAGTTATCATGGCCAGGAGCTTTTCCATTCTTTAACCCTTTGATTGCTGTGATGATTTCTTCTTTTCGTGGAATGTCTGTATTAACATCTAGATCGTTTTCAGCCTCAGGAACATTCAATTGTGTCTCTGGTGGTTACTTGTTCAGAGTTTCTCTGAAATGCTCTGCCCATCTTGTTTCCTGTCCCTCTGCAGTCGTGATGAGATTTCCTTGCTTATCTCTTACTAATGTAATATTGTTTGCACCTCATTTTCCGCTGATGAATTTAGTTATTTTGTATAATGTGCTTTGTTCATTTCTCAGTGCTGCCTCTTCTGCCTGTCTTGCAAGATCGTCTAGGAAATTCCTTTTGTTGGCTCGGGTTTGGCGTTTAACTTCCTTGTCCAGCTGACTGTACTGTTCGCTATATAGTTGCTTTAACCCGGGGGACTTCGCTTCCGTTTTATGTCTGGGATCTCTGATCAAGTATTTTTATTTTGTCTTGCTTGTGGTTAGGTTATAACAGAAGAGCAAGGTAGATTGAATTTAGTTTCTGTTGGCACAGGCTGTTAAATATACTTGCTGCAGGCGTTAGTAATTCCAGTGGTGTAGTTAAGAGAGTGTGCAGTACAGAGAGAAAATATATAGAACGAGCAACATACCCGTCAACATATGGGGAATAATTAAGTTGTGCGCTTTCTGGCTTCAACAGGTGCGCAAGTAAGTCCCCCGAACGAAAAAAAAAACAAACAACAGAAAATAACGCGCCATGAAAAAGATTGCAACTTTGGTGGGAAAAAGATCTGACAAAAGTTATGGACGCGTAAGGAAGTTCTAAAGGTTAATATTTACACTATTAAACAATAAACTGTCGTAAATTTATTTTGAGAGAAAGAGTCTAGAAATAGTAGTCCGGTTTAGAGTGTAGAATGATGATGAAAACTCAGTGATAGAAATGTATAGATTAAATATGATGCTCCACAGAGTGCTGGAGGAGAGTAAAGACAGACTTATTTACGACAAATCGTTTCTCTCAATCTTCTCTTCCACTCTCCTGGTCAAACGATTATTTGCCAGTTTTCCAGACACACGTCTGCGCTCACACCGATTTGGGTGCTTCACACACTCAGACGACGTGTATACAGCTATATTAAACAAATAGGGCATTTTGGGCTTTTGGGTGTTCCAACACAGTCCGATATAAGTTTATGATGTTTATTTACCGTAAAGATCAAATCACAAAAACAATATCAGTTTTTACATAAAATTATCATAAGTACAGAAAAATGCAAATATCAAGGTAGGGAGGGGGTGAAGAAGATTGGTATCGACTAAGCCCTTCCCGCTTGTATTAGACAAAGATAAACCCAGTCTCAAGATAGATAGTTATCAGGAGCATAGGAAATGTAACCCAACAGTGAATTTAATTACTCTGAAAGAGGTGTTACAATATTAGTTATGGTGGTAGACAAAAAAAATACTGTTATCCCAACTGGTGTCTTCCCTTTACTAAGCAAAGAAAAAAAAAGGGGGGGGGGGGGGAAACAGAGTTAACAAATTATCCCACTAAAGGAACAATGCCGGATATACAGAAAACGTATTACCCGGTAGGCAAGTTAACAAATGGTTTGTTGCAAAAAAATTAAATCTCCTGTCATTCATGCACACTGTGCGGATCCACACTCATATACACCACACACTTACCGATTTCAGCATCAGACAATCCATAGCATGATATACACAGTACTTAAACTCTTTACGTGTGACAACTGTCCAGTCCTTCTATGTCCCGCCCCAGATAATGCGAGGTTTCACTGAGAGCAAATATTCCCGTTTATCGCCGGACTTGAAGTTCTAAGAGTTCTTGTGTTTTATTATATAAAAGGAGTCTATGGGATGGCACTGACACAATTCAACACAGGGGTGAAAATGAGGTGATGGCAATATTCCTTCACTGCGTGATGACAGCAACTGACCGGTAAAGTTTTTTCTTTAATCCAGTGAGGAAAAACTAGGCTCAGTCACAGTCAGGTAAATCGGTAATCTCTCACAATAGAGCAGTATATAAACTATCGCTACTGGCACTGTTCATCTTCCAGTTTATCTTACAGGTTGTAATTTAATTTGATGAAAATAATCAAATGATCTTGGGTAGGCTTTCTTTCATGTAATTATGTTAGCTAGGCCGCACCGGACCACCACAAGATTTACTTTAAAAAAATGTCTCATCAAACTGTCTGGAAGTTTAAGAACCGAGTATGGAAACTCTGAAAGATTTCGTTATTGCTGGGATTGCAAAAGGTGATCAATCTAGAGAAAAAAGATAGAAAACCCATAACAACATAATCATACTTTAAAAATCAAATAATCTTCTAAGCGCGCGATAAATTTCCCGTTAAGACTATTATATATTTTTATGTATTTAATAAACACTGCGCGAGTTCTAGTGGTTAAATCACACATCTATAAATATAGGACTTAACTAAATTTATTAATTATAAATTCCTTCGCGACTTTAAAAGTTAATTTAAGCATTAAACATCTATTATCTTTTTGGAAATAGTATAGCAGGTATATCATTACATTTACAACTGGAACTATTGAGACGGTTTAATTTAATAGGTTTAAATTAACACAAAATCCAATGAAATATAATGAATGAACTAGACCACTGATCACTTTACACAATATATATTTTACCGTTTTGCACAGAAATAGAATTCACTGCAAATATAAATGAAAATCCATGGGATAATCTAGCAAGATTTCAAATATCGCTAGTGCTATCTATCAAGTTCTGGCCAGCGAATGATGAAGTGTATTTCTACGTGATCTGTATATCTACAACTGGAATGCAAGATGAGTGGGACATGAGAACTTTGACAGCTTTTTTGATCTCATGAACCTTGGGGGATCTGACCGCCAAATCCAAAGAGAGAAGCCGCCCCTGGCCTCTCGTATCTTCGCTCGCTGCTTGCGTCAGCTTTCCCCGTTCGCTCTGGCTGCGATCGGTTCCGTGCTTAACACCAAGATGCGAAATCGTTTCAGGGACCACTACTGTCTTTGATAGCATGCCGCCCGTCCTTCCTGAGATATCCACCAGTGTCTTTCTTCTAATCGCTCTGGTCCATCTTGCGAGCGGTTGAGTTCGCGCGGAGATGATAAATACCTGCGAGAAACAAGCTTCTCTGCTCGGGGATCGTCTCAGTGTCTTTGATCTCGTGCCGCATACTAAATGAGTCCCGGTGGAAATCGGTTCGCTCTGGCGAAACGAAAAGTTACAACAAATGTTCAGGGGTTCTAATGTTATGAAAAGCTAAAAGTCCCTTTAAATCATCCATCATATCAGGGAAAATTCACTTGTCGAACTAGACGTACGTCACAATCGTCCCCACTTTTAGACATGAAACCATTTTTCATGTTTCATTTTTTGACAATGGAGGTGACCTGATTGGTGATTTTAGGATGAGTGGTATCTTCAGTTTGCTCTTCTTCCTCTGTAGACCAGTTTCTACTCAGGAAATCAGCCCCGACATTCTGTCTTCCCGGAATATATTCCACTTTGAAAGAATAAACGCTTAAAAGAAGCGCTCAACGCATGATCCTTGCGTTAAATTCTTTATTGGCACCCAGAAATGCTAACGGAGCGTGGTCTGTTTGCACCGTGAAAGATGTACCATAGAGAAACTCATGATGGCGTCTGATACCGTCAATCAGAGCGAGACATTCTCTTTCGACTACGCTGTAGTTCCGTTCAGCTTTATTTAATTTCCGACTGCCATAGGCAACTGGAAATAGCATGTTTGGGTCACTGTCATCGGCTTGAAGCAGTGTTGACCCGATGCCCTGACCTGACGCGTCGACCCGTAATACAAAAGGTTTGTTGAGGTCAGGCAACCTCAAAATGGGGTATGCAGACAACTGTCCTTTCAAAGTGCTGTACGCGTGTTCGCACTTTTGATCCCATATGACCTTATCAGGACAACCTTTCTTTGTGAGGTCAGTCAGAGGTGCTGTCAGTCCGTTGAAGTTCTGGATGTACTTCTGATAGTATGCACATAATGATAGGAAGGAACGTACGTCTTTCTTCGTTCGGGGTCTTTTGGCTGCAGCTATTTTCTCCACGTTCTTCTTAATAGGCCAACTGCATCCGTGAGAAATAGTATGCCCCAGGAAGTCTAACTGTTCAAAACCGATGAGACATTTGCTAGGTCTGGCTGTGAGACCCGTTTCCTGTAGTCTCCTGAGGAGCATAGCAACCGTAGCAATATGTTCTTCGTAGGTTTCCGATGCAATTAATATGTCATCCATAAAATTATGGATATGGGGACTTTGCAAAGGTTCTAGAAGTTTCCTCATCATCCTGGTGAACACTCCTGGTGCGTTATGCAATCCGAACGGCATCACATTAAATGTGTAATGTCCTTCACTAGTGCTGAAAGCTAACAAAGGTTTAATTTCCTCCTTGACTGGTATCTGATAATAACCTTTACTGAGGTCAATCTTGGAGAAAATCTTTGCTTTGCTGAGCTTGGTGAACAACTCAGAAACAGTTTGGAGAGGTTCGGGCTGGAATTCCGTTACAGCGTTTAGCAGCCGGTAATCTATACACAGCCGAACTTCCTTATTGGGCTTCTGCAACAGCACTACACTGGAACTGTAAGGAGATGTAGACTCACTGATAATTCCTGCTTGGCGCAGCTTGTCTATTTCTCCGCGAAGTGCATCAGCTTTAGCGTACGGTATGGGGTAAACTCTGGTTCGAACAGGGGTCTCGTTTGTTAATTTCATATCAAATTCGATGAGATTTGTTCGACCAGGTACATCCGTTAAGACTGCACTGTACTGTTTTAGTAGAGCCCTGGTTTCTGTTTGTTGTTCTGGTGAGAGATTGTCGCCGAACTTGACATCTTTAAAGGATTCTGTGGGTTGCAATGGATACTCCATGCAACCATCATCATCTTCCTCGTCTTCCGTTGCTATGGCGACGGCCAGGAGATGCTCGGAGGATGGCACCGGTCTTTCTAAATATTTCTTAAGCAGATTTACGTGGAAGACCTTCTCCTTTCCTTTGATGGAGATCTTGTAATTGGTACGTGAGATCTTTTTAAGGACGGTAAACGGCCCTTGCCATCCGATGCGAAGTTTATTGCTTCCGGTTGGAAGTAGCAACAAAACTTTCTCCCCTGGTTGTAGTTCTCTCTCTTTTGCAGCTTTGTTGTATCTTTTAGTAATTTTAGCGCGGGCTTTCTTAAGGTTGGTAGTAGCTAGATCCCATCCTAGCTTTAGCCTTTCCTTGAGCTCAGATACATACTTGCTTGCAGAGACGACTGTCTCGTCAGCCTTTTGGTCTGTCAGGGACCGAAGTAAGGCTTCTAGTGGCCCCTTAATAGGTCTGCCAAATAAAAGTGTAGCTGGCGCGAATCCCGTAGACGCTTGGGGTACCTCTCGGTAGGCGAATAAGGCAGCCGATATATATAGGTCCCAGTCTTCCGGTTTCTCCTGACCCAGCTTACGTAACATGGTGGTGAGGGTACCATTAAAACGTTCCACGAGCCCATTTCCGGCCGGATGGTAGGGACTTGTGTGGATATGTTTGGCCCTCAAGATCTTAAAGATCTCCTCCATTAACAGGCTACGGAATTGGGATCCATTGTCCGTCAAAACTTGTTGAGGGAATCCCAACCGTGTAAAGATTTGCACGAGGGCTTCTGCGACATGCTTGGAATCTGTGCATGTTAGCGGTATAGCTTCGGCCCACATTGTGCAAGTGTCGACTAAAGTCAGGATGAACCTGTGCTTTCTTTTGGTCCTTTCCAGGGGTCCAATGATGTCGACAGCAACCCGTTCAAATGGAGTACCCACTATTGGCATTTGCCCCATAGGTACTGGGGGTGTCAAGTGCTTTGGTGCTACCCGTTGGCACTGGGCGCAGGATTTCACGTACCTGATAATGTCAGAGTTCATTCCTGGCCACCAATAGTGGTTTTTTATTCGCTGAATAGTGGCGTTTTGTCCCATATGTCCGCTAAAGGGAAGAGAGTGCCCCATTTCTAAGATCTGGCTTCTGTACTGCGTCGGTACTAGGAGCTGGTTATTCCCCGTGTCCGGGTTGCCCGTTCTACGATACAATACGCCATCCTTAGAAAAGATGTCTCCGTTGTGTCTGGGGTCCTTAGCCATGGGCAGTTTTTTAAAGCAGAGCTCCAGAGTAGGGTCCTTTTGTTGCGCCTCCTTCAGTTCGTTCGGCAACAAATTTGGCGCAGGCTCCCTCTCCTTCTTGGCTTGCCCTCTTGTGGTTACCGCTGCCACAATCGGCTCCTTTGGTCTCCCAATAAACACATATCTACATCCCAGGATAACTGGGTAGATAGGATCATCCATAATGGCCGCTTTAATAATACCTCTGACAAAATCAGAGTGTATTTCTACCAGTGCGATAGGAAGCGTCCTGGGTGCGTCACTCTTAAAAACTCCACTGAGGTTGACGGTTTCCTCTGTCTCCTGACCTGGTTTGACTAGGTGTCTAGCAACAATACAACTAAAGCTTAATCCAGTGTCAAAGAGACAAGTAGTTGAGGTACCATTCAAAGTTACAGTTCCTCGAGTTGAGGGTCGGTCCCCCTCAGGTTGAGAATCACTGACATTGACTCTACCTTTCGAGGCTCTATGCAAACATCCGACGCGGTTTGGACCAGTTTTTTTGCCCTGATCAGACGTTCCTGGTGTAGGGGTCTTTCCTTTTCCTTGACCTTGGTGGCCGCGCTGCCACGTAGGCTTGGTGGGTTGATCAGAATTGTTGTTAGGGGGGTATCGGGTTTTGTAGAATTTCGATTTTTCCTGGGGAGGTCTCTGGGTATTATTTTCTCGTTGGTTATAATTCTGAGAGGAATTAGAGGAATAGGATGACTGCTCTAGATTTTGTTTACGAGATGGCTCATCTGTGGGTTTACGTTTTGTGCTGGGAAGTTCGGCCATTGCATTGGTATAGCGTTCTGCCTTATTGAGTATGTCCTCAAGCCTGACTGCGCCCTGTTCAGCCAAAAATCTACGGGTTTCGTTTGACAAAGTTGACTTTATCTGTTCCACAAGAACAAGTTCAAGTAGTCCCTCATATGTAAGAGGTAGGTCAGATAATTCAATGCACTTTGTCAAATAGCCCGTGAGACGTGAAGAGAACTGCGGGAATGTTTCCGTGCTCTCTTTCCGGCTGTTTCTGAACATTTGCAGAAATTTTCGGGCGGTCATCTCAAACCGCTCTAGCAAGGCCTTTTTCAGCATGTCGTAATCATGTTGGTTGGTTCCCAGCTTTGTATATACGTCATAAGCAGTACTTTTCAGTGACGTTGAGAGTTTAAGTGCCCAGCGGGAACTCTCCAACCCATACAGATTTGCGAGCCTCTCGAATTTTTCTAGATAGCTGTCAATTTTCTCATTGGGACTAGGAAAAGACTCTAAAGCAAAAGACATCGCAGTTAATTGGGCAGACTGAGTGCTGGAGAGATCCATTGACTGAGACTGGGGCGAAGACGGCTCTCCGTTATTCGAAGTAGAGGCGCCCCGACTCTCTAAAGCCTTAAGCGCCAGTTCATGTTGTCTTTCTCGCTCTCTCTCTCTTTCCCTGCGGGCGTCCATCTCTGCCTCAATTTTCTTCTGCTCCAATTGACGATCGTCCGCTTCTTTCTTCCTAGCTTCTGCCCGCTCTTCCGCTTCCTTTTTCTCTTTTTCTTCTCTCTGTTGGTCCGCGTCATATCTTTCAAGTTCTTTGTTGACAAACAGGTTCGCGGCTTCTCCTTCTAATCCTGAGTCCTTCGCCTCCTGTCTCAAAATGGATCTTATCCTAATTCTCTCTGCCATACCAAAGAACTGGATGCTTCTAAGACTAGAGAATAGTAAGATGGAACAAGAAGGGAAGAAACTCGGAACCGCTACGAGAAAAACCAAAGTAAAAATTTACTTGAGTTACCTCCTACCTTAAATGCGTTAACTTATCGCTGCTATTATTGTCACTTAAGACTTTTAACGCAAGCGACTATGCCACTAAACTGGTAAGTTACACTAGAAAAGAATCTACTCTTACTAACAGTAGAGAAAAATTTATATTAAAACAATTTAAAGGAAAAAAAATTTTCCCTGAAATTTTAATTCTCCACTACAAAAAACTCCCCCTGAAGTCAATTATATGAGAAGAGACGATGTTAACTAGACTTAAAAAGTCAGAACAAGGCGTCTTTAGCTAAGCTCAACTCTTTTAACTTCAAAAACCCTTTAGTGACTGTAAAACAATCACGCAATCCCAGCAAATCTTATAAAGAAAAATGTAATGTTTCTCTGCCAGAGAATAATTTAAATAACAACTATTTATGTTTATCCGTACTTTCTACTGCTGTGGAAAGAAAACAACCTGTAAATATGCTGTGTGGACGACCCAAATACTAAAAAGCGTTGTCTAGGGGTGTAATTACTTATTTATTTATTTCCCTAAATCACAAAGACAGATCACTCACACTCTATCTAGTTAGACCCAGACTTAGATCAGACTCAAATATCTTTATCCCGGCTATGCGAATGCCTCAAATGTAGCTCAAGATGCAGAACCAGCCCACAAATATGTGTGCATCAAATGTATCTCAAAATTATCCCGGACGAGCCCCCAAATATTGTCGTAAATTTATTTTGAGAGAAAGAGTCTAGAAATAGTAGTCCGGTTTAGAGTGTAGAATGATGATGAAAACTCAGTGATAGAAATGTATAGATTAAATATGATGCTCCACAGAGTGCTGGAGGAGAGTAAAGACAGACTTATTTACGACAAATCGTTTCTCTCAATCTTCTCTTCCACTCTCCTGGTCAAACGATTATTTGCCAGTTTTCCAGACACACGTCTGCGCTCACACCGATTTGGGTGCTTCACACACTCAGACGACGTGGATACAGCTATATTAAACAAATAGGGAATTTTGGGCTTTTGGGTGTTCCAACACAGTCCGATATAAGTTTATGATGTTTATTAACCTAAAAGATCAAATCACAAAAAACAATATCAGTTTTTACATAAAATTATCATAAGTACAGAAAAATGCAAATATCAAGGTAGGGAGGGGGTGAAGAAGATTGGTATCGACTAAGCCCTTCCCGCTTGTATTAGACAAAGATAAACCCAGTCTCAAGATAGATAGTTATCAGGAGCATAGGAAATGTAACCCAACAGTGAATTTAATTACTCTGAAAGAGGTGTTACAATATTAGTTATGGTGGTAGACAAAAAAATACTGTTATCCCAACTGGTGTCTTCCCTTTACTAAGCAAAGAAAAAAAAAGGGGGGGGGGTGAAACAGAGTTAACAAATTATCCCACTAAAGGAACAATGCCGGGTATACAGAAAACGTATTACCCGGTAGGCAAGTTAACAAATGGTTTGTTGCAAAAAAATTAAATCTCCTGTCATTCATGCACACTGTGCGGATCCACACTCATATACACCACACACTTACCGATTTCAGCATCAGACAATCCATAGCATGATATACACAGTACTTAAACTCTTTACGTGTGACAACTGTCCAGTCCTTCTATGTCCCGCCCCAGATAATGCGAGGTTTCACTGAGAGCAAATATTCCCGTTTATCGCCGGACTTGAAGTTCTAAGAGTTCTTGTGTTTTATTATATAAAAGGAGTCTATGGGATGGCACTGACACAATTCGACACAGGGGTGAAAATGAGGTGATGGCAATATTCCTTCACTGCGTGATGACAGCAACTGACCGGTAAAGTTTTTTCTTTAATCCAGTGAGGAAAAACTAGGCTCAGTCACAGTCAGGTAAATCGGTAATCTCTCACAATAGAGCAGTATATAAACTATCGCTACTGGCACTGTTCATCTTCCAGTTTATCTTACAGGTTGTAATTTAATTTGATGAAAATAATCAAATGATCTTGGGTAGGCTTTCTTTCATGTAATTATGTTAGCTAGGCCGCACCGGACCACCACAAGATTTACTTTAAAAAAATGTCTCATCAAACTGTCTGGAAGTTTAAGAACCGAGTATGGAAACTCTGAAAGATTTCGTTATTGCTGGGATTGCAAAAGGTGATCAATCTAGAGAAAACGATAGAAAACCCATAACAACATAATCATACTTTAAAAATCAAATAATCTTCTAAGCGCGCGATAAATTTCCCGTTAAGACTATTATATATTTTTATGTATTTAATAAACACTGCGCGAGTTCTAGTGGTTAAATCACACATCTATAAATATAGGACTTAACTAAATTTATTAATTATAAATTCCTTCGCGACTTTAAAAGTTAATTTAAGCATTAAACATCTATTATCTTTTGGAAATAGTATAGCAGGTATATCATTACATTTACAACTGGAACTATTGAGACGGTTTAATTTAATAGGTTTAAATTAACACAAAATCCAATGAAATATAATGAATGAACTAGACCACTGATCACTTTACACAATATATATTTTACCGTTTTGCACAGAAATAGAATTCACTGCAAATATAAATGAAAATCCATGGGATAATCTAGCAAGATTTCAAATATCGCTAGTGCTATCTATCAAGTTCTGGCCAGCGAATGATGAAGTGTATTTCTACGTGATCTGTATATCTACAACTGGAATGCAAGATGAGTGGGACATGAGAACTTTGACAGCTTTTTTGATCTCATGAACTTTGGGGGATCTGACCGCCAAATCCAAAGAGAGAAGCCGCCCCTGGCCTCTCGTATCTTCGCTCGCTGCTTGCGTCAGCTTTCCCCGTTCGCTCTGGCTGCGATCGGTTCCGTGCTTAACACCGAGATGCGAAATCGTTTCAGGGACCACTACTGTCTTTGATAGCATGCCGCCCGTCCTTCCTGAGATATCCACCAGTGTCTTTCTTCTAATCGCTCTGGTCCATCTTGCGAGCGGTTGAGTTCGCGCGGAGATGATAAATACCTGCGAGAAACAAGCTTCTCTGCTCGGGGATCGTCTCAGTGTCTTTGATCTCGTGCCGCATACTAAATGAGTCCCGGTGGAAATCGGTTCGCTCTGGCGAAACGAAAAGTTACAACAAATGTTCAGGGGTTCTAATGTTATGAAAAGCTAAAAGTCCCTTTAAATCATCCATCATATCAGGGAAAATTCACTTGTCGAACTAGACGTACGTCACATAAACATAGAATAACAAACAGAAAATTCTAAAGTTAAAAAAAAAAAAAAATTACTCAATCTCGGTCGTAAGCTAGATCAATGGCTCAACAAATCGGATGGCATGAGTTCGTACAACGGTGGCGTTGTATGATATCTTGTTACAAGTCATTACTGTAATTAAGGCTGCACGGTCTGAAATTATGGATATACCAGGTTCTAAATGAATAACAATAATATTATCTGCCTTAAGGTTTAAAAAAAACAAAACCGTGCGCATTATGTTTGTGGAGAATGCTGCAATGATGATCACTTGCTGAAGCTAGTGTGTTCTAACTCAACACCATGAAACTGTGTTTGGTAGGGGTACAATGCAGTATAGTACTTGGTTGGGGATTGGGGGGGGGGGGTGTCAGTATAAGATCTTGCATCACTTTGAAAGATATGTAGGGCTGGCTCTGGGTCAGGATATAATCTATCTGAGGAATGAAAAATATTGTTTAACTCTCTAGAGCAGCCTTTATCAACCTTTTTATCCCGTAAACAATTTTTAGGTCTTAGGGAACCCCTGCATACAAATTATTATCTCTACTGCTCATGCTACCCTAGCTTGATCAGTGAGTTGTAAATATAATAATCCAATAAAAATTGTCAGTGCTCTTTTGATTAGAGAATGATTTTTTTTTCTGTGGATCTGTTTATTTTGGCCAATTTATTAGTCTTCTCTTTTTGTGTGGTCCCCTTTCCCACAAAGGATATCGACTCTAATGCAAGTCAGTAGTGTAAGTAGATGAAAGTTCAGTTTTTCATTTATTTTATTTCCTACTTGATTTTTTTTAGAACCTTATCCAAGTAGGCCTAAAAGTCTTCTCACAATTTCTACTCTACAAGATGCTAAGGAATATGGTATGCGCTAGAGAGAACACGGTCCCATTGCGCACTCCCATACCACTGCGAGAGCTAACATAGCCCGGCATTAAAAGTAAAAAAAACGATGTTTATTTTTTTAATATCGATCTCTCGCGAAACCCCTAACGACCTCTCGCGGAACCCTGGTTGAGAAACCCTGCTCAAGAGTTACCGAAACATCATATGTTTATTGACGCAGCATTGCAGATAATTATTATGTTGCTTTGAAACAGAAGGCATCAAATGAGACTTTTACACTGTCTGAAGCAGCAGAGGAGGATAAAGCAGATCTCAAATCCGGAAAAAAAGGCGGAATAGGGTAAGTGCCTGAGCTTAAAAAGGATTGCTCACAGGATTAGGGTTTCAGATGTAGTATTCCATTATCTTAAATGTGCTGACGCGCAAAGCACGCATACAATAAAAAAAAATACACACTCGATATTACATAAATAAAATATTTTAAGTGTTTCTCTTCGGAATGTCCTTTAGAGCACATACATATATTTAGTGTATTTTAAGTTACTATATTTTAGTATTGTTTTTGTGTGTATGTTATATGTTGTGGTTGATTTTTGGACCTTGTACAAACCATTGAATTTTGTTTTGTGCATGGGAAACCAGGTTCAACCAACATATGGGTTATAATTTGGGTATATAGTGTTCCTTTTTTCTATATAGTACCTTACATTTGTTGTTTTTCCAGACTGCAAATTCTATTGCGTTTGGTGTGGCGTTTCTAAGATCTGTTGGTGTATCTCTTCCCTGTTTTTTGAGTATATCTCTTGTCACCCTGTTGAGTTTTTGGGATGTTTGTATTTATTGTATGCGAACTTCTTATTTATTGCCCTTGATGTGAACTCATGTATTTATATTGGAAAAGCACAGCTTTGTAATGTTTTGAAATTTATCTTACTTTTGTACTGAACATTTGTGGTGAATATTTTGTTCATGTATTTTCTTTTACTTTAAACTTTCTCCTTTGCTCTGGTACTCATGTGTTAATTTTTGTTTCGGTAAAATACAATTTTATTATAATTTGTAGTTCCCTGGGTAGGTCAACTTTTAGCTCAGTTTCTAGTGCTGATGAGTTTTGTGCTTTCAAATATTCTTTAAGTGGTTTTCGTTGCTGTTAAAATTTCTTGCATGTTAGCAAATAATGAGCTATGGTATTTCTCTCAAGACATGCTTCACAGTGGGGTTCCTCTATCATAAAAGATTCTATTCCTAGTTGTAGTCTAATAAGTTTTTTAATTGCTTGGGATCTCTGGCTTTCTATTTATCTGAAATGTTCGTGTTGGATCTTTCAGCAGCTTATAAACATGTCTAGCTTTCTGGCTTTGTTTTCAATCCTCTGTCTATTCCGTTGCAATTATACTTTTTTTTATTAATACTTTGATTTCTATTGAGCCCAAACCTGTGTTTATGTGGTTAAGGCTGCTTCTTCCTGTTTTAGCTTCCTTGTCCGCTACCTCATTTCCTTTTATTCCCACATGTGAGGTATCCATGCTATTAGTACTGTGCATCCTCTAATGTTTAGATATGTGTTAAGTTGAAATATTTCTTTTGCTATGTATGGTCGGCTACATTCATGTGCATTACTTAGTGCTTGTCTTTCTTCTGACTATTTCATTCGCTTGATGTGGTTCTACAAAGCTATGCGTTCAATAAGCAGTCCTTCAGTTCCCAACTACCAGTACGACTGACAACGTGCCATTTTCTTAACCTGCTTTGCGACAGTCTGGATTCAATTTATGTCCTATATTTCTTGATCCATTCACAATCCTACACGATTTCCAAGTTATATTTGTGTCCCTGCATCGGTCTGATCCGCTGAAATCATATACATCATGTGTTTAGCAATGATTTTCTTGCATTTCCCAAACTCCCTCCTACCAGCTATCTTTATTTTCCCAATTTATATGTCTCGGTCAAGTACACGATAGCTTAGCACTGGATTTGCATATGGATTCGTTGGGAAAGATCGCATGTTTGCAAACACTGGAGAACAGACAGCCCCCCCCCCCCCCCCCCCCCCCCCCCCCCTTACAACTTTCATAACAAGATGAACATTTCAGAAAGGTAACAGACGACCTAGAGTACCAGAGAGTTTATATCATGGGAAGAGGAACTCTCAAGCAGGGTACTTTTTTGCAGAATCAGCCAAAACAAAGATGATAGCAGATCCCGTACACCAGAAAGCAGTTGCTAATGTCACGGATTGCCTTTCCCTGCTTTGCAGAAGTGGTCCGCCAGTGGCCAAAACGTAAGAGTATCTAAAATGTGTCATCAAAGGTGTCTACCTTTGCACAAGAATACTTTTGGCAGAGTTGTAGATAAAAGGGTAATGACGCTTCTATCCCCAGTTAGTTTTCACAAGATAATTCAGAAGTCAAGAATAATGCTGCATTGGCAGGACAATTTTTAACTTTTATATCTGATCTGCCGCCTTTTGTGAAGAATTGAGCAATGGTTTTTAACCCGGTCAAGCCCCCAGCTGGTGTAAATCCAGCGAAATCCCTTTTATAAGTATTTGCTCTATAGCTGTAAATTTATGTCTAGATGTATATATCTTTAATATATTAAAGAGTCTTGCTCATACGTTTGCTTTACTTATAATAACTGAATAAAAAATTATTGTTATGTTTTAAAATAACATGTAACAAATTTAATAATCAATTAGTTTAACAGGTTAAAATAACGATGAAATGATGGTGACTTTAAGAGTTAAATAAAATTTCTCGTCATTGAGACTTGGGTTGAGGATTTAAATTTATAATTAAAATTTAATGTCCGGTTGCTGGTGCCTTTTACAAGCACTTAACTCGTATAAGTGAGTCCTGCAGCCTTGGTTTCGTCAATTCTTTTGTGATGATGACACTTCCAGTCTGATAGCTTCGTTCCCCGAACTTTAGACAAAAGTAAAAAGAACAAATGCCTCTGCTGAGCACATTCGTTGGATGCAAATTAACAAGCGCATTGTCTCGCTGTCCACACACCAATTTTAGTCTCTGAATAATAATTTTTTTTTTTTTAGTATACACAGCGTAACTCAGGGAGGATGATTAGAAATAACTAAAATTCTTCTATGTATTAAAGTGGGAAAATATGTGCTTGGACAGAGCGAAATCAATGATTTGCATGAATTAAAATTAGCAAGGTACATATATCTCACAAAATGATATGACACACTTGAGGCAGATGTGATGTAATCATCACTCATCACGGCTCCAGTCGGAGTCTGGAGTCACCTCTGTTGTCGGTTTTCTGTACGACTAGCAAGAAGCGATCACCAGCGCTTGCTGTAGTGGTTTATGAATATACTATTTTCATAGGTTGAGATTGCCAGCCTCATATATAACCACTTAGCAAGGAAAACATGTCAAATTCCTATTTGTAAATAAATGTTTACACTTACCCCAAAGTAACTTTTGGGAACACAATCTCCTGGCACAATTTAGAATGGACACTAGCAGCTTTAGGTTTCGATGCTTTCGAATCACTTGATCTGGGAAATTTTATAATTCCTCTTTTGATGGGTGATTTGATTCCTTAGGTCTCCAGTCTTTGTATTTATAAATGCGGGTTTACTTTTAAGTTTTAAAGTTGCACAAACACTCTGATCTGTCACTTATAATATAGGAATTCTTAGTCTGATCCTTCTCTCTCTGGCTTCTGGGAGTTGCTAGTTTGCCCTGCCAATGCAACACTGTTCTTGACTTCGGAAATATCTTATGAATACTACTTTGGGATAGAAGCGTCATTACCCTTAAATCTACAATTCTGCCAAGATTAATCTTGTGCGAAGATAGACACCTTTGAAGACCCATTTTAGATACTCTTGCGTTTTGGCCACTGGTAGACCACTACTGCAGTGCTAAAGGGAATCAATCCGCGACAGCCAAGTCCATCTAATCTGGCGAGAATTTACCTGTCATGGAGAAAACTACGGTTTTGGAGTAGGCTGAAACAACTTTCCGACTCCAACTTTTGAAATTTTAGAAGTCCAATTCCGACTCCCTCTGCACTCTCCTGACTCCGACTACGGGTTTTTTTAATGCGTCATAGGGCATACAATTTCCCGTCGTAGTCCGGACATTCTTTTTCCGACTCCGACTACGGTTGTTTTAATAACTCATTTGGCATACAATTTTCCGTCGTAGTCCGGACATTCTTTTTCCGACTCCGACTCAAAATACGACTGAAACCACGATTCCGTTACCAAGATAAAAGTGAGCATTCTTGGGACAACCAGAGCGAAGTAAACAGAAAAGAGCTAACCATAAAATATATTGAGCAGGGATCGGGAGGCAGATCTATGGCATCTATCGGTAGATCCCATAAGATGATTTGGAAGAACTATTTTTATGACGGAGGGGGAAGAAATAAATACATTTCAAAGTATACACATTGTCACGTAGGGTTTATATTCATTTAATTTCCTACAACTTCTTCCTATTCTTTCACCCGAAATTCTCTCTTTTATTATCTCTGTATTTCCTTTTTTTTCTGTATATTTTTCATCCATTCGTTTTGCGAATATTATTTTCATATAATTCGCAAACTTTACCTGTTTTCCTTTCTCTAAAACTGAGAATCGCACCTGGGTGGTATTGCGTACATGTCAGTCGCGCTGGTCGGACGATAGGCGTGAATTTACAGCATTCGCTAGACATTCGTCTGAGGGTCTCTGGCCTGGGGCGTGAAAATTCACCCGAGGGACATGGAAAGTAGACAGAGAGTCTGCATTTCAGTAAACGCATGAGGTTTTTCGTCAGGAAAAACCCGGCTTAGCGTGAAAATCCACTCCGCACTGCAGACGGTGGTCTGAGATTTGCAACTCATGCAAGCCCTCGGCCACTGATGGCTGTTACGTCACGCGATAAGCGGACGAAGGTGTTATACGGACAGGGGAGACTATTTCGCTTGGCGAAATAAGATTAGGATCCTGGGTCCGATTTTAAAGATATTGGCCAAGTTTGAAACTTTAATTTCATTCTCGCTCATAGACTCACAGTAGATAGGTTGCTCGTAAACAGAATCGCGGTTAGCGAAGATCTCAGTTTGTTTCGGCAATTTGTCGAACTTCTAGACTTCCAGAAATATTTCAGCATTTTATTCTTAAGTTGTGCGACTACCTGTAATTCTGTGGTTGAGGTAATTAATATGATAGATATATAGATTTTGTGAGTGTTAAAGTGTTTAATCGCTTAATTCATTTTAATCTATTTCTTTAGCGCAGAAGAGAAATAAAGTGGTAGGCTATTATATTTTCTAGGGAAGCATTCAGTGGAAAGCAGAATAAAATTAAAATTTCTAGCTTATAACGGCAAGTGTAGCTATTTATGAATTTAATTTAACCGCTAATACTCAGTCGAGTGTATTTTTCTAAACTAACGTATAAACTCTAGAATCGAGCCTCATGAATGGTGACGGAATACGCACGTGTTCCTAATTCATGAGAATTGCTGATTTTTAAATATAACTTACGTCACGGGAAGTTTAAATGATAAGCAAAGCTCTCTGCTTGCAAGTTTAAATGTAAGTTATAACCAGTACAGATTCTGTTTATTATATTATATGTGTTATTTTTCCTCCACACAGTGAAAGTTTTGGGGTGACCCTAACTTTACCAGCACCTAGTAGTAGTTTCCATACTTGTGAAGAAATAGACAGTCCTTATTTTGAACCACGTGGGTTTCTTAAGTACCACTGGTCTAAACAGTGCATATGCAACCCGAGTTAGCCAGAAATACTATATCCCAATAACGGGTTTTCAAAGACTGTAATGATAAATACTGGACCTTGGAGCCAGATCTTAATTTCTTCTAGAAAAAACTCTACGTAATCTTTCTGCCTGGTGGCGCGAAATACTTCTAGTATTAACTAACATTTCCCGACTAGATATATATATTTTTTGTGGACAAATCTGTGGTGTGACTAAAGTGAATCCTATACTGAGGGAAGGCACCGACCTGACATTCATCATTTCTAGAAACCTACGCTATTGACACTGTGCTCTGCTAACTCCCGCGCCTGGAATAATTGTTAGGTGACTTAATCAGACATTTGAACAAATTTGCGCACCCAAGTAGTCGTTCCCGGAGACTCCGAGTTAAATACGTCTTTTGGAACTGGGGACTTCTTGGCAGAAGACTGCATTTTTTTGAGTCTGTGTAAAAATCTAAAATCAGTGTGTTCCAAGAGGCAGCGAGCAAAGTCGTGAGTACATGTATGAGAGGCCATGGCGGAATGAATGAGTGTACGCTGGTTTGAGTGATATTTTCACTATTATATCTTTGACACCCTGTTGCTGTCCTATTTTTTTTTTCCAATCTGCATAATTTGTTGCTAAGGCTAGAGTTCTTGTGTTTTTGTCTTAGGTTAAATCAGATTTTTTTTTCAAAACTCTGTGCATATAATTACGAGATAAAACAACGAAAACTCTTAGAATCAAACCCTATGTATCTGTGACTCTGGCGCCATCATCTGTTCTCTTAACGGGGCCGGGCTAAACCTAGAGTTAACACTATAACGGGGCTATCATCCTTGCAACATTTCCTTGAATTTTTATGACTATGTGTATATGTATTTTCCTTGATGTACTTTCTTTGATGTTGTGAGCCGATTTTTTCCTGATATTAAAATCGCTCTTGAACTTAATAATAGTGTTTGGTCAGCTCGTTCTAGAAATATATATATCATTGTTATAGTTTTCCCACGTCTGTGTGTTTACCTGTCGTCACGTGTATGTGCGTGCCTGTGAGTGATAGAAATATACGTAATATGTATATTGGTGTAGTCTGTCTGACGCTGTAACAACTGTTGTAGAAGATAGGTGAGAGAGAGAAGAATTCTTTTCGCTTTCAGAGACAGCCACTATATCAAAATCTATCATCTCACGTGTGTGGAAATTCTATTACCTTTCACTAACTCTCACTGAGTCTATCACCTATTCAAACCTATTCAGAAGGGACCAAACCTAGTCTTAATTCTCCTATCGAAAATCTACGACAAATGGTCGCTCGTTACCGGGAATTGAACCCAAAATCCTAAGGCGATACGACAAATGGGTTCTCGTCCGTAGGATTTTTGAACTTAGAATAGGAAGACGAGTACGACAAATGTGGACTCGTCTATCTGGATTTTGAACTTAAGATTCTGTATTCTGATATAGAGTAAGAGTGTGATGTCTTGTGAGTTGTTATATCTTTAAATAATTTATCCCCTAGACTAACGATCTGTTTAAGAGCGTGCTGACCACACAAACTAATAAGTTTTTTTTTTCCACAGCATCTTTGAATAATATACATTTTGGTTACAGGTTGATTTTGTCGGGATATATGTTAACTGCTGATTGTAATACTAAATGCTGGTAAAGTGGTGAGTGTATAACATTCACTGGGTACTGAGGCAGAACGGCGTTTGAACTAAGTTAAGGAGTGTGTTTCGGACTTTTTGTCCAGATTAATTCCCTCCCTTACCCGATCTGACTTCAGGGGCGAACTTATAGTGGATTTTTAAAAATTAAGGGATTATTTTTCTCTTTAATTTTTGCAATATTCTTTTGCTTTTCCACTGTAGCAACTTATTTTTCAGTTGTAATCTTAACTACCATTTATTTGGCGTAGTCGTGTTTTGCATTGAGTGCTTTATTGCCGATAATAGCAGCGATAGTTAGATTTTATTTTGGAGGAGGTATCCCAGGGTTAAATATATCATCTTTTGATTTTTTTGGTAATTTTTTTTCTCGTAAGTGGTAGGAACCAGTGTATCCTTTTTCCTATTTTCGTTCTCCACTAGTCTCAGTCACTGACATAATATGGCCGAGAGGGCAAAGCTTAGACAACTTCTCAGGGACGAAGCGAGAGAGGAGGGACTGGAAGGAGAGGAAGCGAAAGCTTTTGTCAGAGACGAACTGGAGAGATATGATGCGGAGAGGAAAGCAGCTGAAGCTTTACAGCAGAAGAAGATGGATGAAGAAATGGAAATTCGCAGGGCGAACGAACGAGAGAAGGAGAGACAGCATGAGGAACGAGAGAAGGAGACAGCATGAGGAAAGAGAGAAGGAGAGACAGCATGAGAAAGAGAGAGAAGAGAGACAGCATGAGTTAGCTCTTAAAACTCTGGAATTCCAAAGGCGTGGGGCTGCCTCTACCTCCAGCAATGGAGAGTCTTCTCCTCATTCTTCCTTAACTGACCCTGCTAACACTCAATCTCTTCAACTAAATGCTATGTCTTTCACTCTTGAATCTTTTCCTTGTCCAAATGAGAAGATTGACACATGGTTAGAAAAATTTGAGAAAATTGCAACTCTGTACGGGTTAGAGAGGTCGCGTTGGAATATGAAACTTTCCCAGGCCCTAAAAGGTTCTGCTTATGATGTTTATTCTAAGCTGGAAAGTAGCCAAC
Organism: Oreohelix idahoensis; assembly: GCA_024509875.1. Classification (NCBI taxonomy): domain Eukaryota; kingdom Metazoa; phylum Mollusca; class Gastropoda; order Stylommatophora; family Oreohelicidae; genus Oreohelix; species Oreohelix idahoensis. Next base: position 99,016 of record JAMPIV010009234.1, read on the forward strand.
AAGACGACTACGATGTGTTGAAGAAAGCGTTACTGGAGCGCTTTGAAATGAACGCTCGCAAGTTTTTGCAACTGTTTCGCAACAGCCGGAAAGAGAATTCTGAAACTTTTCACCAGTTCTCATCTCGTCTTAAGGGATATCTAACAAAGTGCCTTGAGCTTTCGCAGCTCCCCTCTACCTATGAAGGTCTTGAGGAACTTGTTCTAACTGAACAAATAAAGAACACTTTGTCTGCTGATACCCGGAGATTTCTCGCTGAGCAGGGGGCAGAAAAACTTGAAGACATTTTGGAAAAGTCTGAGCGTTATCACAATGCGCTGGCTGAACTACCGGCCACAAAGCGGAAACCGACAGAGGAGCATTTTCGAAAACATAACCTAGAGCAATCTTCTCAGGCTTCTAACCAAAACAACCACAGAGAAACTGGACCTCAAAACCCCCCTCCTGAAAAATCCAAGTTCTACAAGAACAAGTACCCCAACCACCCCAAACAGTCTGATCAACCCGACCGCCCTACATGGCAGCGTAGCCAGAAAGGACAAGGTGGCAAAGGGAGAACCCCTGAGCACGGGACATATGATCAGACCGAGCACACCGAGCCGAAACGCATCGGATGCTTATTGACAGTCTCGCAAGGCGGAATTATTGACAGTGATTCCCAACCTGTTGGGGATAGACCCTCAACGCGAGGTACTGTTACTTTGAACGGTTCTCAAACTTCTTGCTTATTTGACACGGGGCTTTCTTACGATTGCATTGTTGCCAGAAACCTGGTCAAACCCGGTCAAGAGACAGCAGAGACCGTCCAACTTTGTGGAGTTCGTAAGAGTGATGCACCTACAGCGCTTCCCATTGCATTGGTGGAGATACACTCTGATTTTGTCAGAGGCATGATCAAAGCAGCTGTTATGGATGATCCCATCTACCCAGTCATACTCGGCGGGAGATACGTGTGTATTGGGAAACCGGAAGAGCCGATTGTGGCAGCAGTAACTATAAGAGGGCAAACCAAGAAGGAACGGGAGCCTGCGCCAAATTTGTTACCTATGGAACTTAAAGAAGCGCAATACAAGGACCCTACCTTGGCACCCTGCTTTAGGAAACTGCCCATGGCGAAGGAACCAAAACAGCACGGGGACATTTTTTCTGAGGATGGCGTACTTTATCGGAGAACGGGCAAGCCTGACCAAGGTTACAACCAGCTCCTAGTACCGAAACAGTACAGAAGCCAAATCCTAGAAATGGGGCACTCTCTTCCCTTTAGCGGACATATGGGACAGAACGCCACAAACCAACGTATAACCACTCATTATTGGTGGCCAGGAGTGAATACTGATATTATCAGGTACGTCAAATCCTGTGCCCAGTGCCAACGTGTACCACCCAAGCAACGGACACCCCCAGTCCACATGGGTGAAATGCCAATAATGGGAACACCATTCGAACGGGTTGTGATCGACATTTTAGGGCCTTTCGAAAGGACTAAAAGAAGGAACAGGTTCATCCTGACCTTAGTCGATACATGCACTTTATGGGCAGAAGCTATCCCGCTAACATGCGCAGATGCCAAGCATGTCGCAGAAGCCCTCGTGCAGATTTTCACTCGGTTGGGATTCCCTCAGCAAGTGTTGACGGGATAATGGATCTCCATACCGAAACCTGTTGATGGATGAGATCGTTAAGATCTTGAGGACCCAGCACATCCACACTAAGCCATATACTCCGGCCGGAAATGGGCTCGTGGAACGTGCTAATGGAAACCTCACCATGATGCTAAGTAAGCTGGCACAAGTGAAACCTGAAGATTGGGATCTCTGTATTCCTGCAGCATTATTTGGCTACAGAGAATCTCCTCATACTTCCACAGGATTTCCGCCAGCTACACTCTTATTCGGCAGACCCATTAAGGGCCCGCTTGAAGCCTTACTTCAGTCTCTGACAGACGAGAAGGCTGATGAGACAGTTGTCTCAGCCAGTAAATATGTGTCGGTTTTAAAGGAACGGTTGAAACTAGGGTGGGACCTAGCAACGACTAACTTTAAGCGAGCACGCACCAAGCACGCTAACCGATACAGGAAAGTCGCGGAAGAGAGAGAACTGGAAGCAGGAGAGAAAGTTTTGGTGTTGCTCCCTACCGAGAACAACCAACTGAAGATCGGATGGCAAGGGCCGTTTACCGTCCTGAAAAAGATTTCTAAGGCTAACTACCAGATCTCTATTGAAGGAAAGGAGAAGGTTTTCCATTTAAATCTCTTAAAGAGATACTTGGAAAAACCAGTGCCAACCTCCGACCATCTCCTGACGATCGCCAAAACTGACGAAGATGACGATAGTGGCAGGGATATTCCACCGCTATCACAGGAAATCTTTCAAAAATGTCAGAAGCGGCGACGCTCTTTCAAGCGCGCATATGAGACATTCCAGGGGAAGGAAACTTTGAGGAGTGGACTTGAGTAGGAATTGGACAGAGATGGAGGGGGAAGAGGAGAGGGAAGAAGACAGACACCCCGAAGCTACGGTTATAGGAAATTAAACTCCATAACGTAGACATGGAGTGCTTCCATATCTTAAAGGGGGGAGGCTCTGTCACGTAGGGTTTATATTCATTTAATTTCCTACATCTTCTTCCTATTCTTTCACCCGAAATTCTCTCTTTTATTATCTCTGTATTTCCTTTTTTTTTCCTGTATATTTTTCATCCATTCGTTTTGCGAATATTATTTTCATATAATTCGCAAACTTTACCTGTTTTCCTTTCTCTAAAACTGAGAATCGCACCTGGGTGGTATTGCGTACATGTCAGTCGCGCTGGTCGGACGATAGGCGTGAATTTACAGCATTCGCTAGACATTCGTCTGAGGGTCTCTGGCCTGGGGCGTGAAAATTCACCCGAGGGACATGGAAAGTAGACAGAGAGTCTGCATTTCAGTAAACGCATGAGGTTTTTCGTCAGGAAAAACCCGGCTTAGCGTGAAAATCCACTCCGCACTGCAGACGGTGGTCTGAGATTTGCAACTCATGCAAGCCCTCGGCCACTGATGGCTGTTACGTCACGCGATAAGCGGACGAAGGTGTTATACGGACAGGGGAGACTATTTCGCTTGGCGAAATAAGATTAGGATCCTGTGTCCGATTTTAAAGATATTGGCCAAGTTTGAAACTTTAATTTCATTCTCGCTCATAGACTCACAGTAGATAGGTTGCTCGTAAACAGAATAGCTGTTAGCGAAGATCTCAGTTTGTTTCGGCAATTTGTCGAACTTCTAGACTTCCAGAAATATTTTCAGCATTTTTATTCTTAAGTTGTGCGACTACCTGTAATTCTGTGGTTGAGGTAATTAATATGATAGATATATAGATTTTGTGAGTGTTAAAGTGTTTAATCGCTTAATTCATTTTAATCTATTTCTTTAGCGCAGAAGAGAAATAAAGTGGTAGGCTATTATATTTTCTAGGGAAGCATTCAGTGGAAAGCAGAATAAAATTAAAATTTCTAGCTTATAACGGCAAGTGTAGCTATTTATGAATTTAATTTAACCGCTAATACTCAGTCGAGTGTATTTTTCTAAACTAACGTATAAACTCTAGAATCGAGCCTCATGAATGGTGACGGAATACGCACGTGTTCCTAATTCATGAGAATTGCTGATTTTTAAATATAACTTACGTCACGGGAAGTTTAAATGATAAGCAAAGCTCTCTGCTTGCAAGTTTAAATGTAAGTTATAACCAGTACAGATTCTGTTTATTATATTATATGTGTTATTTTTCCTCCACACAGTGAAAGTTTTGGGGTGACCCTAACTTTACCAGCACCTAGTAGTAGTTTCCATACTTGTGAAGAAATAGACAGTCCTTATTTTGAACCACGTGGGTTTCTTAAGTACCACTGGTCTAAACAGTGCATATGCAACCCGAGTTAGCCAGAAATACTATATCCCAATAACGGGTTTTCAAAGACTGTAATGATAAATACTGGACCTTGGAGCCAGATCTTAATTTCTTCTAGAAAAACTCTACGTAATCTTTCTGCCTGGTGGCGCGAAATACTTCTAGTATTAACTAACATTTCCCGACTAGAGATATATATTTTTTGTGGACAAATCTGTGGTGTGACTAAAGTGAATCCTATACTGAGGGAAGGCACCGACCTGACATTCATCATTTCTAGAAACCTACGCTATTGACACTGTGCTCTGCTAACTCCCGCGCCTGGAATAATTGTTAGGTGACTTAATCAGACATTTGAACAAATTTGCACACCCAAGTAGTCGTTCCCGGAGACTCCGAGTTAAATACGTCTTTTGGAACTGGGGACTTCTTGGCAGAAGACTGCATTTTTTTGAGTCTGTGTAAAAATCTAAAATCAGTGTGTTCCAAGAGGCAGCGAGCAAAGTCGTGAGTACATGTATGAGAGGCCATGGCGGAATGAATGAGTGTACGCTGGTTTGAGTGATATTTTCACTATTATATCTTTGACATCCTGTTGCTGTCCTATTTTTTTTTCCAATCTGCATAATTTGTTGCTAAGGCTAGAGTTCTTGTGTTTTTGTCTTAGGTTAAATCAGATTTTTTTCAAAACTCTGTGCATATAATTACGAGATAAAACAACGAAAACTCTTAGAATCAAACCCTATGTATCTGTGACTCTGGCGCCATCATCTGTTCTCTTAACGGGGCCGGGCTAAACCTAGAGTTAACACTATAACGGGGCTATCATCCTTGCAACATTTCCTTGAATTTTTATGACTATGTGTATATGTATTTTCCTTGATGTACTTTCTTTGATGTTGTGAGCCGATTTGTTCCTGATATTAAAATCGCTCTTGAACTTAATAATAGTGTTTGGTCAGCTCGTTCTAGAAATATATATATCATTGTTATAGTTTTCCCACGTCTGTGTGTTTACCTGTCGTCACGTGTATGTGCGTGCCTGTGAGTGATAGAAATATACGTAATATGTATATTGGTGTAGTCTGTCTGACGCTGTAACAACTGTTGTAGAAGATAGGTGAGAGAGAGAAGAATTCTTTTCGCTTTCAGAGACAGCCACTATATCAAAATCTATCATCTCACGTGTGTGGAAATTCTATTACCTTTCACTAACTCTCACTGAGTCTATCACCTATTCAATCTGAAACCAAGCTTAGAGATAGAGATTTCGTTATCAGACCTAAAGGTGTTTTATATTTGGACAAGCGCCCTAATATAACCCACTAGGTTGAACGGGACGCGCCTCGCCAAAACGAGGCAAAATTTTATTTAAAAAAAAAATGATACCAAGCTACAGAACATACATGTAAAACCACATGTGGCTCCTGAAGGTGTCTACTGAGACAAAAAAAAGAGTAAACCTCTACTCGCACCAGGAACGTCGCAATAGACGACTAATGTGAGTTAGTGCTTGACGCTGGTAACCACACCATGTCAAGTAAATGGCGTAATAGTAATCACTGCAAGAACTAACAACATTTTTGTCATTTAAAAAACACAACGCATTGCTGGAAACAAAACTAGACAGAAGACCTGAAGGTTTTTAGTTTTTAACATTTCCTGAAGGAAAACGTCCGAGAGAAAGACAGCACTATAAGTGGAAAGATAACCTCAAGAGATGGACAGGAAAGAGTCTGTCAGTATGTACCACCAAGACAAGAGACAGAAGACGTTGGAGGTTCATCACAGAGGGACTTCTTTGTGGAGGTTGTTAAAACAGTTTGTGACATTTTCCCCTTGTTTTAAATTTGCTTTGAAGGGAAATATATTTAAATAAGCAATTTTACGTTTATCCAGTCCCGTTTGAATTCATCACGTAGGACAAATTACAGAACCGTGTGAGATGATAATTTGAGCTCTGGACACATGCATATACTGATGTTCGGCAAAAAATGCAATCGAAAATGTAAGAATATAATTCACTCTCTGTAAATTGTCACTGGCGAATACTGCAATAACGTCAATGTTGAATTAGAAGCCCTGAAACGGGTAGCGGAAACTCTTATTAAGTACAAAGCACTTGCAGAAAAACAGATAGTGAGATCCACCTTGCTAAAGGATTGAAAGATCTGAAAAACTCACTTGAAAACCTGGTCAAATTCTTCAACTAGTGCACAGTCCAGTGGATACCAGCCCATTACAACATTCCAGGCAACGAAGAAGCAGATAAATTTGCTAAAGAAGGGGAGTTCCCGCAACAAAACGATGTAGAGATAACATATGTATTGGCTAAAACAATTATGAAAGCCATATCTATGACTAGCTATCTAGGCGAAACAAGGTCATTATTTTCCGCTTACGTTCTGGTCACAAACAATCTACAGTACATCACAAGTACAGGATTGGTCCAACAGGTCTCTGCTCCTGTGGCAGTAGCCCGACGACAACCGAACATCTGCTCCAGTCCTGCCCAACTTACCGCAGTGAACGGAGGGGCATAATATGGCAACAACCCACTTCTCTCAATGAAAAATGTTTGGAGATGTCAGGAACCTTGAACTGACTTCTGCCTTTATTAGAGTCATTAATATGGAAGTCTGAGGGCGAATGAAGAAGAAGAAAAAGAATTGGAGTGCGACAGGAATGCCTCTTGTCACAATTTCTCTTCTTTTTGGATAAAGATTGAGTAATGAAAGCATCGAGTTCAGCCAATAGAATGAAATTTAGTGTACTCTGACTAAACAGCTTGATGACAAGATTTTGCGGGCGACCTGGCTATTCTGTACCACAAGCGTAGCCGGATGCAGGATAAAATGAAAATACTTGATGTAACGTCACAGCAAGTGGGTCTGAAATTACACAAGGAAGAGACCGATAATGGGAATACATTATGGAAACGATTACAGAATTTCTTAGGGGAGCTAATGGTATTGATTGATTGTATGTGACTGCACGGCTTTAGTTTTTGCGTTTCCTTCACATGATCGTTCTCTTCTGTTTTTAAAGCTTTTTCTTGTCCTTTTTGTAACAGTGAAGTGCCCCTTTCATCTGATGCTATTAATGTGCCCAGGAATGACAAATTTTTGAGTTGTTTAAAAAAGGTATCCTTTACTGGCGACCGTTTCTGTACGTTTGTCTATTTTTTATCTGTAAACTATTTCCACAGTGATGCTTCCCCAGCGGGGCCAAGAAAAGCAGCACTGAGCAAACGTGGCGCCATTAAAGGTATGATAGGAAGGACGCATCATTATCATCATCAACATTGTCACGGTATGTGTTATAGCTACCGAGACGTAAATGCTCCGGTTTGAGCATGAATTTGTTGGCGCGAGTGAACGACGTTTGTCTATTTTTTAGCTGTAAACTATTTCCACAGTGATGCTTCACCAGCGGAGCCAAGAAAAGCAGCACTGAGCAAACGTGGTAACACTTAAGGTATGATAGGAAGGACGCATCATCATCATCATTGTCATGGTATAGCTACCGAAACGTAAATGCTCCGGTTGGGGCAGGAATTTGTTGACGCGAGTGAACAATGCTTGATTCACTGCGTGAATATCAGGTCATGTTGTAATCGTGTGATCTCAAGGTATCTTGGGAAGCGGGAATCTCTTGAAAAATCAGTCTTGGGTTAGCAGACACATTGTGCGCGTAAGTTTTTCATATAGGCATATCATGTATGATATACGGCGGTACTATCATTATAAATGAAAATGAACATTATAGACTTACATCTGCTACAACTATTTCTATAACTTTTTGTGCCGCTAAGGCCCCCCCCCTCGCTACACAACTATTAGAGAGGCCCCTTCATACTGTGAGGCCCTAAGCTCTAGCTTGTTTAGCTTATGCCCAAATTTAGCCCTGTTCGTGTGTTCCCTTAGCGTTGTTCTAGTCCATGTTTCTGTCCGGTGCTGTAAATCCACTACGTCCAACGTCTAATTAATTTACTTTTTTATAAACTGTGTCAATTATCATCATCACCACCATCATGATCATCATCATCACCCTCCAGCTGCCGCTGGAGCACATGCTTTCAACCAGTTTACGCCAAGCCTTCATGGGCTTAGCCAAACTGTTAAGGTCATTCCATGATGATTTTTTTCCCTATCATATCTGTAGCCACTCCTCTTACCGTGTGTTCTTCGGTCTCCCTATGTTACTCTTGATTCACTGTATTACTCTTGACTCACTGTATTACTCTTGATTCACTGTATTACTCTTGACTCACTGTATTACTCTTGATTCACTGTATTACTCTTGAATCACTGTATTACTCTTGATTCACTGTATTACTCTTGATTCACTGTTACTCTTGATTCACTGTATTACTCTTGACTCACTGTATTACTCTTGATTCACTGTATTATTCTTGATTCACGGTATTACTCTTGACTCACTGTATTACTTTTGACTCACTGTATTACTCTTGACTCACTGTATTACTCTTGACTCACTGTTACTCTCGATTCATTGTATTACTCTTGATTCATTGTATTACTCTTAATTCACTGTATTACTCTTGATTCACTGTTACTCTTGATTCACTGTATTATTCTTGATTCACGGTATTACTCTTGACTCACTGTATTACTCTTGATTCACTGTATTACACTTGATTCACTGTATTACTCTTGATTCACTGTATTACTCTTGATTCACTGTATTACTCTTGACTCACTGTATTACTCTTGATTCACTGTATTACTCTCGATTCACTGTTACTCTTGATTCACTGTATTACTCTTGATTCACTGTATTACTCTTGACTCACTGTTACTCTTAATTCACTGTATTACTCTTGATTCACTGTATTACACTTGATTCACTGTTACTCTTTATTCACTGTATTACTCTTGACTCACTGTTACTCTTGATTCACTGTATTACTCTTGATTCACTGTATTACTCTCGACTCACTGTTACTCTTGATTCACTGTATTACTCTTGATTCACTGTTACTCTTTATTTACTGTATTACTTTTGATTCACTATGTTACTCTTTATTCACTATGTTATGTATATGGCAATAAGAGAAGAGGCTGCTGTAAAACTGGTAAGGAAACACATATATAAATTTAAAAAATAAGATGGTATGAAGTCAGTTTTACAAGTTAACGGTAAACAGGAAACACGGGAAGATTCGGGTTTTACTCTTCGTCAGCCACAGTTACAAACAGGTGACAAGGACAAGATAATTACATATAGGTACTACAAAAACATACGATGATGAGGAACATACACTGAATGAGCGATACAAGCAGATGAAAATGTAAACAACAACGGTGATGAGCGAAAAAAGAACAATAATAATGCAAGAAAATCGTAAAACCTGAAAGAAACAAGAAAGTAAATAATCAACGAAACGAAAAAAAAAGAATGAACAAAACTACCAAAACAAGTACAAAGGCACTTAGCTAGATCCTTGGAATAAAACATTGAGGATAGCTATACAAAAGCGTCGAAGGAAGTGACGAATAAGATAGCGACAATTGAAGATACAAATGGATACGAAACGAAACAAAACAAAAACATAAAAAGATAGATCGGAAAAAACAATGACAGAAGAAATAAAAAAAAGTATGAATAAGATAAAAAAAGCCACCAGAATTTATGCAAAATGATGCAGAACATTAAGGCCATTGGGAGATAGACACCCCATTTGAAAAATGAGACGATTCTCCAAAGAAAAGCGAGTTCGGTCATCACCAACGCAAAATAGGAGGGCATTAACATTTATATCAGAATTACCTGAATGGTCAGGCCTATTATAATGAAGAGTCACTGGTGTAGGTTTGTCATGATAAGTGTCATTTTAGTGCTCACGAAACCTGTCTGCCAAATGTATGCCAGTTTCGCCAATATAGGTTATACCACACCTCTTGCAGATGATAGCATAAATCAAGTTTCTGGAACCGGACGTGAAAGACTCTCTGATAAAAAAGGTAAATGGTGAATGACTTACACAATGTGAATGAAGATTAAAAATTCGAAAGTAGAGTAGAGGAAATAGGCAATAAACGATTTACTTGGACAAAGGGCAAAGAAACTGCAACCCCCCCCTTTTTTTTGGGATTTAAAAAACCTTTTTTTCATATCAACCACTCCAGTATTTTTCTTCCCTCTTGGGACTTAAATGTAAGTAATCGTTAAATGTAAGTTAGCAGTTCTGTTAGTGGATCAGACAGATTTGATGAAGAAAATTGCGAATGACTTAGATAATGTGAATGAAGACGTGGGAAAAGCTGTGTAAAAGAAAATTTAGCCAGTCTGACCCCAAAAAAAAAAGTGAGAAATTAATAGTTGTGCTAATTTCAGATGTGTTATCTGGGGGACATTTTTATGTTGGGGAATTTTCAAAGTACTTAGAACCAATTGACGTAGCCTATTTTAAGTATCATCCTGTGGTGTCGGTAGTAATGGAAAGGAGACTTTCAGTATTAAAAGCTTTGTTGGCAGACAATAGAGACTCATTCTCTTGTGAAAATCTGCACATGATTTTCATTGTGCATTCTCAACTCTTTAAATAAAAACTTTCAGTTTGCCATAGAAGCTGTAAAAGTATTCAGTTGTAGTTTTGTCTTGTGTGAGGGAGTTTGTGTTATAATACGGAATTATTTTTTAAAAAAATTTAGTTTGGCACAGGAACTGGGAAAATTTAAATTGCATATTTAAGGTGTCCTTGTGTGTGTCTCAGACTGCATGTGTTTCGTTAATAAAATAGACTTTTAATGTTGCACAGAAACTGTAAAAAAAAAAAAATAAAGTTGCATTTTTTCGTTTTTTACTTATTTTATTTGATAGATAATTTTTGGGGTTAGTAACATGACGAATTTCAGTTGGGCACAGAGTAAAAAAAAAAAAAATTAAATAATAGTTTTTAGGTTCTTTTTTATTTGTTTTATGCCGTTCATTTTCTTCTTTTGATAATTCTCTTGTATAGAGACACGTTCGGTCTATAATTTCTTGAACGAAGCGTGACCACATCTCCTTATTTGGTAGTACCAGTCAACTATGGTAGATGTCTGAAACCTTTCTTAACGCTTCTTTTCATGACCATAAAAGGCGCGACTGTGTAAGACTTTTATCTCGAATGTTCTTCGAATCGTCTTATTGTGAACGGCAACTCAGAGATTGTCGTTCTGCGCATGTCAAACCGGGAGTTCGTTCTGTGTGTTCCGCCCAGTTGGGGCAGTTTAGAAATGGTTTAAGAAGCGAGCAGACGCAACTGCGTCTTGTGATTCTCTGAGGGAAATACAGTGTCTTAGTGAGTTAGTTAGCTAACTAGACTATTTCCCAGTATTATGCAGCCTGCCTGGAGGCATATGTTCATGGTTGATTTTCCGAAATAAGGTAATTCCTCTTGTATCGAACTTTATGCTATCGTCTAGAGGTTCGTCATTTTGTCGCCTATTTGCTCGCCTGTGTGATGCAAAATGGAGAGGTACTTTGACTAGGATTAAGTCACCAGTATCTGTATACCTGAACTAGTTAAATATATATGGGTCGCTCTAGACCAACAAGACTGTTGTCTGTGTTCCAGGATTCGTTATATCAGAGATCACGTCCAAGTCAGATGGTTAGACTTAGGAACATTATAAAGGTCGAGCTGACCTGTAGCCCATGTATGCTATTCACGTGCAGACAGTGAACGGACTTATTGTATACAACTGATCTGCTAGCATCAGAATGGGAGCATTTATTATTGTTTATGAACATTGAAGATCTGTAGCTGACACTGTTGCAGAAGTTATAGAAATTATTATTATTTATACAGCTTCACGAACTAGCACTCGATGATTGATGAATTTCTGAATCTATTGAACTGTGATGTCTTATGACGCATATATACAACAGCTATCATTGCTGACTACAGAAATTGTTTTCAATGTGCCATATCATCTTGCTGAACTCGTTAACCATGTTGATGTCATAAGTATCATGACTGTTTTGTGGCGTGCAATAAATGAAACTTATACAACGAAGTTACCCTTTCTATGACTCTACACGTCATGTTGCCTGTGTGATAACCCATTGAACTGTTCCACTACCACATACACAGCAACATCCTAAATCAGAGAAGACACCTACATCTTACACTTTAACACCAGGTGTCGATAAGGGTGGCAAGTTACCACTTCAGCACAAATCCACCCTTATCATTTTTGTGGCCAATGTGTTAAGTGGCCTTGATAAACACTATGTTCTAACTGATTGTTCACACTTTCTCCTATTGTTTTCATGATACATGTTTATATGTTATATGTTATTTGTTATTTGTATATTTATATGTTTATATTTCAGCGGGTTTTCTCGGTTGGGCGGAGTCTTACAGTAGAAGATACCACGTCACAGAGGTTCTACTGTTAGCGTTTTCGTTAGGGACTGTGCGAATTTCCTACAGTGAAATTTGCTAGCGACAATCGTTGCTATATCTGTTTAGTTGTGACGAGTTGTGCTTTATTTCTGTTTCTTGTATATATATATATTTTTTTTTCTTTTTTTTTTTCTCTCTCTTTCTTTGTGTTTTTAGTTTCGATTTCGATTGTTTGTATTTGTAGGTCTCCCCTTTGCTATTATTCAGTTCTTTACGTATATTTTTGTGTATACACTGTAGCGTCATTTGTTAGTCATATCTTCGCATATTTCTTTTTAGTTTTGCTGTTTGTGTATTTGACTTATGCGAATGTTTTCGTATTGTTTGATCTTTGTTGATTGTTTACATTGACTCTGATCTTTGTTATTGTTTACATTGACTCTGATCTTTGTTATTGTTTACATTGACTCTGATCTTTGTTGTTGTTTACATTGACTTTGATCTTTGTTATTGTTTACATTGTTGATGACCTTTGTTATTGTTTACATTGTCTTGTTATTGTTTACATAGTTCTTGCATAGTTAGCTTTCACTATTGTTGATATATGCTCATGCACTATTGGTCTATAGTGCACTTATCATAACAAACTGGTGTTTTTTGCTTATGCACTATTGTAGTGCAGTTATGATAAATAACTGATGATTATGCACTGATTTGGGTAGTGCACTGTTAATTAAGAGGTGACTTGTGATATTATTATACATTTGATAATACAAGTTGGTGTCAACTCCTGTTTCCCACAGAGATTGGGTTCAACATAGAGATTATACAAGCACTTTATTAAGTCTTGTTGCTATTTAACATTGAAATAAGATAATTAATTATTTCAGGTTCTGTACTCACATTTTGGACATCATGTCTACATTTGAGTACTTTATTGAGCAGGGTAAAGCCCTTGGGAAGACAGGTGATAAATTAGAAGAATTTGCGACTGTTCAATATGCCAAGGCATTGAAGTCGGAAGAAAAGAAAATGAAAGAACAAACTGAACAAAAGAGAATAGAGGCTGAAATAGAACAAAAGAAACTGCAGATGCAGGTGGAGGAAAAAAGATTTCAAATGGAAATGGAAAAACAAAAAAAGAGAAGCAGAATCTCAGGAGAAGAGGCTTCAGGCTGAAGCTGAAAAAGACTTGAAAACTTGAAAAAAAACTTGAAAAAGAAGCTGAAAATAAGAGACTTGAAAAAGAAGCTGAAAATAAGAGACTTGAAATAGAGGCTGAAGGAAAAAAGTTACAGGCCCAGGCTGAAGAAAGAAAGTTACAGGCTGAGGCTGAAGAAAGAAGGTTACAAAGAGAGGCTGATGAGAGAAAAGCAAAAATGGAACATGATGAAAAAAGTCTTAGCTTTAGAGTTAGAGAAGTTAAAGTTATTGAACACTGGTAATGCTAATGATGCAAATAAGGTGTCAAATAAGACTAATGCTAAGGATTTCAAGCTTAATCTACCAGCATTTAATCCCTCAATCGATGATATAACATTTTATCTAGATAGATTTGAAAGTGCATGTAATGTGCATAATATAGATAAAACATTATATGTGTATCATCTGTCCAAGATACTTAGAGGTGATGCTTTGACTTTGTTGAGTATGGTAGATGTGCCTGACAAAAACAACTATGAGGTTGTCAGGGCGGCATTGTTAAAGAAGTACCAACTTAACGAGGACGGATATCGTCTTAAATTTAAAACCATGTTACCAGAAACTGGAGTTGAATTCTCTGAATTCATCTCAGGCATCCGTCTTACTTTTTTACGATGGGTTGAGTTGTCTAAGACAGAAAATACATTTGAAGCTCTTATGGATTTACTACTTAGAGATAAGGTTATGTCTTCTGTTAATGAAGCTTTTCTATCTTTTCTTCATGAGCGTAAGCCTAAAAAACATAAAAGAAATGGAAGAATACTGTAGCCAGTATGTTACTGCGCATCCGCACATAACCATTAGTAACTCTAAGGTGAAAGAAGGTCTGCCAGTTGCTTCGGCAGCACCTTATGGCCCAAATTTTATGCGTAAATTTCAGGGTAGCCAGAAAAATTTCAATAAAAAGAGTAATCGTAATTATGCCCAGAACCATAGTGATCAATTCCAGGGTGATTCTTCTTCCCAGAACTGGAGACAACCTAATACTACACGTTATTCTACTCCGGTTAACTTTAGAAATTTTCACAAAGGTAATCGGTATAGAGGAAAATATTTTATGCAGAGACCTCAATACCAAGATAATAGAGGTTCTCAACAGCATAGAGATAGTAATGACAGTTATGGAAACTGGAACTCAAACCAGGATAAAAATTACAGTAGGGACTTTAATGATAATTGCAGAGGCAATAATGGTCGCGGTAGATCGCAACATAAGAGAAAAAGATATCAACAGACAAACTCTGTTCAACAAGAATCTCAGGGAGCAGATAAACAGGTTAATAATGATAAAGACCATAATGCTATCGGATGCTCATCTTTTGATTTTGGTAGGGCAAATAAATGTATCCAATGCAGTACTTTATTTGATCCGAAAACCGTTAGTACTTTAAGCTGTGGTCATCCTTTGCCCGCTCTTCCTGCTAATGTTGCTCATGATGGGAGAGGTTCTCTTATATTACATAAGGGGCTAGTAAATAGTAATCCAGTCTCAGTGTTGTTTGATTCTGGATGTACTACTGTCGGCGTTAGGCAATCTCTTGTAGATCCATCCTGTGCTACAGGAAAAGTCATCAAATGTGTCACATTTGGTGGCACGTTAGAAAAGTATCCTACTGCTATAATACACATTGCTACTCCTTTCTTCACGGGAGAGGTCCACGCGTGTCTACTTCCAAACCCTATTGCGGACCTTATTATTGGTCGTATTCACGGAGTTAGGGAATGTACCCCACAGCAGATTGCTGTTTGGGAAGAGCAAAACATTGAAGCTACCAATGCGGTGGTCACAAGAGCACATGCTCTGGATCCACCTCAAACTTCATTAACTAATAATGATGAAGTAAATGACCAAGATAGTCACTTGACTATTACACGTGACTCATTTATCAAATTGCAAGAAGAAGATCCTTCTTTACAAAAATTCTTCATTCTAGCAAAAAAAAGGTGATCCTAATCAGAACACTAATAGGAAATCTTGGATTTCTATGAAGAACGGCGTACTTGTACGTATGGTACAAGACTCGACTACGTCCACTCATTCACAAATTCTTGTGCCTAAGAGCATGAGATTGCAAATATTGCAACATGCTCATGACTCGCAATGTGCTGGACATATGGGTTTTTTCCCGTACAAAGTCGAGGGTTCTTGCGGCTTTCTTTTGGCCATTTGTGAGCAAGGACATACGAATGTACTGTCGCTCTTGCAAAGTATGTCAGGAGGTCAAATCTAAAGGACCACGACATGCTGCGCCTATCCAGGCTGCTGACATTCCTATTCGCCCTTTTCAAAAAAATGGCAATAGATATTATCGGTCCTTTTAGAATTAAGTCGGCTAGAGGACATCAATTTATCCTTACATGTGTCGATATGTGCACACGTTGGCCAGAGGCAATACCTCTCAAGAGCATCTCAACTGCTGATATCGCAGACGCTCTTTGGCTGATATTTTCTCGCTTGGGTTTTCCCGGAGAAATATTGTCAGACCATGGCACTCAACTTATATCAGACACTATGTCACAGGTAATGTCTATGCTACACATTAAAAGGTCTCTCAGCAGTATCTATCACCCAATGTCTAATGGGTTGGTCGAACGTTTAAATAGGACTCTGAAAACTTTACTTGGTAAAATAACTGAGGATCATCCTCAGGATTGGGACAGGGTCTTACCCGCGGCTCTCTTTGCGTATAGAGAGGTCCCCAATGAACATACGGGGTTTTCCCCTTTTGAACTTGTCTTTGGCGCGCAACCGCGCGGCCCTATGTCTTTACTTCACGATCTAATCACTGCCGATAATATTAGCGATGAGACTCAATCTTCTTATGAGTACGTCATTGCTCTTAGGCAAAAGATCATCGAGGCATGCAAACTAGCAACTTCGTCTTCAGAATTTGCTAAAGAAAAGGCAAGGCAGTTTGCAAATAAGAATAGATGTCTACGACAACTTTGTCCAGGTGACAAAGCTCTCGTTCTACTTCCTTCAAGGGAGAACAGACTTCTAATTGCATGGAAAGGTCCATATGCAATAGTCTCCAAAATTTCTGATGTCGACTATGTTGTCGATATTGATGGAAAGCTAAAACTTTCCACATAAATATGCTCACAGAATTTTATGAAAGACCTGACTATTTGCAGCCTATTTTCCAGGCTACGGACAATTCACAAGCAACTCGTGGTCAGTACTCATCTCTGTCAGTTATACAGGATGAGGAAACTACTTTTTCTGATGTCAATCTTCCTCTTTCTATGGTCCCACTTTATTCTACGGAATCTTGGAAAAACGTGACCGTTTCTCCAAATCTTTCCGCTGAGGAACATCGACAAGTTTCTTCGATGTTGCAAACATTTCAGGATGTTCTTACAGACATCCCGGGACACACACATGTCATAGAACATGACATTGTGCTAACTGATCACAATCCTAGCAGAGTCAGACCATATCCAATACCTATTCATTTCCAGTCTCAAGTCGAAAAAGAGTTGGATGAAATGATACGTTTGGAAATCATTGAACCATCCACTTCAGCATACTCTTCGTCTATGGTTATTGTTCGAAAGAAGGATAAACATTCTTCGCATTTGCGTAGATTAAACTTTCGCAATTCTTGAATTTCCAGTTACTAAAGTAAATGCTGAACGTTGAATTCCTTCATAACTGAAATAGCCAATTAAGGCATAAAAACTTTCTAATTTAGATATTCTTTACAAAAACTAATTTGTCTAAAGGATATTTGGCAAGTCCCGTTGTGAACGTGCCAAAACCTTTTTCTTTAGAAAACAGCTTTTTTCTACACATGGAGGGGTTCCTATGCAATATTCCAATGGAATTTCATGTCAACTTTTGGTTGTCCATATTCCAGTTATTGGAAACAAAAACGTACGCACATAAATGCGGGAATTCTCCTATATCGTTTTTTTATTACCTTTTGATTTGCCTTCATTGACAGGCTAACGGCAATTCACAAGGAAACTCATACTTCATACAACGAATTACTGTCCAGATATTATCAGTGCGATGAAGGAAACTCCTTTTTCATAGATTTGATTCAAATCTCAATTTTTTTTCTATGGTCCCCACTTTTATTCTACGGAAATCTTTTGGAAAAAACGTATATTTTCAAAATTATTCCAAATTTCCGCTAAGGAAGACCGAACATCGTAAAACACTTTTTCTTCGATGTTGCAAAAACATTCTCAGGATGATTTCATTTCAGACATCCCGGGACACACACACATAGGTCATATGAAAACATGACATTGTGCTAACTGATCACAATCCTTATCAGAGTCAGACCATATCCAATACCTAACCATTTTCCAGTCTCAATTCTTAGTGGAAAAAAAAAGTTTGGATGAATTTATGATACGTTTTTGGATTCATTGAACATTGAACCATCCACATTTCAGCATACTCTATTTCGTTCTATGGTTATTGTTCGAAAGAAGGATATGGAAATATAACATTCGCATTTTGTTTAGAATCGATTATCGCAAATTGAACCAAGTTACGAAGTTCGATGCTGAACCCTAGGCATTTGCCATTAGAAGAGCTAGCTCAATAAACTTTCTAATTCTAGATTTCTTTACCAAACTAGATTGTCTAAAGGTTATTTGGCAAGTCCCGCTAAACTGAACGTGCCCAAACCTTTTACAGCTTTTTTCTACACCTAGGGATTGGGGGTTTTATTCCAATGGAAATTTCATGCCTTTCGGTCTTATGAACGCCCCTGCTACATTCGTACGCATGATGCGGCGAATTCTCGCATATCGTACAGATGTCATAGCATACCTAGATGATATCTGTCTATTCAGTGATTCTTGGGAAGATCACTATTTGGGTTTATACGAATTACTGTAAACTGTCTACTCTTCGCGAGTATAACTTGACTGCAAAAACCCTCTAAAGCCTTTATAGGATTTAGCGAGATTAGCGAGATTTCTTTCCTAGGTCATCGGGTTGGTCATGGTCTTTTTTAAAGACAGAGGACCACAATGTTTCAAAAATACTTAACATTTCGGTCCCTAAGACGAAGAAACAAGTAAGGAGTCTATTAGGTTTGATTCAATTGTACAGACGGTTCATTCCGAATCTGTTCTCCATTATGGCACCGCTTTCTACTTTATTGAAGAAAGGGTCGCCTAATCTGATCCGCTGGTCTAAAGAATGTCAATCCTCATTGGACCAGGTTAAAGCCCTATTTTCATCTCCACCTATTCTTAAGTTACCTACTATTGAGAAGACTTTTGTTCTTCGAAGTGACGCCTCGTCAACAGGGATTGGGGCAGCACTAATGCAGGAGTATTCTGATACTTTGCATCCGGTGATGTATATCTCTAGGAAATTAAACGCTGCAGAAAAGAATTACTCGGTTTTAGACCGTGAGTTATTGGCTATGTCATGGTCTATTCTGAAGTTACAAAGATTTCTTCTAGGCGCACATTTCATTGTGGAAACCGACCAGAAAGCGCTTACTGCTATTCAGAGCAAAAACTTGAAGAGCTCGAGGTCCACTCGTTATGCCATAGCTCTTCAACCATTTCATTTCTCGGTTCGAGCTATCCGTGGTTCGGATAATGTAATGGCAGACATTCTGTCCAGATGTCCACACGATTCCACATGATTCTTCTGTCATATATATATATATTTCCTGATATACAGTCCAATGTTATAATGACATGTTAGTAGATTTTGTCTCACTTTTTTTTTTTTGAGGGAAATTTATAACATTGTACCATGTAATTATCTAAGAAGGCTTAGTTAGTGATATACGGGCCAAAAGATCACTCGGCCACATTTAAATAAATTATTTTCAGGATTGTATTAAGAAATTTACCAGTTGTCTTTAAGATTTGTGTTATTGATATTTTCGCAGCACATCATTGAAGTCTGCGAGTTTATGTCCATTGTGGAACTTTGAGGATATCAAGTCCTGTCCTACATTGGGAGCGGATGATGTCCACATCTTCTTCTATTGAATGTTTATGTCACCGAAGAGCAACACATGTATTACTTATTAATTACTGTTACTTTATATAATGTAATAATATAGTGCGGTATATTAGTAAATTACACCGCTATTTGCAACACATTGTATGATAACACATAATATATTTAATTTCATATATTGGTATGAGTATAATTTGATTGTCATTATGTTGTTGCCATCATTGTGGCGTGTGTTGGTGGCACCTTCCTGGAATATATCAGCGTATACTTAGATAAATTTTTTTCTCTAAGGATCTGAGATATGATCTCAGTGTCGCTCCATGCGTTGAGCTAATTTGTTAGGTATATATCCACGCATCATACGTGCGTTAGGAGCCTAGATTTTTTTCCGGCTCCAGGATTTAAAAAAAAAAAATGTCCCATTTTTTT
Organism: Oreohelix idahoensis; assembly: GCA_024509875.1. NCBI lineage: Eukaryota > Metazoa > Mollusca > Gastropoda > Stylommatophora > Oreohelicidae > Oreohelix > Oreohelix idahoensis. The sequence goes on from JAMPIV010009234.1 coordinate 118,845, forward strand.
TTTTTTTCCAGGGAGGGTGCGGTAATGTTACGCACGGATCATTATTATTTTTCGTTTGTATAAACATTTTTTTCATATGTATGATCATTTTTTTTTGACTGAAGTGTGTATTATGTTTTCTATGGTCAAAGGGACATAATCCGAGTTATCGAAACTACAATTTTTTAGGAGTTGCCTTCTCTTGTATAGAGACACGTTCGGTCTATAATTTCTTGAACGAAGCGTGACCACATCTCCTTATTTGGTAGTATCAGTCAACTATGGTAGATGTCTGAAACCTTTCTTAACGCTTCTTTTCATGACCATAAAAGGCGCGACTGTGTAAGACTTTTATCTCGAATGTTCTTCGAATCGTCTTATTGTGAACGGCAACTCAGAGATTGTCGTTCTGCGCATGTCAAAAACCGGGAGTTCGTTCTGTGTGTTCCGCCCAGTTGGGGCAGTTTAGAAATGGTTTAAGAAGCGAGCAGACGCAACTGCGTCTTGTGATTCTCTGAGGGAAATACAGTGTCTTAGTGAGTTAGTTAGCTAACTAGACTATTTCCCAGTATTATGCAGCCTGCCTGGAGGCATATGTTCATGGTTGATTTTCCGAAATAAGGTAATTCCTCTTGTATCGAACTTTATGCTATCGTCTAGAGGTTCGTCATTTTGTCGCCTATTTGCTCGCCTGTGTGATGCAAAATGGAGAGGTACTTTGACTAGGATTAAGTCACCAGTATCTGTATACCTGAACTAGTTAAATATATATGGGTCGCTCTAGACCAACAAGACTGTTGTCTGTGTTCCAGGATTCGTTATATCAGAGATCACGTCCAAGTCAGATGGTTAGACTTAGGAACATTATAAAGGTCGAGCTGACCTGTAGCCCATGTATGCTATTCACGTGCAGACAGTGAACGGACTTATTGTATACAACTGATCTGCTAGCATCAGAATGGGAGCATTTATTATTGTTTATGAACATTGAAGATCTGTAGCTGACACTGTTGCAGAAGTTATAGAAATTATTATTATTTATACAGCTTCACGAACTAGCACTCGATGATTGATGAATTTCTGAATCTATTGAACTGTGATGTCTTATGACGCATATATACAACAGCTATCATTGCTGACTACAGAAATTGTTTTCAATGTGCCATATCATCTTGCTGAACTCGTTAACCATGTTGATGTCATAAGTATCATGACTGTTTTGTGGCGTGCAATAAATGAAAGAAACTTATACAACGAAGTTACCCTTTCTATGACTCTACACGTCATGTTGCCTGTGTGATAACCCATTGAACTGTTCCACTACCACATACACAGCAACATCCTAAATCAGAGAAGACACCTACATCTTACACTTTAACACCAGGTGTCGATAAACAAATAATTATGTTGTTCCTATATAAAAAAAAAAACTATTAATTTGCCACATTTTTGTCAAAATTCGTTATTTTGCTTTTGTCAAAAAATATGTGTAAATAAGGAGAGCGGAGCCTTTTATTCTGATGTATCTCTCCCTCCAAAGCGCAACCTCTTAAAACTCGCTCGCACATCCGCCTAGGGTCTTCACCAGTGACAAGACGCACAGGAAAAAAACTCGATAACTGTGCTCAATGCATTTTAAAAAATAATTACAAAATTGTTAAATACCATAACACAATAACCCGTAG
>JAMPIV010009235.1:0-292804 GCA_024509875.1 Oreohelix idahoensis
CAGTGTTATTCTCTAATAAGCGATCATGAAATGCCATCAGTATTTCTCTCCATGTCCATTGCACCATCTATGGATGCTCTTGAAGCTAATCTCTCAGCTCTTTAATTGCCGCATGACCAGGACAGTAGATCCATATCAGTATTATCAGTTCTTGAAGAATTGATGCTTCTTTGGAGGTTTTCCATTCATGTCGGAGCCATTCATTTTGGACCTTTTCAAGCCTGGATTGTGAGCCTGATACAATAATTACCTTTGTTAATAAAGTCTCAGACAGCCATCTTAAGACAGCAGTAACTGCCTCTACCCCCATTCTCATGCTGGACGTTGTTTTCGTGTAAGCACCGCTATGGCTGGCTGGCTGTCTATATTCCTGGTGTGCGGACGTGTTTTCATAGAGCTCTACTTTCGTATTTGTGAACGTGTGTTCCTGCTATAATTCGTGATGGACTTTAATATCATTGTGTTCGGTATCTTTGTGGCTTTGTCGTGAAATCATGATTGTGTTGTCAATATGAACAGAAATGTTAAATTTTGTTCTAAAAGGATCTACAATTATAATACCCATTGCATCTAAACTTGTAGTATTGTTAAATCGGTAGCCGACAACCCACGAATAGTTGAGCGCCCAACAATGACCGAACCACCCAGGTGTTTAATTATAGGTCTTCAGCGTGGCGCCTTTTTGCAAAATCTACTATCAAAATGAAACCCAGCGACCCAAATCGTCACGCCAGAGCGATGATTATCATCCATGAACAAAGCTAATTACCTTCTTCCTTCGCGGTACCAGCAATAAACATTGACAATGCCAAATGTAAACTTGGTCACAACCACTTGACCGAGCAGAAATAAACAAAAGGACTACGTCTTAAATGCTTCTAAAGCAGTGAAAAAGAAGACCAGGGTTCTCAATGCAGACACGCCCTCAGCACCATTAGTGACACTACAATACAAAAACCAGAACCAGTGTGTGATATTAACATTATAAACATTGCTCGAGTACGAAGCATTGCGTGGCTTGTCCAAGGTCTATTATAAATCAATCGCCTCTATTGAATCTCGCACTGACGCTAATGGTGCTCTTGTCGAAGATATCATTTCTACTGGACACGTTTTCCTCCATGTCTACAATACTTCGAACAAAGTTATGGTTCAAGTCTCAGAGACTGCAGTTAAGAGTGGATCCAGAAAGTTTTGAATCATTTATGGGAAACAGCAACGACTGCTGGAGTCAGTCGAATGGCTATAACGTTAACAGCTTTTATCAACAATGCACCAACCACTTCCGATGCCCAGAAATTAGCCCTCACTTACTGTTCCTTTCCCGTTGTCTCTGATACATTCGTTCAGGAGTATCACAAACAACTACATATGGTACAAGACACACCTTACTCTACATCAAGATCTATCATTACAGTGACGCCTTCCGTTACATCAAGATCCACCATTACAGAGATCAGAATTCATTCATAGGATTGCTGGATAGTAGTCTAGAAAGGACACCACGCAAGCAAACTATACAATCACCACATGATGATGTGTATAAAAAAAAATAACATCTGAGATGGAGCTACTGAAAGCTGAATTAAGCAGTCTTAAAAAATCTTACGAACAGCTTCAGGCTGATCTCATGTCTTTAAAAAGTCGCTACGAAAATAGCGAAACTCACATTCAGCAGCAGACAGCACAAAAGCACACAAATGAATTGGGTCACAAACAAAAACGTGCGTAGAGCGTCCGACCTCAACAACAAATACTACATTCAGAACTACGCCTTAATGAACGTAATTCCCTGGACTCTCGCGAAAATCCTGCAGCCAGTGTCTGCAGAATTCCGGTCAAAATTGCAAATCGTCACCCGCCACTTCGATTGGCAGCTGCCAGCACACACCACAAGACTTCTAGCAGCCACAGTACAACTGGAACAAGGGAAGCAACAGCTGTTATCACTGGCACCCACACGAACAAAAGAAAACATCTCATCTTTGGGGACAAAACCACGAAGGACCCTCAACAATAAAAACTAGTAACTGGTGATACTGATTCGATGTCTGTTCAAGAACTGGGCATCAATTCATGACCTACTAACCTTCCTTAAACGGTTTTCGGATGATCTTTCTGTAACTAGAGTAACTGTGCATATAGGCCTGTCAGACTCAATAAAAGATATTGAACTCTCACAGACAGACCTAAACGAGTCACATTCATATTTCGGTCCCTATTCCATAATGCCAAAATTTATTTCTCCTCTATTATCCCGCCAGTCCGTGCCTACTACCGGAAATGTGTTGAAACTAACAGTGCTAAACTTAAAAAACACTGCCTCAGAAATGGACATGTTTTCATAGATCACACTGTGGTCTTCCTTGCTACATCTGGAGCTCATAGGAAGCATCTCTGCAGCGGTGACATTACATTGTCCAGTCAAGGGACCAATATGTTGGCGACAAATATAAAATATCCAGAAAGCACCCTCAAATGCACAACTCGCACATCAGCATCCATATATCCATCCAAACGCCAAATATAAATAGCTACTTCTCTAATGGCAATTATGAACTTCATTTTCCATCACTACCCACAACTTTAAACACCAGCCGCCCAAAATCATCAGACAATCAGGATCATCACGGTATACCTCTTGTTAGAATCACGGATGTGCAGGAAACCAACAATGTCTGCCTTCAACAATCTTCTGCCACAGACGACCCTCCTCGACAACACCGACTTGACGCACTCCATTCCCAAAGTGATCTAATTTAATCTGCTGAGCCTTTTTTTTCACATTGTTTGTCTGTCTGATAATGTGACATGAGCGCTTGATTTGTTACATTTTTCACCTACTTTTGACGTAATTTAGTTAGCTGAATTGTTTATTTGAGTGCAAGCTTCTTTACATAGCATAAATTCCAGGTACGTATGAACAGTTACTAACCATGAATGGTTTACGACTTTGCCATCTGAACGTAAACCATCTTTTAGGTAAACTTCCAAAACTTACACAAGTTCTCAATCAAAATTTCCATTTTTTGGGCTTTCAGAAAGTCGTCTGAATGAGAAAATAATTGATGGTGACATTGCACGTAATGGTTTTCAAACTATTCGGCGAGATTTAGACTATTAGAGACAGGCTCAGCAGGTTATATTTCCACTTCTCTCAGTTATCGCCGCAGAAACGATCTAGAGACCATAGATATAGAATGCATATGGTTAGAGGTAAAGCCACAAAAGCAAAGACCCATTGTAATAGGATATCTTTATCGAAATCCAAGTGTAGGAACAACATGGTTCGAATATTTCACGAACATGATGGATAAAGTTATTACTACAGTCAATGCAATTATTCTTCTTGGTGATGTCAATATTGATAAGCCAAACCAAATATGAACCAACATTTTAGCATCGTATAACATGAAACAAATAGTCAACAAATAGTAGGTATTACCAGAGTAACAAAAACATCATCCACACTGATCGATCACATCTTTATAACCTGTCCAGAAAACATTATAGAATGTTCAATCCCTACTATTGCTATGAGTGAGCACTATCCCATATGTTGCACTTGGGCAAAAATGGGTATAAGTCTCTAAAAAATAAACACATCAGTATTGAATATAGAAGTAAAAAAAATTTCAACCAAGAATTATTTTTAAATGATTTTCGAAATGCGCCTTTCGTCGATGTTTACCAACTTCCTGATCCTGATGGCGCCATTGCAAATTGGACACGGACAGTTTATAGTATTTTTAATAAGCATGCGCCTATTAAAGAAATTCGCGTAAAAAGACAAATAAAATCTCCATTTATCACACAAGAAGTACTTGCCGCTATGAGGCAAAGGGATCGAGCACACAAAAATAAGGTCATCATTACATATCGGGAAGCAAGGAACAAAGTACAATATTTAATTCGCAGTGTAAAGAAAAACTACTTTAGTAATTTAGTTAAAAGCAAAAGCAACAGGAGAAATATATGGAAGGCAATCAATACCTTAGTGAACAAAAGAAATTCGCCAGACTCACAAACTCCCAATACTTTATTTACTTGTACAGACTTCAGCAATCATTTCAGGCAGACATCCACAATATAATCCGCCTTACATTCTTCAGCGTGACTTCAGCGAATTATCTACGTTCTGCGAGAATAAGTGTACTAACAACATTCCATGCGACATTCCTTTTAAAACAGTTTATAACTATCTTACTGATCTTAAAGATAATAACTCATCGGGACTTGATGGAATCAGTAATCGAATACTGCGTTATGCTGCACCACTAACATACATATATAATCAATGTCTCGCGAGGAGTTACTTTCCATCTGCCTTTAAAATAGCTAAAGTATACCCTCTTGTTAAACCTGGTTCATCAGATAAAAGCAACCTTGATAACTATAGGCCTATTTTCTCTTATATCGTCGCTGTCCAAACCACTGGAAAAACACATACACAAAACAGCAATAGAACACCTAGCCAATAATGACCTTCTAGTTGATAGTCAGTCGGGGTTTAGACCAAAACATTCATGTCACACAGCTTTAGCAAAAATGATAGACAACTGGCATCTAAACATCAATAACGATAATTTATGTCTAGCAATCTTTGTAGACTTTAAAAAAGCATTCGATATGATAGATCACACTATTTTAATCAGAAAATTAAAAACAAAGAAAGTAAATCTTAAGCTGGTGAGATTAATTATATCATTCCTGACAGACAGACAACAAGTTGTGTCTTACAATAATTCTTTGTCCAACCCAACTGTTGTCGATATCGGTGTTCCTTAGGGCTCTATTCTCGGCCCTCTTTTCTTTGCCGTATACATTAATGATCTTTCTCTACACACCAAACATTCATCTTGTGACCTGTTTGCCGATGACTGTACTGTTTACGCTAGTGACAAAAGTTGCACCATACGAGAACAATCTTTACAAAACGATACACATAATCTTATTAAGTGGAGCAACGAGAATCGAATGCAAATAAATATTAGTAAAACGAAATGTATGTTAATATCTTACTTACTTACTTAGTCGTTCCCCTTCTACCGTGAGGTGTAGAGGTTTGGAAGAGAGAGCGCCAGACTATTCTATCGGCTGTCTTCCTCCTGGCCTGGTTCCATTCTAGTCCTCGGTCCTTCAAAGATTGTCTAATGTTGTCCTCCCAGCGGACTCTGGGTCGTCCTCGGGATCTGGATCCTTGGCTCTTTGTTTCCCATGCTTGTCGTGGTATGTTAATCAACCAGACAAAAACTACAAAACTCGCAGAAAACAACACTTCAGCTCTACATTGGAACATCACTAATTGAAAACGTAAATGAACATAAAACTCTAGGTCTAACTGTTGTCCAGCACCTAAGTTGGAATTCACATGTGCGTGCACTCACAAAGCTAACGGCACCAAAAGTTTACCAATTAGCTAAAATCAAACACTTCCTGGATGAGTGTAGTGGATTTGATGGTACTGTATGGTTGTGATATTACCTAGTGTGATGCATGAGGTCAGCTGTGAAGGCTCCTGAGATAAATGTAGCTGTGAATTTACAGAAGGCCCTTCTTGCTACCACTTACGACCTCACACATATCTTTTTTTACTAATGAATGTGGCTACGTTAAAATCTAGGGTACTGATATGTAATGTGTTGTGGTAGATTACATACACACACACACACACAGATATTTAATAAGTCTAATAATATTAATAAAATTTATAATACACTGAACTAACTCCAGCTGTTTAAATTTTTGATATTAAATTTTCTTTAAGTTTATTTGTTCTGAACCAAGGTTTTATTTTGGTCAGAACATATGAAGGTTTTGAAATTATGAATGAAATGCATGAATATATGTCATAATAAAATAGAAAATGTGTACATATGTATTTCAAATGACTGGTTAATAGTAATTATCTTAAGATAGTCCCAGGAGAACTTATTTCTAGATATGCTGTTGGGGTTGTCGCAAAATTGGTTTCAAGGCATTGCAAACGGGATCAGTTAGATTTATAAACCCGTCTACGATCGAACGACCGCTTTCAAAATGGCGGCGTATCAGCGAAATGTGTATCGGACAGAGGAAATCGCCAACGATAAATAAAAACAGAAGGGAATCCGTATGAAAAGGATTTTACATTTCAGTACAGGGAAGGATGGTGTATAACTGCATATAAGATGGAACGGTAGGAAGTTCTCATTTACGGAGATATATGCGTATTTCGGCTGCCCACAGTTACGCTAAAAGCATGTAAACCCACTTCTGTTCTAAATATTAAAATCAACAAATAACAGTTTGGGAATTTACATGGATAGGAAGATAGAGTTTTATCAGCTGTATAAAACTAGATAAGATGGAACAATATGGATATTATATATGCCGAGAATGATAAAGGCAAAATTTCAGTCGACGCACAGATCGGCTGAAATCAAGGTTCGGGAAGGATTTCTCAGGCCTAGGTTTAGCTGTGACGTCGGTACTCTCCGATACGTATTTAAAGCGTATCGATAAAACTGGAGGGATACACAACGAAGTAGGTTTGAGACAGACTGGAGGCAGAGTTTCGCCACGACCCATGAATTGTGAGCGGATCGCCAGAAACATTTTTAAGTCCAGTATCTGAAGTCTGAGGGTAAGCGAAATTATGATAACTACCGTGTATAATATTTGTTATTTCAGGTTCATACAGAATTCACAAAATATGCCTGTATAATATTCATTGATATAACGTATTATTAATTTAATATGATTTATTCATGTGCATTATGGATGAGTGTTGCTTGTACAAAAAGTAATCACAAATAGCCCCACGGCCTAATGAAGTTATATTTATCATATTGCTTTATCGCTTACGAAGATAAAGGCAGTCCCATGGCAGAGATTGTCATAGGGAAATGAAGTGCTAGAAACTTCATCATGGAAGATCCCAGTTTACGAGGTTAAGGTGACTAGTCCCCTTCCTCGCTGCCTTTGCCTTCCCTAGTTCGAGCGCACAACTTCGTACCCATTTACAGCTAGTAAACTGGAGTGTTCTACAGCCAGTTTCAGTAGAAAGCAACCTGATCACGTGGTCACTCACTTTCTTTATTTATGTATTACTTTTGTGTAGATGCTAAGGATAGCATCAGTATTTGAATTCGTACTTGATATGATTTGGAAGGATCAAGTTATAGAATATGAAGGGATGTATCATCATCATCTCAGCCCGTAACCCGTCATGGGTCGTAGGGGTGCCATGGTGGAAGCATCAGCAGACAGGGTCCTCCACTGCTCTCTATCCTCAGCAATGCGTACAAGTGTGGAAAAACCGTGTCCTGCCCATTCTTTGATGTTATCAGCCCAGGATTTTCTCTGCCTTCCTCTTCTCCGTTTACCTTCGACTGTTCCCTGAAGGATCGTTTTCGAAAGGGAGTCATGACGAGTTACATGCCCAAACCAGGCAAGCTTTCGACGTTTCACTATTGACAAAAGTGGTTCTTGGTGGCCTGCATAGGTGTTTATCTTCTCTCTAACATAGACATTTGTTTTGTGCTCTTTATAGCAAATGCGCAAAATTCTTCTATAACATTTATGCTCGAAAGCCTGAATCCTTCGCTCCGTATCTGCAGTGAGTGTCCATCCCTCACACCCATACAAGAGAATAGATAATACAAGTGATTTGTATAATTTGATCTTCACAGGAAAACTGATGTTACTTTTCCAGATCACATTCAACCTTGTCATGGCAGATGAGGCCATCTCAAGTCTTGTCTTGATTTCTTTAATTGATCTTCCATCACTACATATAGTGGACCCGAGATATTTAAAGGTGTTAACTTCTTCTAACATTTGCCCATTTAACGTAATGTTGGTCGGAACATGTTTCTTATGGCTATTCACCAATATCTTGTTTTTTTCTATATTAATGTCCATCCCATACGTTCTTGTTATTTTCTCCAGTCTAGAGGTAAGGTCTTGAAGTTCTGATTCTGATCCAGCTATCAGATCAATATCATCAGCAAAACGTAGGTTGCACAGAGGTCGGCCTCCAATCGATATGGTTGATTTATAATCGTAGAGAGCCTCCTGCATAATATGTTCTAGATATATATTAAAGAGCACTGGTGACAGGATACATCCTTGGCGAACTCCTACAGTTGTTTTGAAAAATTCTCCAATGTCGTTGCTTACAAAAACAGCACTGCTTGCGTCCTTGTATAGTGCTTCAATGATATCTATGATGTTGGTATCAAAATTGAATTTTCTCATTACTTGCCATAAGCCTTCATGCCAGACTCGATCGAAGGCTTTTGTGAAATCGATGAAGTTATGGTATAAATCGTGTTGATGTTGGAGATGTTTTTCGATAAGTAATCTAATATTGAAGATTTGTTCTGAGGTACTTCTTTTTGGTCTAAAGCCAGCCTGTTCCTCTGACAAGATTTCTTCTGATTTCTGTTTTATTCTGTTCAAAAGTATCCTTAACATTACCTTACTTGGATGACTAATAAGGCTAATGGTTCTGTAGTTCTTGCACATTTTTAGATTTCCTTTCTTTGGAAGCGGTATTACTAATGACTGCGTCCATTCTTTTGGCCATTTTTTTGTACTCCATATCTTCTGGCAAATTGTTGTCATGATTTTTACTATATCTGGTCCTCCATATTTCAAGAGCTCTGCTGGTATATTATCCACACCCGGTGACTTCCCTCCTTTCATCGAACATATAGCCTCTTCCACTTCTTCCCGTAATATTGCTGCATTTCCGAGTTCCCTGTTTTCGCACTTAATGTTGTTTAATATGCCTAAGTCAGTGTCAAGTTTACAGTTATATAATTCTTTACAATATTCTGTCCACCTTCTCGTTACAGCTGTTTTTTCATTGAGCAGAGCCCCATTGCTATCCTCTATGACAGTTACCCTGGGCTGTTGAGGTTTTGATAGTTTTCTTAATGTGTCAAAAGCTGCCTTGCTGTTACCTTTTATTAGCCCCGTATTAATGGACTCACATTGATCAGCTACCCATTTTTCTTTGGCCTGTTTCATTTTCTTCCTAATATTTTTGTTCACCATACTGTATTGCCATGCTGCTTCAGGAACCTCTTTCTTAACCTTTTTCATTTCCCGCCGTGTATCACATAACTTTAGAATGTCATCTGTAACCCATGGTTTGTTTATTTTCTTTCTTTTACCAAGTATTTCTGTTGCTGATTCAATGAGCACGTCTTTCATGTTCTCTGTGATTGAGTTGATATCATCCTCCAAAAAGTTGAGAGCTGCGAATTTTCCTCCAACAGTTGCCTCAAAGATTCCCGCGATTTCTGGATCTTTCAGTTTGTCTAAATTGAATCTTAACTGAGAACATCTGTTTTGATTATAGTTCTTTTTAAGTTTAAGCTTGAGCGTCATCAATACCATGTCGTGATCACTACCAATGTCGGCGCCAGGAAAAGTCCTAGTCTTGGCTTTATTAATACTGGACTTGAATCTTTTGGATACAAGAATAAAATCAATTTGGCCATGTATAACAGTTATTGGGGCATGCCACGTTGTTCTTCTTGATAACTTATGAGGAAATAGTGTATTTGCAAGGGTTAGTTTATAGTTGCTGGCAAATTCTAGTAGCCTTAGTCCTCGATCGTTGGTTTCTCCTGTCCCAAATTTCCCTACTGTACCAGCCCAGTGACCGTATGCATCTGGCCCTATTTTAGCATTCCAATCACCTAACACGATGAGAAGATCTTTCTTTGGAATTTTCTTAATTGCTTCATCCAGATTGTCATAAAATGTATCAATTGCCTCATCCTCATAGTCAGTAGTGGGGGCATATACCTGTATGATGGAGATGTTCTTTGGATGTGCTGCAATACGTATGGTGATAAGCCTGCTATTTATTGGGGTGCAGCTGATGACAGAGTTCAATCTATCTTTATATACGATAAAACCTACTCCATGCTGATGTTTAGACTCATCTCCACTAAACCAAATTTTGTGACCATCATCCGTTATTGATTCACCTAATCCTGTCCATCTGACTTCTGCTAGGCCCAGGATGTCCCACGAGTATCTAACAAGTTCATGCGTTAGTTCTTTGACTTTTCCACACGCATATAGCGTGCGTACATTCCAAGTTCCAACAACAAAGCTTTCTCTTGGAAGTTTCAAAACAGGTGTTTGTACCTCATTCGCTGACTTATCACTCTCAAGGGGCAATGAGAGCGCGGTCGTTGTTAATCCGGGCATCGGCCGATCCGGCAAATTATTACTGAGTTGACTTTCCATCATAGCATTTCAGTGGGCAAGAGGTTTGCTTGGCGGTGCCCATCTCCTCTCCAAGTATCCTTGCAGGTACATACAAAAATGTACCTGGAGCAGTAACAATAGCCCTCAATAAATCTGTAATGTTTTGAAACACTGTCCGATCGACACATCACAAAACCGCCATCTTGGCTGCTTGTATCAACACAAACAGCGAACTCACATGATAGGCAAACTTGATGTTTTCATCTTTAAAATACTTAGCAACATAATCCAGAAAAAGCCAAACACACTACAAACTCATACAGCCTTAATAAGGGCTGTTACCACTGATGCAGCCTCCAAAACGACGACATGAAATGCACAACACAAAAGTGCGGCCTACCACGCCGCCATCTTGGCCTACATCCCAAAGGGATGTATAGGAGCGGAATAAACCAGATGATGTTTATTACTGATATGTTAATATTAATTCTATATCATTGAACTGATGTTACTTGCTATGACTGTATAACTTTGACACCTGATGACTGACTTGTCTGACTTATGTGCTAGTCAGTTACACTTAATTGAAATGTTAATATTAATGCTATATCACTGAAATGATGTCCTTACTTACTATGATTGTATAACGGTGACATCTGATGACTGACTGGTCTGACATCTGTGCTAGTCAACTACAAGTCTAGCCAGATACTAGCCAAGGCTGATATGTTGCAGGTTCCATGAAATAACTCAAACCAGACTGTCCAGTATCAGAAGCCGGTGTAGTTCATCCGAGGCAATCCCACCAAAGTGCAGGACCCCAAAGAGTGAACTTCAACTGGTCATTGGCATCCCTACTGTTGGGCCTACCAAGTCTGATATCAGCAAAGGACAGTTTCAGCAGTATCAAGTTGGAAAGATAAGTGTCCTGTTTGACACTGACCACCTGTACATGTGAAACAGCCAATAGTTGAAAACAATAAGCAACCATACAGAAACTCAGTCAACTGATGACAGTTATCCTTAAATTCAAAGGACTAATAACAGTGATTTCAGTAACTTTATTATTTAAGATCTTGAAGTCTAAACAGACAATAATAGTAATTGTGTGAATACTTATATATATATATATATATATGTGTATGCTCTTTTCCAACTAGTAGAAATAGAATATTAGTGTAATTATTAAACTATTTTAACTGTACCTGAGGATTTATTCACTTCTTCCATTTTGTGGGTTCAGTGAATGTACATTTTACTTATCCCCTAGAATATAAGTAATCATAAGATAGTCACAGGGAGGAGACACCTTAAATTCTGGTTCTACTTCTTACCAACTGGGCCAGGGTTTTCACAGTCTGACTATTTTTATGATAACAATACACCAGTGCTTATTTCTAAGACTGGGGTATTACTTGTAAGGTCAGAACTCGTTACTGGCATACTCTTACATAATAAATACTTTTAAATAACCTCCCGCTACAGTGGGGGCTCGTCCGGGATATATCTTTGATATTCCTGAGCCAACTTTCCATTTCTGCTGTGTAGAAAATTTTGTTTTGTAAAATTTTTTGGAGAGAGTAACATAGTAGGAAATAATTATATTTTTTAGGAGTACCATTGAGTACAGATAAAGAAAGCTGTTTCATATATGGTGAAGTCAGTTTAATTAACTTTAATTTTAACTAAGTTAATTATATTGTAGTAAATTAGTTGGAGTAAGATCGCTTGCCCTACTAGACTACAGATACATCATGGCTGACTTGGTCAAATTTAGGTCGGCTACACTGCAGGTGGGAAAAGAGCTTGGCATGGATGGTGACGCTCTGATCCGGTATGTCACGACGGAATGTGAAAAGTACACCGAGAGAGAAGCAAAGCAATTAGAAGCAGAGAGAGAAACAAAGAAATTAGAAGCGGAGAGAGAAGCCAAGAAATTAGAAGCGGAGAGAGAAGCCAAGAAATTAGAAGCAGAGAGAGAAGCCAAGAAATTAGAAGCAGAGAGAGAAGCCAAGAAATTAGAATTAGAAGCAGAGAGAGAAGCCAAGAAATTAGAATTAGAAGCAGAGAGAGAAGCCAAGAAATTAGAAGCGGAGAGAGAAGCCAAGAAATTAGAAGCTGAGAGAGAAGAAAGGAGGTTACAAGCAGAGAGAGACCATGAGCTGAAAATGAGACAGCTTGATCTTGAACTTCAGGCTGGGACTATCACCCATGGTAATAGCTCACCTCATTCTGCGAATAGCTCTTTTCAGAACATGGCAAATGGAGCCATGAACTTCCACCTAGATCCATTTGTTGAAAAGGAGGACGCAATTGAGTCATACCTAGATAGGTATGAAAGGCTAGCCTCTACATATGGACTGGAAAAGGAAAAATGGAGTCTAAAGTTATCCCAGGGATTGAGAGGTATTGCATATGATGTGTTTCTGAAACTCCCCAAAGAAGATCAGGAAAATTATGAACTACTAAAGCAAGCCTTACTGATCCGGTATGAAAAGAACTCTGAGGCATATAGGAAGAAATTTAGAACTTCTAAACCTCTACCTGGAGAAACATATAACCAGTTCTCAGCTAGGCTAGAAACGTATTTGTTGAAATGGAGTAGTTTAGGTAAGTATCAGAAAACCTACGAGGATCTGAAAGAAATGGTTATGTTAGAGCAAGTGAAAGATTCCATGTCTCAAGAAATGAGGAAATTCCTTATGGAACAAGGAGCAGAGAGGCTGGAAGACATTTTGAAATGTGCAGAGAGATACCAAGCAGCTCAAGCTGAATTGGTAGGAACAAAACGAAAGCAGGTAGAAGGATATAAGCCACCACCGCAGAATACCGATTTTGACCAGATGGATCAACCATACAGATACAAGCAAAGATTTGATAATAAGGACAAGAACCCTCAGACTCAGGAAAAGAAACCCTACAAACAGGGAGATAAGTGGTGCAAATTTTGTAAGATGAGCAACCACAACACTGATGAATGTGGGAGGAAAAAACCCCTTCATCATGCTGCATGTCTACAGGTGAGGACTTCTGTTAGGAAGGAACTGACTGTGAGTCAGAATAGCCTCCATCACCCACCTACCCAGGAGATAGTGACTGTGAATGGCAAACAAGTCACAGGAATGTATGACACAGGTTTGTCCTATGACGCAGTCGTGTGTGCATCTCTGGTGTGCCCTGAACAAATCACAACAGAAACAGTAGAGATTCAAGGGCCACCAAAAGGAACATCACCCCTTACTTTACCCATAGCAAAGATTCATGTCAGTTGTCGCTATGTGGAAGGGGAGATAAATGCAGCTGTGATAGATGATCCCTTTTACCCCCTAATGTTGGGGCATAAATATGTTTTCTTGGGAGACCCTGTAACACCTATGGTTATGGCAGAAACCCAGACCAGGTCTGACTCCAGGAACATAGAGAGGGACACCAACTTAAAATTTCATTCGACTGAAATGAAACGGGCTCAAGAAGCAGACAGCACATTGAAGCCTTGTTTTGGAAAATTGTCTAAAACTCATAACGCTCCAAGGAAAGGACATTTCTATATGGAACATGGACTCTTGTACAGGAAAGCTGGCAGAGGGACGAAAAGTCATGGTCAAATTGTTGTACCATCCACCTATAGGAATAAGGTTATAGGCTGGGGACACATATCAACTTTGAGTGAACACCTGGGTAATGGTGCCACAAAACAAAGAATAGCCACCCAGTTCTACTGGCCAGGTATTACGGAAGACATAAATCAGTATGTAAATTCCTGTCCAGAGTGCACCTATGTAGATTCAGAAAGTCGACGGAAGAGTCTTCATGAAAAATCTACAAGCAACCCAGCAATCAGGGGTACTCCCGAGATTTGCACGGGAGGGGAAAGGAAACATCCCACACAGGTTCAATTGCAGTCTGAACCTCATGCGCTGGAAAAAAGGAACAAATCACGTAGCGAAAATCAAAAACCTACGGATTTGCGAGGGAAAACCACATCCAACTATCAACGAAAAGAGGGCGGTAAACTTCATGGGAAACCTACCGACCCCGTTTCACCAGCAGTAAGAGCCTGGATGAAAAGCCGAACAGGAAGGAGAGAGATAGTAAAGGATGAATATATTCTTGGAAAACAGAATGTGGGCGCAGATTTGCTTAGTCGTCATCCCACAGAGCTTGAGGAGGATAGAAGGAAGGAAAACTAACCTCGGAATGGTCGATTTCCAATTGTCTTGTACCCAATAGTTAAGCTAGATATCATCCAGCTTAAAATATGGGGGAGCTATGTCGCAAAATTGGTTTCAAGGCATTGCAAACGGGATCAGTTAGATTTATAAACCCGTCTACGATCGAACGACCGCTTTCAAAATGGCGGCGTATCAGCGAAATGTGTATCGGACAGAGGAAATCGCCAACGATAAATAAAAACAGAAGGGAATCCGTATGAAAAGGATTTTACATTTCAGTACAGGGAAGGATGGTGTATAACTGCATATAAGATGGAACGGTAGGAAGTTCTCATTTACGGAGATATATGCGTATTTCGGCTGCCCACAGTTACGCTAAAAGCATGTAAACCCACTTCTGTTCTAAATATTAAAATCAACAAATAACAGTTTGGAAATTTACATGGATAGGAAGATAGAGTTTTATCAGCTGTATAAAACTAGATAAGATGGAACAATATGGATATTATATATGCCGAGAATGATAAAGGCAAAATTTCAGTCGACGCACAGATCGGCTGAAATCAAGGTTCGGGAAGGATTTCTCAGGCCTAGGTTTAGCTGTGACGTCGGTACTCTCCGATACGTATTTAAAGCGTATCGGTAAAACTGGAGGGATACACAATGAAGTAGGTTTGAGACAGACTGGAGGCAGAGTTTCGCCACGACCCATGAATTGTGAGCGGATCGCCAGAAACATTTTTAAGTCCAGTATCTGAAGTCTGAGGGTAAGCGAAATTATGATAACTACCGTGTATAATATTTGTTATTTCAGGTTCATACAGAATTCACAAAATATGCCTGTATAATATTCATTGATATAACGTATTATTATTTTAATATGATTTATTCATGTGCATTATGGATGAGTGTTGCTTGTACAAAAAGTAATCACAAATAGCCCCACGGCCTAATGAAGTTATATTTATCATATTGCTTTATCGCTTACGAAGATAAAGGCAGTCCCATGGCAGAGATTGTCATAGGGAAATGAAGTGTTAGAAACTTCATCATGGAAGATCCCAGTTTACGAGGTTAAGGTGACTAGTCCCCTTCCTCGCTGCCTTTGCCTTCCCTAGTTCGAGCGCACAACTTCGTACCCATTTACAGCTAGTAAACTGGAGTGTTCTACAGCCAGTTTCAGTAGAAAGCAACCTGATCACGTGGTCACTCACTTTCTTTATTTATGTATTACTTTTGTGTAGATGCTAAGGATAGCATCAGTATTTGAATTCGTACTTGATATGATTTGGAAGGATCAAGTTATAGAATATGAAGGGATGTATAGGAGTGGAATAAACCAGATGATGTTTATTACTGATATGTTAATATTAATTCTATATCATTGAAATGATGTTACTTGCTATGACTGTATAACTTTGACACCTGATGACTGACTTGTCTGACTTATGTGCTAGTCAGTTACACTTAATTGAAATGTTAATATTAATGCTATATCACTGAAATGATGTCCTTACTTACTATGATTGTATAACGGTGACATCTGATGACTGACTGGTCTGACATCTGTGCTAGTCAGCTACAAGTCTAGCCAGATACTAGCCAAGGCTGATATGTTGCAGGTTCCATGAAATAACTCAAACCAGACTGTCCAGTATCAGAAGCCGGTGTAGTTCATCCGAGGCAATCCCACCAAAGTGCAGGACCCCAAAGAGTGAACTTCAACTGGTCATTGGCATCCCTACTGTTGGGCCTACCAAGTCTGATATCAGCAAAGGACAGTTTCAGCAGTATCAAGTTGGAAAGATAAGTGTCCTGTTTGACACTGACCACCTGTACATGTGAAACAGCCAATAGTTGAAAACAATAAGTAACCATACAGAAACTCAGTCAACTGATGACAGTTATCCTTAAATTCAAAGGACTAATAACAGTGATTTCAGTAACTTTATTATTTAAGATCTTGAAGTCTAAACAGACAATAATAGTAATTGTGTGAATACTTATATATATATATGTGTATGCTCTTTTCCAACTAGTAGAAATAGAATATTAGTGTAATTATTAAACTATTTTAACTGTACCTGAGGATTTATTCACTTCTTCCATTTTGTGGGTTCAGTGAATGTACATTTTACTTATCCCCTAGAATATAAGTAATCATAAGATAGTCACAGGGAGGAGACACCTTAAATTCTGGTTCTACTTCTTACCAACTGGGCCAGGGTTTTCACAGTCTGACTATTTTTATGATAACAATACACCAGTGCTTATTTCTAAGACTGGGGTATTACTTGTAAGGTCAGAACTCGTTACTGGTATACTCTTACATAATAAATACTTTTAAATAACCTCCCGCTACAGGGGTGATATCATCACTCCCTGTCTATGGCTACCAAACATTGTCCATTCACTGATGGGAGTAATACAAGTTTTATTTCCCAAAATTTTTGTGGGTTCTAGTGATGGTAATATAGTTGGTGTGTTAGTTAGTAAATAAGTTGGTAAAGTCCAGCAGGCCAGACGCTCACGTATCTTGACTGAGTAGTTCTGGTGCTGGAATCTGATGGCCCCACCTCTCCGTGCTTGGGGCAATATAAGGCTGCTCTGACAAAATACTAGACTGCACTGGTCCACACTTGTATTTATCAACACAGCATTTGACACCACTTTGGTGTCAAACAGAAACTCACACTTCTGCAACAAAAGTATTGGGTCATGGGTCAGAACTCTACCTCCTGAGCCACTTCTACACACAACACTACACAACAACACCACATAGACGGGGTCAGATCTCTCTGACCATACAGCACATCTTACCAAGTTGGTTTCACATAGTACTAGTTCCCCAAGACTACATATTCTGAAATATGTTCATTAGCTTCCTGCTATTGAATAAGATAGGTGATATGTTCCACTGATCTCAACACTTGATCCGCCATTCATAATCCTTGCTGGCGTTTATGTATTTTGTTTGTCTCTAGACCCTGAACTTGGGCTGGGGATCTAGAGCGAATCCTTACTTGTTGTAAGGGATAGATTTTGATATGGCAGTATCAAATCACTCGAAACATTAAACAATATTAAAATATACAAAGAAATACTTTCAGTCTTACCAGAATTATGAATAGAGAACACAGCTATATTCTAGCAAAACTCAGCTGAGCTGCTGGCTCTAGTATGGCGTCCCTCTAAATATTGCAATTAGCTTCTGGGAACTACACCACTGAAGAATTACTGTGTCTACTACTGGACAATTTATGTTGAATGGCAAAAATGCGCGTCTGTGCGCCGATAATATGATTATCTGTGGCCAATCACCGACTTCTCCCCTTTCAAATTTCAAACCTCCTACCAAAAGTCAATTCAGTCATACCTCAGTCAAGTATGTATTATTGTCTGTTGGTCCGTCTGTCTCTACTTGCTTTTTCATAAAAAACACGCTTGGTTCTACATGCCTTTCTACACGAATCGGTCTCTAGAGTTATTTTTAGCCACAATTTTCCACTATTTCCCCCTCTCTTTCATTCCTACTAGATTTTAGCACTTGAGTCTCAAGGCCGCAATTTTTAAAATTAGTGACATTTTTTTTTTACAGTGCAGTCGCTCGTCTGTTATGAACAACACAGTCTTTTGTCAATATCTTCATTATTATCTATCCGTCTGTATAAATGAAAGCATATTATTTCTCTGCTCAAGATGGGCTATCAGACTAGCTAGGTTTTATATTCCTAACATTATTATTAATAAAAAGTTACTTTTTCAAGGTTAGTTGTTTTTTTAAAAAATATGTTCGAGCATCTTCTGTAATGCGTTTGCCGCTGAATTCAAATAAAAGGACTAAGTATCGTAAAAGCGTCCAAGAAATGACTGTTGCGTATAATAGCTAAGGTCCCTTTTGTCCATTTCTTTACATTGTGTCAACTTGGGGACGTGAATTTTTTTCCTTTCCCCACCAATTGCGTCTTTTTAGCCTTGCTAGTTTCAAGCACGTGTTCAGTCATATTTTTTCTACGAGCAAGTTTTCAAGATTAGACGCTGTCCTACATTTTGATCTCAGTTCCCTTCTGTCTCCAAGGGTAAACGTTTTGTCTTCACGTCTAACAAGTTAGTTTCCATGGCGGGTAGTGAACCGCGGCATGGGCGATCATGTCTTCTAGTAGCTTACGCATTATTTTTATCCCTACATTTTATCTTTGGAGATATTTTAACGTTGTATCACGGTTAAATTTATCACACATCTCCCCACTTGAAAACATGCCTACGGCAAGTTCCAAAACCAGTGATACACATAGATAAAATTACTCCTCACGCCCACCACTACTCTAATTTTGATCACAGGGGTGCCGACTGAGGAAATCTGCACCGACATTCAATGACCCTGGGATGTACTCAATACTAAACTGATAAGGTTGCAGTAATAAAGACCACCTCAACAATCTTGCGTTTTCATGCTTAGCCTGAGATAAGAATACTAGGGGCTGATGATCCGTCTGGACCACAAAAGTCCTACCATACAGATAGATTTGAAACTTCTTTATTGCCCATATTAACGCTAAACATTCTTTTTCGCTTGTGGAATATCCTTGCTCCGCCTTATTCAATTTGCGGCTTGCATAAGCGACTGGGTTCAGTTCCCCATCAGGTGAAGATGATCTTTGCAACAAAGCCACCCCGAGTCCTACATTACTTGCATCTGTTCTTACGACAAAGTCCTGTGTCAAATCAGGCAGTTTGAGAATAGGCTTGCTAGTGAGTTTTTCCTTTAACTCTTGGAACACTAATTCACATTGCGCAGTCCAAACTATTTTATCTGGATGTCCCTTGCGAGTCAAATCAGTCAGAGGAGCACATATTGAGTTAAAATTTTTGATATATTTTTGGTAAAAACCACATAACGACAAGAATGATCGCACGTCCTTTTTTGTTTGTGGTCTAGGTGCTCTCTGCAGTTTTTCCAAGTTCTTGGGGTCAGGGGTCATGTTGCCCTGATATACAGTGTGTCCCAAGAATTCCAACTCTTTGCATCCAATACAACATTTTGTTGGCCTAGCAGTTAAGTTCGCCTCCCTAAGCCTATCAAATAACATTTTTAGGGAGTCAATGTGTTCTTCAAATGTCTCTGTGGCGACGAGAATATCATCCATGAAATTCGTGATACATGGGTTATTCAGGGGATCCAACAATTTGCGCATCATCCTTGAAAATACACTCGGAGCATTTTTTAGTCCGAATGGTAGCATGTTGAATTCATAATGTCCATCCGAAGTGCTAAAAGCCAAATAAGGCCTCACTTCAGGCTTCACTGGAATCTGGTAATAGCCTTTACTAAGATCCACCTTTGAAAAGTATTTTGCCTTGTTTAATCTGGCAAATAACTGTTTTGTGTCTGGTAATGGGTCCACTTGTCCTTCTGTGACAGCATTCAGTTTCCTGTAATCTATGCACAGTCTGTGTTCCCCAGACGGTTTTCTCAACAAAACTACACTGGAGCTAAAAGATGATTCACTGTGTGAAATAATCCCCTCCTTCAACAAATAATCTATTTCTTCTTTCAATGCCTTCTCCTTCGCGAACGGAATAGAATAGGCTCTCATACAGATTGGGTTTGAGTCTACCAGTTTCATGTCATACTGTAGCAAATTTGTATGTCCTGGTTTATCTGTTAATACATCTGTATGTTCCTCCAGAACCTGTTGAACTCTCTCCCTCTGGTTTTTAGTCAGGTGCTTACTGACTTTTACCTGTGCTGCTGTTTCACAAGGATGTAATGGGTATTCATGTGAGGTGAGTGGTTCCTTTTGCATTTGAGTTGCGATAGCCAGGGTCAGTAAGGGGGTGCTTTCCTGGAGTGGTCTGTCCAGATACTTCTTTAAAAGGTTTACATGATAAACTTTCTCCTTCCCCTTTTTGTCAATTTTATAGTTTGTTCTAGACACCTTCTCTAGAACCGTATATGGACCTTGCCATCCAATTTGTAATTTATTCTGGCTACCGGGTAGTAGAAGCAGCACCTTCTCTCCCACAGCTAGTTCTCTGTCCTTTGCCTTCCTATTAAAATATGCTGCATGTTTCTTCCTGGCTTGTTTCAAATTATCATTGGCCAGTTTCCATCCAGCTTTCAAACGAGTGGTCAGTTCGTTCACGTATTGATAAGATGAGGTAACAGTTTCTTCTGCCTTCTCATCTGTCCAGGTCCTTAATAAAGCTACATCTGGATTTTTAATTTTCCATATTTATTTTTCATGGCACCCATCGGGTCCCGTCCATTAGAAGCATTATAGTGAGGACTTTTCTTCCTAGAATCATCACTCACAAATCGACCACTACCAATTTTTTCTTGGGTTTGTCTTCCCACTTTAGATTGCTTATGAGAGATCTTCGCTCTCTTTTCTGTTCTTCCAGTTTATATAAGTCTGACCGAGGGATTGTCATCTTATCCTGGGTAAAATTTACTCTTTGTACTCGTCGCATAGTGGCCATATTAATCCATTCAAGTGAAGACTGGGTGTGAAAAGGGGGCTCCCATTCCACTTTGTCTACCTGAGTATAATTAGTTTTCCTTCCAGGCCTAAATTTGCCCCATGGCGTTTCTAGGTCCTGCTCAATTTTTCCCTGTGTGGGTGTTCCCTCATGAAATATGCCACATGCTTCTACAAAGTTCTCAATATCGACATTTACGTCGGGCCAATAGTATTTTCGAGCAATCTTTTGGCAGATGGTACCGACTTTCTCATGGTCACCATCTTTTCCAACATGTAAGCTCCTTATCAAATTTGCCCTATATATCTTGGGAAGAACCAACTGTCCGTGACCAGTGGATCTAGTTCCTGTCTTCCTGTATAATAATTTGTTCTTCACAAAGTACTCTCCCTTGCTTGGAGGTATGTGGCATTTGGGCAATTTTTTGAAACATGGCTTAAGGGTCTTATCCTCAGCCTGCGCCTTCCTCATCTCCTCTGGATGAGCATTTATAGGTTCACCTTCTTCCTCCTTTTTCTGTGACCTGGTCTGCACTGTCGCCATGATCACAGGTCTCTCGGGATTCCCCAAGAAGACGTATCTACACCCCAATATCAGAGGGTAGATTGGTTCATCTATCACTGCTGCTCTGATTTCTCCTTCCACATAGCGAGTTTTCACCGTTATCCTTGCAATGGGAAGTGTCATGAGTGGTATGTCCTTAGTCGCCCCTTGTATTTCCACTGTTTCTGTGGTATACTGACTTGGGTCCACTAGGCTAGACTTCACAACTGAATCATAATCCAAACCTGTATCATAAAGGCACCTTGTGGTGACCCCATTACAAATAACATCCTCACAAACTGGGGGGTGATAAGGTTCCTGCTGTCCATTAGGATTAACCTTTAATCTTTGAGTCCCCGACTTCATTGCAGCAATGTTTGAAGGTTTCCTTCTACAAAATTCGGTGTTATGGTTATCTTTCTTGCACCATTTGCACCATCTTTTTCCTTGGTTCAACGGTTTTCTTTCATTGTATTTTTGGTCATTGAACTGTGAGTTTCTGTCACGATAGTCATTTCTTGGCCGTTCAAGGTTTGTCCTGCCTTTATTACCCTGTTCTCTATTATCAAATTTATTAAACTGCTGTGGGGCTTTAAAATTGTCTGTGTGCTTCTTTTTAGCACCACTTACCTCTGCCTGGACTGCCTGATACCTCTCAGCGACATTTAAAACATCCCCCAACATCTCTGCACCTTGTTCCATGAGAAATTTTCTCAAGTCTGGAGCCATGGACTCTCTCAATTGCTCTATCATGATCATCTCTTTAAGATCTTGGGTCTTCCCCAGAGCAGTCCATTTCTCCAAATAGGTTTCCAGTCTGGCAGAGAATTGGTGGTATGTCTCCCCAGACAACAGTTTGGCATTTCTAAATTTCTTACGATAAAATTCACCATTTTTTTCGTATCTTAACAACAAAGCCTGCTTTAACATGTCATAATTGTCTTGGTCTTCTCTGTTCATTTTTGCGAAGACTTCATAAGAAGTACCTCTCAGTCCCTGTGATAACTTTAAACTCCACCTCTCTTTCTCTCTAACCCATATGTTGTAGCTAATAATTCAAAACGACTGAGGTACCTCTCTATGTCATCGTCTTTCTCAACAAAATGGTCTAAATGAAACCCCATAGCTGATGTTGAGGCTCCCTGACTAGGCGTAGCATCTGAGGCAAAAGGGCTGGCACCATTTTCAGGAGCATGGCCTTGTAATTCCAGCTCCCTTAGTCGTAATTCGTGCTCTCTTTGCAACCTTCTATCTTCTGCTTCCCTTTGCTGTCGTTTTTCATCTGCCTCTAATTGGAGCCTTTTACTCTCCCTATCTGCCTCCAATGCTTTTGCCTCCTTGTCAGCCTCAATCTGCAACCTCTTAAGTTCTTTCTCAGCCTCAAATTGTAACCTCTTCTCTTCAGCTAACCTCCTATCTTCCCTTTCAATATACTTATCACATTCTGCAGTTACGTATTGAATTAAACCCTGACCATCCATTCCCATATCCTTCGCCGTTAGCACAGCAGCTGATCTGAACTTTGCCAGCTCCGCCATACTTTTTAGACAATTTAGCAATGAGCAAGATAAATCTCTAACCAATTAATAACTAAAGTAATTCTAATTAATTAATTAATCAATTAACTACCACTGGCTGTGAAGATTCACCAACTTTTATTTTAAGGGACACTTTTAATTTTTACAATTTGTCCCCCTAATTTAATTCTCCCACCAGGAGATCCTAATATTACTGATAAGCTAATTATCCCTGGACAAGACCCCAATATATGTAGTGGATTTGATGGTACTGTATGGTTGTGATATTACCTAGTGTGATGCATGAGGTCAGCTGTGAAAACTCCTGAGATAAATGTAGCTGTGAATTTACAGAAGGCCCTTCTTGCTACCACTTACGACCTCACACATATCTTTTTTTTAACTAATGAATGTGGCTACGTTAAAATCTAGGGTACTGATATGTAATGTGTTGTGGTAGATTACATACACACACACACACACACACACAGATATTTAATAAGTCTAATAATATTAATAAAATTTATAATACACTGAACTAACTCCAGCTGTTTAAATTTTTGATATTAAATTTTCTTTAAGTTTATTTGTTCTGAACCAAGGTTTTATTTTGGTCAGAACATATGAAGGTTTTGAAATTATGAATGAAATGCATGAATATATGTCATAATAAAATAGAAAATGTGTACATATGTATTTCAAATGACCGGTTAATAGTAATTATCTTAAGATAGTCCCAGGAGAACTTATTTCTAGATATGCTGTTGGGGTGATATCATCACTCCCTGTCTATGACTACCAAACATTGTCCATTCACTGATGGGAGTAATACAAGTTTTATTTCCCAAAATTTTTGTGGGTTCTAGTGATGGTAATATAGTTGGTGTGTTAGTTAGTAAATAAGTTGGTGAAAGTCCAGCAGGCCAGACGCTCACGTATCTTGACTGAGTAGTTCTGGTGCTGGAATCTGATGGCCCCACCTCTCCGTGCTTGGGGCAATATAAGGCTGCTCTGACAAAATACTAGACTGCACTGGTCCACACTTGTATTTATCAACACAGCATTTGACACCACTTTGGTGTCAAACAGAAACTCACACTTCTGCAACAAAAGTATTGGGTCATGGGTCAGAACTCTACCTCCTGAGCCACTTCTACACACAACACTACACAACAACACCACATAGACGGGGTCAGATCTCTCTGACCATACAGCACATCTTACCAAGTTGGTTTCACATAGTACTAGTTCCCCAAGACTACATATTCTGAAATATGTTCATTAGCTTCCTGCTATTGAATAAGATAGGTGATATGTTCCACTGATCTCAACACTTGATCCGCCCTTCATAATCCTTGCTGGCGTTTATGTATTTTGTTTGTCTCTAGACCCTGAACTTGGGCTGGGGATCTAGAGCGAATCCTTACTTGTTGTAAGGGATAGATTTTGATATGGCAGTATCAAATCACTCGAAACATTAAACAATATTAAAATATACAAAGAAATACTTTCAGTCTTACCAGAATTATGAATAGAGAACACAGTTATATTCTAGCTAAACTCAGCTGAGCTGCTGGCTCTAGTATGGCGTCCCTCTAAATATTGCAATTAGCTTCTGGGAACTACACCACTGAAGAATTACTGTGTCTACTACTGGACAATTTATGTTGAATGGCAAAAATGCGCGTCTGTGCGCCGATAATATGATTATCTGTGGCCAATCACCGACTTCCCCCCTTTCAAATTTCAAACCTCCTACCAAAAGTCAATTCAGTCATACCTCAGTCAAGTATGTATTATTGTCTGTTGGTCCGTCTGTCTCTACTTGCTTTTTCATAAAAAACACGCTTGGTTCTACATGCCTTTCTACACGAATCGGTCTCTAGAGTTATTGTTAGCCACAATTTTCCACTATTTCCCCCTCTCTTTCATTCCTACTAGATTTTAGCACTTGAGTCTCAAGGCCGCAATTTTTGAAAATTAGTGACATTTTTTTTTTACAGTGCAGTCGCTCGTCTGTTATGAACAACACAGTCTTTTGTCAATATCTTCATTATTATCTATCCGTCTGTATAAATGAAAGCATATTATTTCTCTGCTCAAGATGGGCTATCAGACTAGCTAGGTTTTTATATTCCTAACATTATTATTAATAAAAAGTTACTTTTTCAAGGTTAGTTGTTTTTTTTTTTAAATATGTTCGAACATCTTCTGTAATGCGTTTGCCGCTGAATTCAAATAAAAGGACTAAGTATCGTAAAAGCGTCCAAGAAATGACTGTTGCGTATAATAGCTAAGGTCCCTTTTGTCCATTTCTTTACATTGTATCAACTTGGGGACGTGAATTTTTTTCCTTTCCCCCACAATTAGGCATGTCACAGTGGCGACGATCCTTAATCCCTATGTCCACATATGTTCTAAAACAATACATGGTTATTCTTATGTGACAAAAAGATCCAACAATTTGCGCATCATCCTGTGGTCAAAAACCCCCACCTCGGAGCATATTTTGATCTTAGTACCCGACCACCCCCTAGCAATATTTAGTTTGAACTGCATTTAATGTTGCCAACCGAAGTGGCACCCCCAAAGCCAAATAAGGCCTCACCCTTCACCCTTCACTGGATTTATCAGGTAATAAACCCCTCATACCTATACTCCACCTTGAAAAGTATTTTGACCACCCCTTGATTTACATCCAGATGGAGGTGAATAACTGTTTTGTGAACCTGGTAATGGTCCACTTGTCCCTCACCCCCCCCCCCCCCCAGGTCATTCAGATTTCCAGAATCAACGATATCTGGCACAGTCTGTGATCCCCAGACGGCCCATTCTTTCCCCCTTTCAACAAATCCTACACATATGGAGCAAGAAATGATCTCCTGTTGGAAAGAATCCCAACCTTCAAAACAAATAATCCATATTTCTCTTTCAATGCCTTGCTCTTCGCGAAACGGTTAGAATAGCTTCTCATGGACAGTTTGTTTTTTTTTGTAGTCTACCACCCCCCCCCCTTACCATGTCCATTCCTGTAGCAAATTATATTCCCAATAAGTCCCTGGTTTATCTGTTAATATACCTGATATGTTCCTCCAGACCCGTTGACCTCTCTATATACTCTCACCCTCCTCCCCTTCCTACCCCACTGTCACCCCCCCTTTTTGACCCCCCCCCCATTACCTGTGCCCCCCTGATGCACAAGATGGTAATGGATTTCATCTGTTACTAGGTGAGTGTGTTCCTTTGCATTTGAGTTGCGATAAGCCAGGTCAGTAAGGGGTGACGTTCCTGGAGTGTTCCTGTCCCAATACATAGTCTTTAAATTAGGTCAATTACCCATGTCTATAAACCTTCACCCAACCCCGACCATTTGTCAATTTTATATGATGTCTCAGAGCACTGGGTCATCACCCACCGTTAAGGACCTTGCCACATCCCATTCTGTAATGTTTAATTCTGTAGCACCCACCGGGTCCAGTAGTTACCCCCCCCAGCACCTTCTCTCCCACAGCTAGAAGCACGTCCTGTGCCTTCCGGAGATTAAAATATGCTGCATGTTTCTTACCTGGCTTTTTACACCCCCCCCCACCCCTCCCCCCCCAGTTTCCATCCAGCGGTTCACAAACGTACGTGTCCAAGTTCGTTCCGAATTGAATACGTTTATGAGGTACCACAGTTAATACCTCTGGCCTTCTCCTCTGTTCTTTACCCCCCCCCCATCCATAATGGGAGCCCCCCCAACTGATTTTAATTTTCCATCTAACCCCCCCCTTTCTATTAATTCAGCACCCATCCGGTCCCAGTCCATTACCTGAAACATTATAGTGAAGGACCTTTTCTTCCTAGGAAACATCACCCCTAAATCGCCACTACCAATATTATACAGTCTGAGGTTAGTCTTCACCACATTAGATTGCCTTAACCCCCCCCCCATATCTTCCTCAACAACAAATTCTATTTCTCTAAAGTATATATAAGACACCCGGACTCGAGAGGAATGTCATCCTTATCCTGGGTAAGAATAGGACACCACTTTGTACTCGTACCAATAGTGGCCAGATTACTATCCAGAATCAAGGTTCAGGAAGACTGGGTACCCCGATAACTGGGGGGGGCCTCCCCATTCCACTGTTTAGTCTACCTGACTATTCTAAGTCTAGCTTTTCCCCCCCCAGGTCCAACCAATATGCCCCATTCCTTTGCTAGGTCCTGCTCCCTTTTTTCCGCTGTGTGGGGTGTATCCCACATGAAATAAAAGTCCACCCCATGCTTCTACAAAGTTCTCAATAAGCACTTTACGTCGATCCCAATGTGAATTTTGAACCCACCCCCCCTTTTTCCCAGATGGTAGGCCGATCACTTTCTCATGTCACCATCTTTCCAGCCAGTCCCAGCCCCCTAAGCAAATTTGGCCCCCATTAGAGATTATCTTGGGAAGAACCACTGGCCGTGCCATGGATCTCATCATCCGTCCCACCATGCTACCCATAATTACTGTCTCACCCCCAAGAGTACCTGAATCCCCCATTGTTCGTTGTGTGAGTGGGGGGTGGGGGTGGGGGGGTGGGGGGGGGGCATTGCGGGCCAATTAGCTTACTGAATACATTGAGACTTAAGGCTTATCCTCTTGGGAGCCTGCGCCATTCCTCAAAATAACCCCTCCTCTGGATGAAGCATGTTATCCAGGTTCACCTTCATCCTCCATTTCTGTGACCTGGTTATATACCAGCTGTCACTTTAAAGTGATCACAGGGGTCTCGTACGGAATTGCCCCCAAGAAGACCTAACTACAACAACCCCAAAATCAGAGGAAGATTGGATCCCCCCCCCCCCCCCCCCTCCCTGTGACATCCCACTTTGCCTCTGTAATATTCTCCGTCACATCAACCCCTTAGTTCTACCGTTATCCTGCCATGGAAGTGTAAACATCCGTCAAATTCCATGTAGTCGCCCCCAATGTATTTCCACATTTCTGTGGTATACTTTGACAAGGTTACCCCACTAGCCTAACTTCACATTTACTGAATCATATCCAAACCTGTAATCATAACAGCCCACCCCCCTGTGGTGACCCCCCCATATACAATTAGAGACATTCCTCACAAACTGGGGTGATAAGGTTCCTGCTGTCCATGTAGGATTAACCTTTTAATCTTTGAGGTCCCCGACTTCATTGGCGTCAATGTTTTGAAGGTTTCCTTCTCACACAAACATTCGGAATGTGCATGGTTATCTGGTCCCCTTGCCCATTTGCTCCATCTTATTCCTGGTCAACGGTTTCTGTCAGGTTGTATTTTTGGTCCTGACCCCCTGACTGTGAGTTATACCCCTGACCCACGAAGTCCCTTTCTTGTGCCGTTCAAGGTTTGTCCTGTCCTTTATTACCCTGATTGCCGTAACCTTATCATTATTTATAAACTGCTGTGGGGCTTTAAAATTGTCAGTGTGCATCGTTTTTATCCCACTTACCTCTGCCTGTACTGCCTGATACATCTCAGCGGACCATTAAAACTTCCACCCCAACTGCACCTTGTTCCATGAGAAATTTTCTCATGTCTGGAGCCATGGACTCTCTCAATTGCTCTATCATGATCATCTCTTTAAGATCTGGGTCTTCCCAGAAGCAGGTCACCAAATAGGTTATCTCAGTCTGGCAGGAGAACCTCCCCACAACAGTTTGTGCCCCATAGAAGTCACCATTCTTCTCGTACCTTAATAACAAAGCCTGCTTTAACATGTCATAATAGTCTTGGTCTTCCCTGTTCATTTTAGCAAAGACTTCATAAGAAGTACCTCTCAGTCCCTGTGATAGCTTTAAACTCACCTCGTCCTAACCATAAGTAGTAGCTAGTAATTCAAACGACTGATGAACCCTCTATGTCACCCAAAAGGTCCCTAAAATGAAACCCATAGATGAGGTGGAGGCTGCCCTGACTAGGCGTAGCAACTGAGGCCCAGCAAAGCACAACCTAGGGCAACCAATTCAGAGCCATGGGCCCCAGCTCCGTCGTCGTAATTCGTGCTCCTCTATTTGGCAACCTACCTATCTTCTGCTTCCCTTTCTGTCGTTTTTCCTCTCCACTAATTGGAGCCTTTACTCTCTCCCTATCAGCCACCCCTTTTGCCTCCTGTCAGCCTCAATCGCAACCTCTACGTTCTTTCTCCAGCCTCAAATTGTAACCTCTTCCTCTTCAGCTAACTCCTATCTTCCTTTCAATATACTATATCACATTCTGCAGTTACGTATTGAATTAACACCCAGACCTTGCCATTCCCATATCCTTCGCCGTTTAGCACAGCAGCTGATCTGAACTTTGCCGAGCATCCCCAAACTTTTTAGACAAATTAGCAATGATCAAGATAAATCCTAACCAATTAATACTAAAGTAATTCCAATTAACTACCACGCTGTGAAGATTCACCAACTTGTATTAGGGACACTTTTTAATTTATACAATTTGTCCCCTAATTTAATTCTCCCACCATGAGGAAGGAGAGATCCTAATATTACGATAAGCTAATTTTCCCTGGACAAGACCCCAATATATTTAGTGGATTAATGGTACTGTATGGGTATGTGATATACCTAGTCTGATGCATGAGGTCCAGCTGTAATACTCCTGAGATAAATGTAGCTGTGATTTACAGAAGGCCCTACTTGCTACCACTGTACGACCTCACACAAATCTTTTTTTAACTAATGTACTGTGGCTACTTTAAAAGCTAGGTTACTGGAAATGTAATGTGGTTGTGGTAGATTACCACCCACCCACACACACACAGATATTTTCATAAGTCTAATAATATTAATAAAATTTATAATACACCACTCCAGCTGTTTAAATTTTTGATAAGAAATTTTCCTGATCCAATTTTGGTCAGAACATATGAAAGGTTTTAAATTATGATTGAAATGCATGAATATAGTTCATAATAAAATAGAAAAAATGTGAGCATATGTATTTTGACCGGATAATAGTAATCTATCTTAGATATTCCCCAGGAAGACACCTAGATAGCTGTGGGGAGATACCCTCCTGTCTATGACTACCATACATTGTCATTCACTGAGGGGAGTATTACCAATTTTTGAATTCCCAAAATTTTGAGGTTCTAGTGGATGGTAAATATAGTTGGTGTGTTAAGTTTAGTAAATAAGATTGGAGAAAGTCCAGCAGCCAGACGCTCACGTATCTTGCCTGATAATCTGGTGCTGGCATGGCCCCCCACCTCATCCGTGCATGGGCAATAAAAGGCTGCTCTGACAAAATACTAGAACTGCACTGGTCCACACTTGTATTTATCACACCATTTTGAACACCACTTAGGTGTCCCCCACACTTCTGCTACACAAGTATTGGGTCTGGGTCAGAACTCAATGAGCCACGAGCTACAACACAACACTACACCAACACCACATAGACTGGGTCCAAGATCTCCACCAAGGAACAGCACATCTACCAGTTGGTTCCATAGACTAGTGTCCACCAAGACTACCGTCTTCTTAGCCTTGCTAGTTTCAAGCACGTGTTCAGTCATATTTTTTTCTTTTTGATCTCCGTTCCCTCCCGTCTCCAAGGGTAAACGTTTTGTCTTCACGTCTAACAAGTTAGTTTCCATGGCGGGTAGTGAACCGCAGCATGGGCGATCATGTCTTCTAGTAGCTTACGCATTATTTTTATCCCTACATTTTATCTTTGGAGATATTTTAACGTTGTATCACGGTTAAATTTATCACAATGAGGGGCAAGGAAAATGTTCTACACATCTCATATACAAACATACCTAGACTATTGTTCCACAATCTGGGATGGTTGTTTCATTTCCAACACAAAAAGGCTCCATTCACTTCTAAAACGTGCAGTGCGTCTAGTTGCTGATAAACACCAAACATATTGTATAGATCTATATAACTATCTTAAAATATTACCCCCTAGAAAGCGCTTCCTATTTAATAAAGCTAAATTCGCTCACAGAATGCTCCAACGTATCTGTGGCCACTTTTAAAATTCCCTAAAAAACGTAGTCACTTAAACCAGTTACAGGTACCCAAGCCCAGGCTAGATTTGTACAAGAAGAGCTTGGCTTATTCAGCTGCTCATCTTTGGAACAATCTTCCACATGACCTGAAAAAAACATGCACAGTCCCTACTCATATAATCGTAGACTGTTCAAATACATAATGAGTGCGGATTATATGCCGCCCTAAGGGATTATGTTTCGAATTATTATCTAATATACTGTATGGAGGGTCTGATGATCTAGTTTTTTTTTTTTTTTCATTTTAATATACCTTACTTCTTAATTGTAATCAGATACAGTAAATGTATGCTGTTATACTACTTATATTTATAATGTTGCATCGCCTTTTAACTAACAACTTAAGTATGTTGGAGAATGTCTGGATAACTAGCAATAAAAGATGAGTAAGAGGAAGAGCAAAATGCAAGACGGGCCTATTTGATCGATTCTCATCTATCAGTCAATACCCTTTACCTCCATAAGGACCATAGGTCATAAAGCTGGATCTCGTATAGTAGAGGCGTCAACAATCTACTCACTGTGGCAGTATCTGCTTGAGACTCAAAGCTGCTCACCTGTGGGGAACATTTTCCGCATGCGCTGACAAGACGCGAAGTCCCAGGTCATTCAGCAGCAGATTTCCAATATGTCACGAGTTCTTATTATATGTCACCATAATCTGATTACGTTTCAAATTATGTCTAATTTACTGTATGAATGGTTTAGATTTTGTTTGTTTGTATGTGATTTTTTTAAAATTTTTAAATTTATTTTAATTAATGTTTGTTTTCTCTTTTTTTAACATACTTAAATTTAATTATGACTGGATGTTACACATGTACGCTATTATTTTACCTTGATAATGTTGTATGCTTAAATAACGCTCAAAATACATGTGCGATTGAAAGTATACGGTGTGTAAGATGACAGAGAGAAGAAGGGTAGAAAGTAAGACGGGCCTGCGTGCCCAATTCTTAACCCTTTGAAAATAAAGTTCGTTTGTTATCGTTGGTTCTGCCTTTTACTCAAGCAGAGAAGCACCACCCTGATTTATTACCACGGATTACAGATCCGGTAGTGTACCCAATGGCTTCGACATCTGCAGCATTAACATTTATAAGCTAATAAATTTCCAGCTCTGCTCTCCCATTGGCCCAAGTTCTTCACTCTCTACCAAGGCTGATGACAACAGATAAAAGGCAATATAACCTTCAGTATGTAAGTCACTCACAACAAGAATCGACTTCCGATATCTGAAGCGGACAGACGTATTTTTGCTAACCTCAAAGTACACAAGGCTGATACGTCCTTTTTAGGACGAGACACAGTGGAGAAATTCATCGGACTACTCAAGTTTTCAGATAAGTTTATATATTTTAAATCTATCTTTAGTACTAGCTTATTGCAGTTAGTTTTAGTTGACAGTAATTGTTAGCTAGAAGTATTATTATAACTTAGGAATTCTATTAAATACGCTTGATAGACATAATAAAAATAAGTGGCGACTCCTTTTTAGTTTGATTTAAATATTAGCTTTTTACATTTAATATCAAGTAATTGGTGACTATATGTAGTGATGGAAGATCAAGTAAAGAAATCAAGACAAGACTTGAGATGGCCTCAGCTGCCATGACAAGGCTGAATGGGATCTGGAAAAGTAACATCAGTTTTCCTGTGAAGATCAAATTATACAAATCACTTGTATTATCTATTCTCTTGTATGAGTGTGAGGGCTGGAAATTCACTGCAGATACAGAGCGAAGGATTCAGGCTTTCGAGTATAAATGTTATAGAAGAATTTTGCGCATTTGTTATAAAGAGCACAAAACAAATGTGTATGTTAGAGAGAAAATAAACACATATGCAGGCCACCAAGAACCACTTTTGTCAGTAGTGAAACGTCGAAAGCTTGCCTGGTTTGGGCATGTAACTCGTCATGACTCCCTTTCGAAAACGATCCTCTTGGGAACAGTCGAAGGTAAACGGAGAAGAGGAAGGCAAAGACAATCCTGGGCTGATAACATCAAAGAATGGGCAGGGCACGGTTTTTCCACACTTGTACGCATTGCTGAGGATAGAGAGCAGTGGAGGACCCTGTCTGCTGATGCTTCCATGGCACCCCTACGACCCATGACGGGTTACGGGTTGAGACGATGAATTGATGACTAGTTAATTATCGCTTAGAATATTAATATTACTAACGAATTTTAGGGCAAAAAAAAAAATTGATCCAAGCGCCACGTGGCACTTGCTTGTGTGAGATCTGGCAGCCATTTTGATAGACATAATTTAAGTGGTGATTTTATTTGTAGTTTGATGTAAGTATTTACATTATTGCAGTTAATATTAAGTATTAGGGGACTATTTAACTATTGTTTTAAATATTTGTATAAGTTATGAATCGTAGTGAGGAAAAACCATAAACCAGAAACCACAGATTACTAGTAATAATAATCAACCATCAAAATATAATTTAAGTAAAACAAATATATTAAAGATACCGGGCAAAATTTGAACTATATGTAACTGTTCAACAAGGTCTACTAGACAGGTTTAAAAGTGTTTCTTAAATAATAATAGTATAAAATTTAAAAAAAAGAAAGAAAGGAGAAAGCAAGGACATACATAACCTAAGATTAAAGCAGTGAGACTAAGGATAAACATTAAAGTTCATACAAAACCGAGCAGATAATAAAGAGAGTAGTAGTAAATTAAAAGACAGGGCAATGCCACCGATAACCAGGGCACAGTCCGGGAAAAGCAAAGCGTGGGCCAAGACACATAAAAAGAACAAAACACCAAACCTTACAGGAAAAAAAAACAGGACCACGAACTCTGAAGTCAGAGGCACAGAAATAAAGGACAAGATAGAGACAATAAGGGAAAAACTGGAAGGAGGCTCAGAAGTAAAAACAACAATAAGCATAAACAAAAAAAAAAGCGAAAACTCAGGAACCAGGACAACTAACAAAAAGATAGGACTCAGGGAAGATGAAATCAGGACAACCAGAAAAACACAACCAAAAGAAGTCAGGAAACCAGAGGAGAAAACAAAGAGGACTCCAACCGAAAGGAAACCCCCAAAAAGTTAAAATTACACAAATAGAAGCCACGCTTAGATCTCTCCCGGACGACAAAATCCTAGTCATCCTGGAAAAAGTATTGATAAAAAAACCATTGCCTAAATACAAAAACAAAAAAGTAGAGTAATGCTAACTTTAAATGATACAGAAAATAGAAAACTTTTCTACAAGAACTGCAGAAAAAACCAAAATTGACACAACTGGCCCACAACATCAAAATTCAAATAGAAATTTCAAAAGAAACCAGAAGATGTGTGGTAAAAGCTATAAACCCAACTCTATCAGGTAAGAAAGCTTTAAACAACCTGGCCAAGCAGAACCCAATTTTAAATCTGGTACACATGGAACGAATAACAGTGAAACGGAGTGTAGTAACCGCAGTGGTAGTAATAACGACAGAAGGGAGGGAACCCCCCAAGACAGTACTATTTGGGAAAGCTAAATAGAACACAGAATCCTACATTCCCCCAGTTTTGCAGTGCTCCAACAGCATGAAATTTGGACATGGCTGAATCAGTTGCAGGAGAAAGATATTATGCAGGTTTTGTGCCAGTGCGCACCCTTTTACCCAGTGTGAAAAGGCTAAGTCAGATACTGACTTTAAAAAGGATAATGAAAACAGAAAATGCATTAACTGCAAAGGGAAAGACAGCGCCAGGTTCCAGGGTTCCCAGTGTATTGGCAGACCAAAAAAGCACTGAAGGAATCAATAACAACCAAAATACCTTTTAATATAGTCATTAACGATATAAATGAAAACAATACATATACGAGCACTAAAGTAATAACAGAAATCAAGAGTGTGCAAGAGGAAGTTAAAATAATTAACACACAGTTGGCTAAAGAAAGTAAGAACCAGGTAGATAGTAACAAAACAGTACCACAAAACCAGTCGGATGGTTCAACTGCATCCTTGGAAGGTACGAATGCATTGAAAAGTGCAGAGGCAATGCTTCAAGAAATGAAAGCCATACAGCACCAAATTGCCCAGGATGTAGTTAAATTGTCAGCACTGAAAGAAGAAAATGAAATGATACTAGATAAATTATCTGAACTGAAAGAGGAAAATGAAATTGCACTAAAAAGGACAGAAAATCAGAGACAGGAGATTAACAAAGACAGAGAAGCAATAGAAAAGGAAAGTGGCAAACACAAGCAAGAAGCCAAATGGAAAGAATGGGTAACAAAAACCATCAAGCACATAGAGAGTTTTGATAGAGGAAAGAACAGAAGCATCGTCACAAACCCAAGTATTGAAACAGTCTTTAATTACATAAAAGAATCACCACGAAGAGTAGGCCTTATGCATCAAGCAACTGATAGGGCCAATATAAACTAAGAGCAAACGGATAGTTCTAATACAAAACAAAATGGATACTAGTTAATATAAACAAAGGATAAGAAAGGATGTAACATTCAGTGGAATTTTAGGGGTATCAAAAAAAATGTTGCACCCCTACTAGCAGAGACAGATAGCTAACACTATATTAGCTATCCAAGAGACACTTTTAAACCTCAATAGTAGATATAGTTGTAAGGGCTTCAAGATACTTAGGCACGATAGGAAAGAAGGTAGAGGTGGGAGAGTCGCAGTCTTAGTTAACGAAACATTTAAAATTATAGACTGGGGAAGAATTTAATACAACCAACATAGAAGGTATCCAGGTCACTATAGCAGCTGAACCAAACAATCTAACAATCTTAAATGTATACGCTAAAAAAGGCACAATTAAAGATGAAGAAATAATAGCCATAATCACCAGACTAGGCCCCAAAACAATCATAGTAGGCGATTTTAATTCCCATCATTATGCTTTGGGCGGACAACATGCAGACAATGCAGGAAAACGCCTACTTTATAGAAAACAATGACCTGCTAATACTAAATGATGGAACTGTAACTAGAATTAATCCACAAGCTAACAGGGCAGATTCAGCAATAGACGTAAGTATAGCAACTAACAACCTAGCGAATGTAAATTGGGAAATGTTACAATATACAAACTCAGATCATCTGCCCTCTGTAATAACCATGCGTGAAAACGTCATTCCAAACCCAGAACCAGAAAAACCGACTTACAACTATAAAAAAGCAAACTGGGAAGCCTTTCAATCAGAGCTGGAGGTGATGGAATAAAAAGACATTGAATCAGATGATACTGACTTGTGGGCAGAAACACTGACCAATGAAATTCTGAAAATAGCAATAAAATATATACCAAATACAAATATGACACAGCACCTAAAACCAATAAATAACATTAATAAGAAAAGAGAAACTCAATGGAATAAAGAACCAGTTGCCTGGTGGAATAAAAGCTGTGCAGAAATTCATGAGAAAAGAAAAAGGACATTACAAAAATATACGAATAACAGAATAGAAGAAAACTATGATGAGTATAAACATATTAGGAATGAATCTAACAGAATAATATTTAAAGCCAAAGAAACTAACTGAAAGGAGTTTTGTCAGTCACTTAAATCTAGCACTCAAATTAAAGAAGTATGGAAAAAGCTTAAGGCAATCAAAGGGAACAATAAGAAAACAATAATGCCAACAATCAAACTACCAAAGAGAGCAGAAACAGATAAAGAAAAGGTTAATGCCCTTGCCGAGTATTTCTATAAAGTCAGTGCAATAAGAAGTCTTGGACAGGAAGAAAATGAGAGAAGAGAAAGTCTTACGATACAGTTTTCAAATTAACTACTAGACCAGATAGATGAAACTAACTATTTAGATGCTAATATAACAGAGAAGAAGTAACTGTGCAATAAAAGAGAAATCTAATACTGCCTCAGGGCATGATATACTTAGTTATGAAATCCTTAAGAAAGTACCCAAAAATAATAATATTATAATAACTTCCCTTTATAACAAAATCTGGAGCTTAGGAAAGATACCAAAAGCATGGAAAGTAGCTATGATAGTACCCATTATAAAACCCAATAAAGAAGCCCGTGATGTAAGTTCATATAGGCCTATCTCCTTAATATCACAACTAGGTAAAATACTGGAAACTGTTGTGAGTTAAATTCTACCTAGAAAAAAACCAGTTATATAGCTCAAACCAGTCATGGTTTAGAGCAGACAGAAGTACAGTAGACCAGCTTGTAAGAATAGAACACGATGTAAAGCTAGGGTTCAAGAGGAAAGAGAAAACAGTGGCAGTCTTTCTAGATGTCGCAAGAGCATATGTGAATGCTGGAGAGATGGAGCTCATTACAACATGAAAAAGATTGGCATTACTGGTAAAACTTATAGGTATCTAGAAAACATTTTACAGGACATGCATTTTGCTGTACAGGTAAACAATGGTAAGTCAGAAATATATGAACAACAGAATGGGATTCCTCATGGATCAGTGATTTCACCTTCAATTTTCACTATAGCTGTAAATGATTTAGCAGATGAAGTTAACGAAATTAAGAATGCAGTATCACAATTTGCAGATGACTGTGCCATTTGGCGATCTGGAACAAACTTGGACCATGTTTACCAAAAACTTCAAAAACAAATAGTCAAAGTTTCAGAGTGGATGACAAGTTAGGGCTTCCAAATTAATGTAAACAAAACAGTAGGTATGATATTCAGTAAAGGAGATTTAAAAAAAAAAAATAAAAAATAAAAATAACCATTAAAGGACAGAAAATATGTAACTCCTCAACAACAAGATTTCTGGGCATAACTTTAGATAAACAACTAAATTGGAATAATTATATAGACAATTTAGTAGAAAGCTGTAGGGGACCACTAAATATACTAAGGATAGTAAAAGGTAATGGATTGGGGGGGGGGAGTAGCGATAAAATAATACTTTTGTTCTACAAGACTTTCATCAGGGGTAAACTGGATTATGCCAGCATAGTCTATGACTCAGCTGCAGCTTATAACAAAGCAAAACTAGACAGAATTCATAATGCAGCCATGAGAAACATTACAGGGGTATTTATATCAACACCAGCAGAAGCATTAGAAGTAGCTCTTGTCATACCGCCCCTTGGTCTAGGACGGAAAGAACTAAGATTAAATTATTGGAGTAAAGTAGCACAAGAAGTGACCCACCCAGCACATAAAGCATATGTCAAAAACCAACCAAATGTATTGGATTTTTACCACAGAGATGGTAGCAATTCTAAAAAGTCTAGAAATAATCAAAGATAACCCACCAGAAGCTCTTA
Source organism: Oreohelix idahoensis (assembly GCA_024509875.1). Lineage (NCBI taxonomy): Eukaryota > Metazoa > Mollusca > Gastropoda > Stylommatophora > Oreohelicidae > Oreohelix > Oreohelix idahoensis. Next base: position 38,215 of record JAMPIV010009235.1, read on the forward strand.
CGATTTTTACAGACTCACTTTCATCACTTCAAGCACTAGAACACCCAGGTAGATGTAGCCGGCCAGACATAAAGGAAGAAATTCTAGCAAGCAATACATCACTAGGGAACAGAGGATGTAGTGCGAGGCTAGTTTGGGTTCCAGCACACATAGGTATAGCTGGTAACGAGTTAGCAGACCAGAACGCCACGAATGGAAGAATAAGTAAAAACAATATAAGAGCAGGACTGGGAAGGTCGGAGATAAAGAGCCAGGTGAAGCTAACTATAAACGAGGAATGGAAGACAACATGGAAGAACAGTAGAAAAGGCAGACACGCGTTCAAACTTTTGAAAGAACCAACAAGGACGTGCCAGGTCAGAGAAGAATTAAAGATACCATCGAACAAAAAACTGTGGCGTCTCCGTCTCGGTGCAGCATACTTTATGATAGAGGAACCACACTGCCAAGAATGTCAGGAAGAGAATGACATAGACCTTTATCTAATCCACTGTAAAAAGTACGAACACCAAAGTCTTGAATTAATAACTAACTATAGAAATCACAATAAAGACATGACAGGGGATAAGGTTTTAAGTATAGATGTCCCAGGAGATGCCCATTCAATACTTAAAAGATATATACATAAAACAAAGGAAAACATGAGGTTAGTACTTCAGAAAAGACATTCATCCAAATAGAAATTAAGCAATGAGAACTTACAAATCATTAAAAAAAAAAAAAAAAACTTAAAAACTACTTATAGGACAAGGAAAGACAACGAGGTTAAAAAACTACAACAACGCAATTAGAACAAATACTAATACAAAGTAAAACCAAGTGTAAAGGACAATAGTTATCTATAAACAATACAAAAGAGAAAATAAAATGGACAAATACTAATATAAATTAAAGTCAGCAACTGCAAAAGACAATAGTTATTTAAATTAAATACAAAATTAGTAAATAAAATGACACTAAATACCCCAATTAAAACCAATTTTCAGGTTGAACAGTGTAGACCAAAATGAAACGAGAAGAGGCAATAACAGCCAGCTTTTAAGTGCCCGCTCTCCATCCATCACCTCTTCAAAACAACAACAACTTCTTCACTCATTTATCGTAACAAATATTAAATTTACATTAGGTAGTAAGACAGATGCAGGTGTTGAAGGTAACTAGTCAGAGCTGTTACGAGATGAAGGGACAACGTCCCCGGTCTGGCTTTGATAGCTAATTGCAACTAGTACATGCCTGGTCCACTAAAAAGCACTACAAACTTTTATTTCATTTTGGTTCATGCATTTATTTTGTTACATGTGTTTTTTTTCTATAATTCTTGAGTCACGTTAAATAGAAGGCTTGAAGCAGCAGTTTTGTCAGGAAAAACTTACTTAGTCGTTCCTCTTCTTCAATGAGGTGTAGAGGTTTGAAAGAGAGCGCCATACTATCCTATCGGCTGTCTTCCCTACTGTCCCAGTTTGGCCCCCTGTGAATTCTTCCTGTTCCTTAAAGATTCAATTGAAGGAACGAAAACTCAAGAACATCGAATAATTGCAGGAGATGTCATGAACAACATTAAATGCTGTCAGCTCTTACGGGTACTGCTTTGAAGGTGATGGGAGCTGTCAGAACTTAGTTTTTACTGATGGCACGTCGTACTACTATACTCTAGTCATTGAGAAGTGAAAATAAGCCTTGTGAAAGTAAGGCACAGAAGCTTGCTGTCGGATCATGTTTCAGCATTCAAGTTAATACAAAAATCTAAAACAAATAAATGGCGTGCAATCAAGAAAAACGGGTTAACATATTTAGTTTTAATATTGACTGATAATTCCAAATGCAAATTTCTTTATGATTGCTAATAAGTATCTCCACATATGTGGTCGTGATTCTTGTTAATGTTGAATATTCACAAGTAGCTGCTACTTCAGTGATCCGAGTTTTTCATACTATCACAAAGTGTTTGAATGAGTGCATCACGTCGGCCACCTTAACTTTCCTAGAGTTGCTCTGGTATCCATTTCAAGAGGCTAGATCGACCTCACAGCCGTCTGAGGTCTGAAAAGCTAGAAAGCCAGTGCACTAACTACTGCACAACCGCTGTTCCCTCCTATGCTCACAAGTTAGTAGTAATAAACAAACTAGTCCTGTCAATCATACTTCACATTCAATCCGATGCAAACATCATAAAAAGCTCCCATTGAAGCACATGTGTTAACACATATCATCAACACATATTTTAACAATAATGGCGTCGTCAACAAATGCCTTCACATTCAGTTTTTACTCAATGCTGATCTAGAATTGTAATAAACATGGTAAGACTCGAGTCAAGGCATATTCTGTCTTAGTCTTTAGTTAATGACCTTAAGTCTAAGGTGATTCAATATGCTGATGGACAGGATGGCTATTAGGAAAGTAGCCTTGGACATTGGCTGTCAGGGTCGGCTACAGGCAGATGGACTACCTAAAGAACACCCCTTGCCTTTTCCTGGAATGGCGGCTCACGGTGATAGGATATTTTCACTAAATCTTACAAATATTATATTATGAATTATGCAAAAAAACAGAATTGTCGCGGGTTCGAACGGGGATCGTGCTGTGTCGCCAGTGCATTCTGCAAATGTAACGAAGAAACGTGGATGTAGAAGGAGAGGTAGGGGAGAGAGAGAGAAAATGAATAGCTGGTAAGAGAAAAACAAGACAGAAAGCGTACAGACTCTCTATGAAATACATACGTAAAGGGGTTTACAGATACTGGAATTGTCGAGGTACCTATCAACTGGCAGACATTATTCAAACAATCATCTCTGATTTTATATACCGGGTACTAATGATCCAGGAGACTAATTTAAAGCGAACACTGTTATCAATTGCCCAGGTTAAAGATATTACACAAATTAGTGTGGGCCTGGCAGACGAGGATAAGAGATGTATGTGAAATATGAACTCCCTCGTGCATGGCTAATTATAAGTTTCCATTCCAATGAGGATGCAGAATTGCATGGAAGTGTACTGCAGTTAAGTGATCAAGAATGGCAAGTCTTCAATTTATATGCCTATATGGATCGCCTTCCGGAAAGGTGTACCTAGGAGCTCCTGACAAAATTGTCCGAAGAACCTAACGATATGTGCTTAATTGACGGTGATTTTAATGCTATATCTATGGGATGGGTGAACTCCACAGAAAATAGACAGGGTGTTGCCTTGAGCCAGGCTTAAGCTTAAACTTATCCATCTTAAATTGTGGACGCCCAAAAATACTGGCATCTAAACCAGAAGATATTGATGGGCCATTGATCTAGCATTCATTTCTAATGCTGCAGCCACCTTTGCACATTGGCATGTTTTGCACACTCAAGAAAGCGATCATGTATTCTAACCTGTGTAGCATTCATTGCGAAGGGAAATGCTACCAGGAACACGAAATCGAAACAGACTTTCCAGTGTCATACTCCAAGGTTGTTAGAAGTATAAAAGCCCTGTGTACATATTGCGTCAAATTGCGAAACAAAAGACAACTCGAACACTATTTACACAACCACAACAGTGAAATGCGACAGTAGAGACAACATGGCTGGAAAAAGAAAAGGCGGATAGGCGATAGAGAAGGACAATGAGTGATGAAGTGGTGAAAGATTTTTAAGGAGAAAAAAGCAAAGAGCCATCAATAACTTTAAAAGCTTAGCAAGAGAAGCGAAAGATACAATGTGGGTGGTCTTTGTGACACAGGTGGACACTGATAAAACACTGCATAAATTGTGGTCCTTATATCGAAGAATGAGTAGGAAAGTGCAAGGCAACAAATTCCTATTGTTCGCAGCTCGACATGGAGAGGCCTGAAGACCGATGCCGAAAAGAAACATGCATAACTCGAGCGTTATATCACTTACACAGATAAAAGGGATAACGCCACTGATATGAAATTAATGACTATTTTATTTGGTGGGTGTTCTGTGGATATTTCTAAAGCTTTTAGGATTGCCACTAATTCTGCTCTGCCATCACCGGTGTCAATACCTTGTCGAGGTATGGCGGCTTGCGTACCCTGATTACCCCCAGAACTATGCCAGTATGAGTTTTACTCCTGGAAGGTTCTACCAAGCTGAACAGGTTAGCGCGGGCAGGGGTCAGACTAAAGCAGACACCCTGGTCCTCCAGGTTGGTGGTTTTAGCATAGGGATGACACCCCTCTCTATGTAAAAAGAAATGAAGTTACGGACACAACAAGAAATGAACAACCTTTGCTGCGGGATGGACATCTGGAGTCTGAGGCTTGTATGACTGCAATTCCTGAAAGCCGAAAGGAAGCCGCTGACACGAAAACGGACGACCGGACCGCAAAACGTGAAAAAGGAATAGGATTTTGGAATGTCAGGACAATGAACGAGACGGGTAAACTAAAACAGGTCACAGCAGAAATGAGACACTATAGATTACACACTCTAGGAATAAGCAAGAGCAGATGGACAGGGGCAGGAAAAGTCAAAACAGCAACAGGAGAAACAGTACCTTACTCTGGAAGAGAGGATGGACACCACAATGAAGGTATAGCAATTATTCTACAGAAATGAATAGAAAGGACATTACTGGAATGAAAACCTATCAACAACAGACTAATAAGAATAAGATTGAGAGAGAGATTCACCAACACTACAATAATACAATGCTACGCACCAACGAATGACAGTGATGAAGAGATCAAGGATGAATTCTATCAACAACCGCAGAAAGAAATGGAAGACACATCTAGATATGATCTTATCATAGTAATGGGAGACCTCAATGCTAAAGTTGGAACACATAATGCATATAATGAAAGGGTAATGGGGAAATGCGGAAGAGGAACAGCAAACGAAAGTGGGGATAAATTAATAAGTTTCTGTAGCATTAACAACCTGGTCATTGGAGGAAAACTTTTCTCACACACAGAAATTCACAAATTAACATGGGAATCACCAAATGGTCGGGACAGAAACCAGATAAACCACATCATGATTAATGGTAGATGGAGACATGCATTACAAGATGTGAAGGTAAGAAGAGGTGCAGATGTGGGAAGTGATCACCATTTAGTAGTAGCAAAACTGAAAGTGAAACTAAGAATGGCCGGACCAACTGTAACTTCACAGAAAAAGTTGGACATCAGCAAATTGAAGGACCCCCTTACCAGAAAAGCTTTTGCGGCAGACATAAAGAAACGATATCAATTTGCCAAAAGTCAGGAGAAGACATTGACTGATGGTATAGACCAGAAATTCAACACCATTTCAACAATACAAGTATGTAAGGAAAGCAGCTAATCATGCTTGGGATTCCAGGAAAGGAAGAAGCAAGACTGGATAACACCAGAAACATTAAACACCATAACACTGAAAAAGGTAATAAAAAGAAAGAAAACAGAAGCGAAGTCCCCCAGGTTAAAGGAACTACGAGTATATAGCGAACAGTACAGTCAGCTGGACAAGGAAGTTAAACATCAAACCCGTGCTAACAAAAGGACATTTCTGGATGACCTTGCAAGACAGGCAGAAGAGGCAGCACTGAGAAATGAACAAAGCACAGTATACAAAATAACTAAAATCGTCAGTAGAAAACGAGGTGCAAACAATATTACCTTAGTAAGAGATAAACACGGAAATCTCATCACGACAGTAGAAGGACAGGAAACCAGATGGGCAGAGCATTTCAGAGAAACTCTGAATAAGGAACCACCAGAGACACAATTGAATGTTCCTGAGGCTGAGAAGGATCTAGATGTAAATACAGACATCCCACGAAAAGAAGAAATCATCACAGCAATCAAAGGGTTAAAGAATGGAAAAGCTCCTGGTCATGATAACTTAAATGCAGAGCTATTTAAGACAGACCCAGAGCTAGCAGCAGAACTATTAGAACCACTATTTGCACAAGTCTGGAAAACAGGGACAACACCAACAGAGTGGAACAAAGGAATAATTGTCAAATTGCCCAAGAAGGGAGATCTTGCAGACTGCAATAATTGGAGAGGAATCACTCTTCTCTCAGTTCCCAGCAAAATACTAGGCAGGATAATTATACAGAGAATTTCAAAAGCAGTAGACCACAAACTGAAGAAAGAACAAGTAGGATTTAGAAAGAACAGAAGATGTGTAGATCATATACTTACTCTCAGGAACATTATTGAGCAGTGCTCAGAATGGCAAAGACAGCTGTACATTAATTTCGTTGATTTTGAAATAGCTTTTGACAGTATACATAAGGACAGTTTATGGAAAATACTGAGGGCTTATGGAATTCCAAGCTGCATAGTGTCAACCATAAAAAAAACCTCTATGCCAACATTACGTGTAGCGTTGGGCAGAGCAACCTACCTGATAATTGTATATATATTCTTATCACTGAAGAATGCTGTATACATGGAGCCACCACACTGATAAATGTAGAATGTAAACTGTAAATGCAAAGGCGTCACACTGGCACATTACATTGATAAGGGTGACTGTGGTGCATGTAATTTGTGTGTACTAGTCATCTTGATGAAGGTTGATGGTCAACTCGAACCGACACAGTGTTGGATATACCGGTCACCTTGTCCATAAAGCATTGAGGCCCTGGCAAGGGACAGTGTTTATATTGAGTGAGAGTGCAGATGTGAGTTACGCGAATGGGTGTACTGTTCTGTAGAGTTGATAGGTAACAAGGCACTCATTCACTCATATCTGGAAGTCAATGACGGCTGGAACTACTATTAACAGTTTCATACAGTTTAATGGGACGCATACTCTGACAACACAGCTACAGTCACTGGAACAGGTTGGCAACAACATCACATGCTTGAAAATGGTTTACGACATCAAATATACATTCGTAAAGAATGTGAATACCACAGAACGTTAGTAGCTAGTCACTCTGGGTTCTAGTTGTATTTACTTTCAAGCCTAACTGACTGATTACGTCAGTTAATGTTCTCAAATATTTATCATCAATGGCTCCCTGACAGAACCTCTTCTCACGAAGAATTACAATAGTAAATTAGCAGGCTTATGGGACGAAAATCTTAATCCACAGTAGCGGGTTACCATAGCAGACAGATCTCTGTACCATCATCAGATAATAAAGCATTCCTGTTCTCCGAACGATGATCCGCTTAGGCAAAGGCGAGATCCAAAAATGGCTATTATCTTCGATGAGCTTCGCTCACTCCGAAGCTGCATAATGAAGCATAAGTAAAGGGCGCTGTCCATCATTTAAATAATGCTGTGTAGCTCATATGCATAATAATGCAATTTATATCATACGAATAATGGTGCTGCTAGCAAAATGTCGTCTCGAAAATAGTCAATCATATACATGTGCAGACCATACCATGGCTGCAGATCTAGGCATTTGAAAAGGTACAGTAACTGTCTCTCTTTACCTTATCATCCTAGAAAAACACTAGAAAAATAGCACCCGCCATCCTTTGGCGCTAAGAATATATTCTGGGGAGGAACATAGACATAATAGTCACACAGACGATGTCGCCTTTCCCCAACATTTCACAGCAAAGAACAAATCTTCGGACTTCTGTCCGTACAGCGACCAGGATCCGCCATCATCACGGAAGTCTCTCTCGACAACCCCCGTTCGACACATGCGCAGAAGCGCGTGACCCCCAGAGTTCAACTCAAGATGGGCCGACGTAAATCTTAGTATTCATATACCAGGTTACGACCCAAGAAAAGGTAAAAGCATAATAAAATGTACCATCAACTCAATCAAGGGTTATGTACCTTTGACTAACAACAAAAAGTGTTAACAGACAAATAAATATCTTTCCATATATATCTCTATATTCATTGCCTACAAAAGAATCTGTGCGTAAAACTACCCTTTGAGGTGAAGACAGGAGTACGACAGGGATGCCCCTTATCAACTACTCCATTTGTAACAGTGTTGTGAGGGTATTTTGCATGTGTGAATGTTCCATGCTCCAGCCGGAGTTTATTAGTCATGTGAGTTGTTGTGAGTTGGGAATGCTTGCCTTGTAATATTTTATGTAACAAGCAATGTTGTGAGCATTGCTTAAGACAAGCCGTTAGCCACAGTTATGCGCGAATGAAGATCAGTGGAGCATGGAAGGGTTTCACGGGTTTCGGTTAATACGCAGGAAAGGGGCAGTCAGAGAGAGTAGTTTGTTGGTTTAGACATGTGTTGAGTCAGTAGAGAGTTGCGTCAGTAGACAGGAGACAGCGTAGAGAAGAGAAGGGTGGATGTCTATAGTAGTGCGCGAGTAGCGGACCATAGTTGTGTTGTAGATGTTGCAGTAGTTATTCATGAAGTAGCCTATTTTGGGCTGTAGTTATTCCGAGAAGCAGAGTGTGTTCGGATACTCGGGATTTGTGATGTATCTAATATTTGTAATGGCCCTGCGTCCATTGTGACTTATTGATAATATAATACATTGTTGGAGATTGACATAGCTGTTGGAGTTGTTCCTTAGACAGTGAGCTAGACGAGCGGTGTATACGTGTTGTCTGACTTTCTACATCCACCCACATACACCTTACCCATCACATTAGGGACCGTCTATTTGGATGTTTCAAATGAACCCAGTGGTACAGCACTAGAGTAATCAAAAGTCATATTGCCAGCAGCCTATGGTTTGTTTTTCAACGCAGCGAAGTGTGACAACTGTAACTGAACGATTCGACACTGTTCAAATCTGGGTCAGCTGTAGCGTGTGCTGACGAAAAAACAGTGTGCTAGGAATACTGTCTTACAGGTCTGGTTACATCGATTGCTTGCGGGGGCTGTGAAACGATGTGTTGTGACCAGAATAAACTTATGTTGTACCTAGAGGAAGCTGTCTAAAGCAGTCTGTTGTGACTAGAAGATCTGTGAAAGCGGTGAAGCTGTCGTGTTGCAGTGTTCTACTCGACAGTGTGAAGTGGAAAACATAGCCCTGTTTTTCACTGTGTGTAGCTTGCGATGCTACATAATCTGAACTGAGTGTATTGGGCCGCGCTGTGTATGGTCCTCATATTTCATCACTTTGGTACTGGCTGAAGGTTCGGCAGCTAAAATACTTTGGCCACATAAAAAGGCATAACACCTTGCAGAAGACCATAACAGAGGGGAGAGCTGAAAGCAAACGTGCAAGGGGAAGACAGCGCTGTAAGTGGGAAAATAACATCAAGAGATGGACAGGAAAGAGTCTATCAGAGTGCACCACCAAGACAAGAGACAGAAGACGTTGGAGATCCATTACAGCCAACCTTCGTTGTGGAGATGGCAACTGATGATGATGATGATGATAACATTATAAACATATCTACATACTTGGAACTTAAGTATTATGTAATTGCTCTGTAAATGTTATTTATTTAAATGTTGCTCTTTTGTTACTATTGGAAGATGATTAATAAGGTATCTGATAAATAAGGTACGAGGGGCATTCAGAAAGTAATGCACCACATCGTTTTTCTCAGCTAATAATGAAGATAGAAGCATGACATTTTGCACACTTCAAATATGGCATGTGCCAATTGTGTGCACTAAATTGCACCGCAACCGGCCAAATAATACGGCTGCCCTAAACCGTTGAAATGGAGCGTGTTAGCAACTTGCGTTATAAGCAGCGAATTGTGATAGAATTTCTCGTTGCAGAGAAGGAAACTGTTGTGAACATTCACAAGCGTCTATGTGATGTGCATGGAAGATTTGCAGTCGACAGGAGTACAGTCAGTCGCTGGGTTCAGAGAATCAAAGAATCAGGAAGTGGAGATACGGAGCTGCTTGATCGGCCGCGCTGTGGACGTCCTGCCACAGCCACCAACGCAGAAATGTTGAAATGCGCTGAGGGCATTATTCTTACTGATAGGCGAATCACTACTCAACAATTGGCCTTACAGCTGTCAGTCAGCATTGGTAGTGCAAATGCAGTTATAAAACTCGGATTTTCTAAGGTTTGCGCAAGATGGGTTCCTCAAAGTCTCACAAATGACCACCGATTGCAAAGGAAAGCAATTTCTTCTGAATTGTTGGAGCGTTTCAATACTGATGGAAAGAACTTTTTGGCTAAGGTCGTTACAGGTGACGAAACCTGGGCACATCATTTTGAAACTGAGACAAAAAGACAGTCAATGGAGTGGCATCATCCGCAATCACCACAAAGAAAGAAATTCAGGACAATTCCTTCAGCTGGAAAGGTCATGATCACTGTCTTTTGGGACATTGAAGGTGTGATTCTTGTGAACGTTATGCGAAGAGGAGAGACAATCAATTCGCAAGTTTACATTAAGACATTGAAAAAACTCAATCAACATTTTCGCAGAGTTCGGCCGCACACGAATCCAGCAGACCTGCTTCTCCTTCACGACAATGCGAGCCCTCACACAAGTCTGGCAACACGGGAAGCAATCACCAAATTGGGTTAGACCGTACTACCCCATCCACCCTATAGTCCCGATTTGGCACCCTCTGATTTTCATCTATTTGGTCCACTTAAAGATACACTCCGTGGGACAAGGTTTGAAGATGATGAAGGAGTGATTCATGCAGCGAAGAAATGGCTACATGATCAAGACAACATCTGGTACGGGCTAGGAATACATGCACTTGTTTCGCGCTGGCATAAAGCCGTACATGTTGATGGGGATTATGTTGAATAATACCGATTTTTACAAGACATATCCATATATATTGTGTATAAATTTCATGCTTTTTGAATAAACAGCTCCTGAGAAAAAGATGTGGTGCATTACTTTTTGAATGCCCCTCGTACTTATGGAACATTCTTTCGTGCACTAATATGCTAATGTTCTAGTCGTTTGCTATACTAAGGTTCTAGTTAAAAGGTAATTTTGTGTTATAAAGTGCTAACAGTGTATTTACTAAGAAATCAGTATTTTTTCTTCTATACTGAGTACTTCTGTTTTCACATGTAGCGTCTTTTCTTTAGTTCTACTACTTCCTTCTGTCAGCAGTATCACTTATTTTCTACTTCACCTTCAGTGTTGCTGTTCTACTGTTGTTAATTTTCACTCTTTCTCTATATGGCATTATATGTTAGTTAGGTTTTAGGTTAGATTGCAGTTAGAATTAAGTATCATACTTTGTATAGTCCTCTACCTGCTCTGCCTCAGGCTGTGTCATTTCTGTCGGTTTTACATATTACTTATATCTACTTTACCTATAACTGTGCTAATCCTACCTGTCATCCTTCTTCTAGTTCTTCTGTTCCATTTTTATTTTGTGTTCTAATAGCTTGAATTATATACTAAGTATGTATTAACATATTCCTCACAGGAACTGTTGTAGTGTTTGCGCTTCTCAAAGTTACTGCTACAGAGGTGACTTGGAGAGAACAGATCAGATCAGTTGATTGCCATAGCCTGCCATTCCAGTACACCATAAAAAGCTACGTAACCTTAGTTTGTTTTGGTTCATTATTCTAAGGCCATATTTCATTTATTTGTCCAGATTGCTCTATAGGCTTCCCTTGGCATACATTGTTTCAGTGTTGTTGTTGGACATGACGATTATTGTTATTATTTGTGTTTTGATTTCATCTGTAGGATTTTGCGCTATTTATTCTTAGAAGCGGTCCTATCCTGTGGGCAGGATCAGATGTATTGCCCTTCACGAATAAAGTGTGCATTTTGGCATTAGTTGTTTACGTGCAGTTTGTTGTTGGTTGTGTGTTATATTCCCTCTTTGGCGTTCTGTGTATATGGTGTATTCTTCAGTCATTTTCTTCTTACACTATCCTGTAAATAGGTTAATTTTTTCAATCTCCTGTTTTCGTGCATTATAGAGGTCTGGTACTGTATATTTCAATATTTCTTCTGTCACACATTTCCTTTTTCTTGTTACCGACCTACTAGATTGTTGTTTGTTAAATTAGGGTGTAGTACTTATCATCATCATTTTTGTCATTGTTTGTTTTGTAGGGCTAATAATTTTTTTTGGGTAGGCATTAAGTACAGTGAGTAAGGTGTCATCTTAATGGTTATTGAAAATATTATTTTAAAGTTCGAGCTTTTTTGACATTTTGGTTAGAGTATTTGAGGTGCATGTAAGTCAGATATATTCATAATCATGTAAACACTTATGGATTTTATCCTCGTCGGTGAGAGGATAGGAAAATCAGGAGAAGATCTCTTAGCATTTGCACAGGCTCAATTTAAAGAGGTGCAGGAGAGACAAGAACGACATGAGGAGCGAGCGAGAAAGAAAGCAGAGGCAGAGCAAGAAATTAGGAAAGCAGAAGCAAAGGAAGAGACTAAGAGGTTAGAGATACAGAAACAAATGAAAGAGATAGAAGCACAGAAAGAAATAAAAGAGATAAAAGCACAGAAAGAAATAAAAGAGATAGAAGCACAGAAAGAAATTAAAAAAGACAGAAGCGGACAAAGAGGTATCATTGAAAAAACTCGAGTTAGAGAAGTCGGGTTCAGACTCATTATCAAAAAAAAGAGTATGGGAGCATGTACAAGTTGAAACTCCCAATGTTCAACGAGTCCATATATTTTATGGACTGTTTTTTGGAGAAGTTTCAAATGAAGGCAACTGCCTTAAAGATTAATAAAGAACTGTGGGGATCACTTGTGGCAGATTATTTAACAGGGTCAGCATTAAAAACAGTTTTCCAATTAACTGTGGAAGATAGATTAAATTATGACATAGTGAAGGAAACTTTGTTATGCAAGTACAGATTAAATGAGCAGGTTATCGGTTAAAGTTCCACAGTGCAATGCCAAGTAGTGAGCAAGATTTTGCGGAGTTTATTGCAGAGATTAAGATGTTATTGAGCAAGTGGATTAACCTATCGGGCGATGCTAAAGATTTTGATGGCCTATGTGATTTGATCTTACGTGATAAGGTAATGTCGTCATGTAGCCCCGATTTGTTGGCTTTTTTCAGGAGAGAAAACCGGAAAATATTTCAGCAATGTCACAGTTAGGGCAACAATACGCAACAGCACATCCAGACAGACCGATTCATAAATCGGCGGTGCCAGAAACATTTACGACATGTGTGACCAAGCGGAGTTATGAAACACGGCCATATCGGAGACAAAATTTTCTTAGTGAGGAGAGACCTTATAATAAGAAGGCAGTCAGTAAGAGGTGGACAGAAAGAGACTTCCGTACATCCCCCAGGAAACAGCAGAATATGACAGAGTCAGGTAGTAGAAGACCTTCTGGTTGTTTTAAATGTGGGTCACCACGCCATGGAGCAAAGTTTTGTGACAAACCTGAGACACCAAGTCTGGCCAAGACTCAAATTAGTACTAAAGGGAGTCCACAGAAGAGCCAACGTGAAGAGTACAGATGCTTTGTATGCAATGGCATGGGTCACCTTCAATTTGATTGTCCAAATAAGAAACTTGAACACGCAAATTCAGTCGTAGTATTAGATACATTTAACAGCGAGAGTTGCGAAGGGTGCAAACCACTGTTTGATAAAAATAAGAAACCAATCTTGATTTGTGGCCATCCACTTCCTTGTTTATCAGCAGTTCATACAGATGGGAACATAGTCTTGCATCCAGGGTACATAGGACAGAAAAGTGTATCCGTCTTAATGGATACAGGGTGCACGACAGTTGGGGTGAGGAGATCGTGCATTAATAAGTCTCGCTTATTGGGTCAAACTGCTCGGTGTATCACTTTTGGTGGCAGGGTGGAGTTTTATCCTCTGGTGTTGATAGATATTGATACAACATTCTTGCGGGTAGGGTAGAAGCATGTGTTCTTAATGATAATGCGGTCGCAAATCTGATACTAGGCAATGTCCATGGAATTAAAGAATGTACTGACGAGGACATTAAGTTATGGAAGCAGGGACATAGCGATTTTGCATCTGTAGCAACTACGTGAGCACAGCAGAAAGCTGATGACATAATATTGCAACATCAGCCTGTAGTAACATTATCGGATGGCACTTTATTGGAGAATGATCCAGGTTCTAAGACATCAATGCTGGATGTAGTTTCTCAACAACATTATGATGTATCACTTCGGAGGGTGTTTGCCCATGAAAGAACTGGGATTGTAAAGCATACAAAATCAGCAAGGGTATGGTTTAAACTCAAAAGGGACATCCTTACAAGATGTTTTGCTCCGCAAAACAGATTAGTGCATCAAGTAGTGGTGCCTAGCTCTTTAAGGTCTATTGTACTGAGAACAGCTCATGACTCTCCATTTGCTGGTCATATGGGTGTTGCTAGGACACGCCATAGAGTCCTGGCGAATTTGTACTGGCCATGGTGCAATACGGATATCAAGCTATATTGCAGGTCATGCAAGACTTGTCAAGTGCTCAGTCCAAAAGATAGGAACCCAAGGGCACCATTGCTGGTTGTGGATCTCTCGAGTCGACCTTTTCAAAATGTGGCTATAGATATTGTTGGGCCACTTCCAGACATGTCTCAGAAAGGCAGTAGTTTTATTTTGACGTTGGTAGAATTGTGTACCCGTTGGCCAGAGGCAGTACCACTAAGAACCATCACTACAGAGGCTGTATCAGAAGCCTTGATGTCAATATTTAGTAGATTTGGCTTCCCTAGGCAAATTTTGTCAGATAGGGGTAGTCAGTTTACTTCTGACATGATGAAGCACGTTTGTAGGATGTTGGAAATTAAGCAATCATTCACAACACCATATAGGCCTCAGTCCAACGGCGTATGCGAACGCTTCAATGGTTCATTGAAGCAGATGTTGGGGAAAGTAACCGCTGAATTTCCCAAGCTGTGGGATGTATATTTACCTGCAGTGCTATTCGCGTATAGAGAGGCGCCACAAGAAAGCACAGGGTTTTCCCCTTTTGAGTTGATATAAGGGGCTAACCCTAGAGGACCACTAACATTCTAAAAGAATTGTGGACAGATAATTAAAAGGAGCAGGAAACAAAGTCTAGTTTTGAATATGTTGTTCATCTTCGAGACCGGATTATAAATGCATGCACAATAGCGCAAGACGCTCTGCGACTTGCAAATGCGAAGAACAGGTTTTACGGAAGTAAGAACAGTCGGCTGGTCTCATTTAAACCAGATGATGAGGTTTTGTTATTGCTCCCTTGTAAGGAAAATCATGTATTAATTCAGTGGCAGTGGCCTTTCCGGGTCATTAAACAGGTTACAGATGTGGACTATGTCATACATGTCAGAGGAAAGGACAAGACGTTCCACGTTAATATGTTGAAAGCATTTGTTGACCGCCCTATTGAATTGGAACTAGTCATTATAGAAGTTTCTGATAGCAGTGTTACGTGCTCGGCAGTTATTGACGAGGTTGGGTATGAAGAAAATGATGTTAACTTGCAAATACTTCTCCTACCTCTTACCCCATCAGAGTCTCACCGTAATGTAGAAATAAGTTCGTCGCTGGAGGATCATCAGATAAAGCAAATCAGTGAACTAATAAGGCAGTTTTCAGATGTGTTGACGGATATTCCAGGCCATACTGACTTAATAAAGCATGAGATTGCAGTGACAGATGACCATCCGAGTCGGTTGAACCCTACTCTTTGCCGATACATTATCGAGCAGCAGTAAATATAGAAATTGACCAGATGTTAAGTCATGTTTTATTAACGGGAGTTAAGGGTAAAGATTTGTATGTATGGGGCGGACTTTTTTACACACGGTAAATAACACGCTTTAGTGATGAGATGATTTTTTAGTTGGGGGCTGTATGCTCAGTAATTTTTTAACACAGCTCTACTGACTAGCTGCTAGTTTGTTTTTAAAAATATGATACAAACAAGCTGCTTTATAAAAGACAAGAATGGAAAACTGCTCAGCAATATACAAGAGCAAATGAAGAGGTAGACATACTATTTTGAGGACCTTCTCAATAGACCAACTCCACAAAACCCCTGGACATCCAGCCAGCAGAAGAAGAGCTACAAATTAGCTGTGAAAGACCAATGAAGGAAGAAATAAAGAAAGCCATAAAGCTTCTAAGAGATGGAAAAGCGTCTGGACTTGATAGAATTCCAGCAGAGGCCATCAAAGCAGATATCGACACGGCTACAGAGATGTTATATAAATTAAATGGTAAAGTCTGAGAAAAGGAAGAGATACCAGCAGAATGGAAGGAAGGATATCTGTGTAAGTTGCCTAAGAAGGGAAATTTACAAGAGTGCACAAATTATAGAGGAATAATGTTACTTTCAGTGCCAGGAAAAGTATTAAACAGGATTATCCTTGAAAGATTAAAATAGTCCATAGACAAGAAAGTGAGAGATGAACAAGAAGGTTTTCGACAAAACAGATCCTGTACAGACCAGATAGCACTTTGAGAATAATAGTTGAACAAAGTCTGTAATGGAATTCACCACTATACATCGGATTTGTGGACTACGAAAAGGCATTTGACAGTGTAGACAGAGAATCACTTTGGAAATTGATGAGGCATTATGGAGTTCCCCTGAAGATCATTAATTTAATAAAGAAAACATATGAAGACATGACATGCAGAGTTCTTCATGAAGGACAGCTTACAGAACCGTTTGGGATAAGAACAGGAGTGCGACAGGGATGCCTCTTGTCTCCATTTATTTTCTTACCAGCAATAGACTGGGTTACGAGAACAACGACAACACACAACAGAAATGGAATCCAGTGGACTCTGACTAAGCAGTTGGATGATCTGGATTTTGCTGATGACTTGGCTCTTCTGTCCCATAAACGTAATCAGATACAGGACAAATAGAAAACACTCGATGAGAGGTCACAGCAATTGGGTCTGAAAATGCACAGGGAAAAGACAAAGATAATGAGAATAAATGCAGGTAATGATAACATGATTAAACTTGAAGAAGCACCAATACAAGATGTAGAATCGTACACATATCTTGGAAGCAATATAGACAAAGTTGGAGGGACAGATAGTGATATCAAAATAAGAATACAAAAAGCAAGAGGAGCTTTCATTGCATTGGGAAATATATGGAGATCAAGAGAAATCGGATCCAACACGAAAATAAAATCTTTAACTCAAATGTGAAGTCAGTCTTATTGTATGGCTTCGAGACATGGAGAACAACAAAGACAACCACCAAAAAGCTACAGACTTTCATAAATGGGTGCTTGTGTTGAATAGAGGGATTGAAATGGTATGATAAGGTTACCAACGTGGAACTGATGACAAGAACTAGACAAGTGCCAGTGGAACAAGAGATGAGAAGATGATGATGGCGATGGATAGGACACACACTGAGGAAACCTTGTTCTGGAATCCTCAGAGCAAGAAAAGCAGAGGTAGACCAAGAAGCACATGGAAAAGAGAGCTGGAAACAGAGGTGAAAATGATAAGGAGAACGTGGAACGAACTTGAGATGATGGCACGTGACAAGAGGACTTGGCACGTGTTTGTTGAAGGCCTATGCTCCTTTAGGAGTGGAGGGTTATGAATGTTTTCATGGATCGATCTTCTTTATGCTGTCTTTTAAGTCTTTTTCCCCGATGGACAAAGCTGCTACGTTTTAGACCAGATCATCTAGTCTTGCCTTCATTGGGTGCGTTGGCATACTGTTGTAGTTTTCCATCTGGATCATGCTTTTTGTGTTTCTTCTATAGGACAATGTCTGTAATCTAGTAGCTTTCTGCATCTCTGATATCGGCGTAGTTTTCATGGCTCGGTAGCTAATTTGATTATAATCAATGTTTTTAATGGGTTTTCACTTAACCAAAGGTGCCTTGTGTTGTAAGCAGTGCATGATTATTGAAGACATCGGGTTTCTCCGATAGAGAGTTCCCACAAATTATTGTTGCGCAGGCTTTATAAAAGAAGTAAAAAGCATTGTGAAGGATGATGTCGGAGCTGGCCAAAGCTGGCCAAGTCGGTAGAAGTACTAGATGTCTATTTTATGCGTACTTTATTTATAACGTTCAAGAATGTGAAATCCCAAAGCAGGCTGGCCTCTCATTTATCAATGGGATAATTAGTCAAATTTCAAGCTGTGACAATGTAACTGTTCTTTATGAAACTGGGCACAATAATGGAAATATGTGCAGTACAAGTGACTAGGGTCATGGAAGAAGATACTGGATATATGATGTCAGAAGTAATGCCTGAAATGCTCTGAAAATATTTTCTGTTGGATTTATTATGTCAAATTAAACCTTGGGTTGTCCTGGCTTGATTTATTCCCTCAATCTATGTTGTGTGAATCTGTAAGTCAGCCCATCTTAACAGAATCATAAAATATAAGCTGTCAGTTTTATCAACACCTTGCATATTCTTAGAAACCTTGTGTTTCCTGTTATCAAATGGTATGTTCTTGCATACTACATGTTTTCCACCTCTTTAACTTTTTTCTTTGCCTTGTCACTACTTCCACTATTTTCATTACTAACTTTGCCACAGGCTTCAAAAGCAAAGCTGTCTCTTGAGATCTGCACTGAGCATAGCCACACCACAATCATTATAGAATGTGCACATGTTTTTCTCTATTACTCACTCTTGGTGTGTATAGTTGCATGAAATTAGTACCAATCAGCCATTTAAGTGAACTAATATCTTCTTCTTCTTTGATCGTTAGCCGCCGACCGTCAAAGCAGTCAGTGGCCATCACGTCTAGTGGCGTCTTGTAGGGCAACAACAAATTGATTCCACTTTGCTCGGTCGGTGGCCATCCTTCGTACAGTGCCCCAATTCTGGTTCATTCTTTGCATCTCAGCCTCCACAGTCCGCAGCCAGGTTGTTTTTGGTCGGCCTCTCTTTCGTTTTCCTTCGGGGGTCCAAAGCATAGCTGTTCTTGTGATGGCATCGGGGTCTCTTCTGAGGACATGGCCAACCCAGCTCCAGCGTCTGCCAGCTATGATGGTGTGCATGTCCTTTTGCTTGCTACGAGTAAGCAGATATTGGTTGGTGGTGGTATATAGCCAAAAGATTCGGTGAATTTTTCTTAGGCATGTTGTGTGGAAAGAGGACAATTTTGACATCCTCTACTCTGCAACTCTCCAGCATTCCGCACCACAGAGAAGCACAGAAAGCACACAGCTCTGACACAATCTTAATTTTTTGCTTGTGCTGTATTGAGACGACCTCCAGATGTTGTTTAGGCTAAAAAAGGCTGTTCTTGCCTTATTCATTCCGATGTTGATGTCTTTGCCTGCCCCGCCGTCTAGTGTTACTAAGCATCCTAGGTATGTGAAGGTGTCTGTCTGTACCAGTTGCTGATTCCTTACTGATATGGGCTCAGGGTTGCTCACATTGAGCGTCATGACTTCTGACTTCTTTAAATTTAATAATATATATATATTTTTTTCTCCTTAACCAGCGGCACTTGAGCTTTCAGCCCTTCAGCCCAATGACATGTCATTGCGATGCTGGGGAACCTGAGGACTTTCCTTCCAACCTGGTCAGGAGCTTCGCTCCTTCCCATCCACAGAGGGTTTATCACAGGAGCCGTTCAGGCTATTCAGTCAAATTTCCGACCGTAAACATTTCTTCAAACGCTGACGCCCGGGTTTGAACCATGAACACCTGGTCGCAAGTACAACGCCGAAGCCATTACACCAGCGCGGCTCCCGAATTTAATAATATAATAATATGATATTGCTTAAAATCCTGTTTAAGTTCTTGCTCTTTCAGCAACTAAAATTTAACTGATCCTTCTTTCTTGTTTAATTATTGTCAGAATAAAATTAACCTGCTTTAGTATATCGCATTTCATATAATCTTAATACATTGTCATTCTATTTTATTCCCCTCAATTTTTTTAAAAACAATTTTCCATCCTGCTAAAGCATCCTGACATGTAAAGTTACTATGGTGTATGGTAAGAATCTCCATTACTCCTTGACTGACAAGTCTAACCTGAACGGCAGTGGGGAGGGGAGAGGGTAAAGCACCTCAATCTTGCCTCCTGTCACGTCAAAATGTTTTAAAGATGTTTTACAAAGGCAGTTGCCCAAGTCCTCCTCCCTTTCTAGGCTTTATTGAAACTTCCTAACTTTCAAAATGTGATTAGTAAAATAAAAATAAAAACACCTATAACTCAATTCCTGCTTTTCACCAACATATACATTTGAGTCAATTGCTTTAATATTCTTTGGGGCCTTGTAAACTCTGAGTTTCTTACAAGTCATAACCTTTAGTTAACTATATATAATTAAGCTAGAATTTTAGATTAACAAATACCTCGTATAGACCACCATAAATCCTGAAAAAGATCACTTAAAACTGTCCAAAATAGAATCTTTATGGGTGCTGCATATTGCAATATAAATCAGTCTTCTCTGAGCATTAACACTATACCATACATCCTTAAAAGAAACAATATTATTAAAGCTTCCAAACAATGTTACAAATAGTGTACATACCTTAACATATGTTTCCTGCTTTATTTCTGCAAACAGACATGTGACATTAGTTTCCATATTTCTTCCAGCCTGAAAGCAATGAACTGTAGAAGATGTACTACTGCAAGTATCACATTAAGAAAATAAAAATATAATACAAATACCGGTATATTACACTAACACTTGAATACCATCAACACCAAGCAATAATCATTGTCAAATAGTGAGGCCTAATGCTTCTGCAATAGCCATAAATCTGCATGTTATTTCTTAATCAAAATCATCCCTGTAATTTTTCTGTTGTTTACCTATATACCTTGTACAAATATGACTGCTCAAGGAAGCTACTACAGAAGAACATGAGTTAAAGAGTTTGGACTTTCAGAATGATGTTGTTTTAAAATCTCATTTATATGATAATCAATTTCTGGAATAATTTCGACCAAAAAAGTCCATTTTTAAAAAGATCACAGTGGATCACTGATGCTGATATGGATTATTGAATAACTTTAAATAGTTGGTCAGTGACATACTGTGCCAAAGATCATACTAAATACAGTTTTAACTCAAATAATTTGAAGATCATTTTTTTTAAAATTCTGATTATTTCTTAAACAGGTGTCTAACCCATAATCAGAACATCCGAAAACCAAGATATACCAAAACAGAAAAGTTTATTTGGCCGACTTTTGGGTTACTCTTAAGTTCGAATCACACTGACTGTCCCTTTGTTCTACGAACGTCGTAAAAAAAAATTACACTATCGTTGTAAACAGTTTTTAACCCACGGATTCATGAGCAGTCATGTCATGACTATTTATGAACACTACTATGAGCTCTTCTCATCTGTGTTGAAACACCAACAACAATGGTTTGTGAACATGTACTCAAAGATAAGATGGTGTTTTGAGATGCGAAAACTTCAATTACAAAATAAACAAAATATCCAAGCTACTTCACACCCCGAAACCGTTCTCAACACCCAGAATCTGAATTGCTCGGGAAGGGCCATGTTTCGGTTTTCAGATTACGCCGAAAATATCATCAGAAGTAGCTCAAAGTTGCCCAAAATATCCCCCTAAGTAGCCCCCCTCCCCCCCGGCCCAAAAATTCCCACACACAGACGCACGCACGCACGCAAACACGCACACACACTCACACACAATGTTTGGTTTATCACATTTTGTCCTCTTGAAGCGCGCAAACACAGTATAAGCTGAAGTATGCGCTATAATGTAATATAAATTTTCAAATACAGTTATTTAGTTTTGTCTAGGTACCACTTCCAGCCATGTGTGTGAATATTTCTGAGCTTATTTTGTCAATTTGAGTGTGGATATTTGTGAGCTAATTTAGTGACTTAAACTTTGTGAGTTTAATTTCATTGTGAAAATGTCAAAAAGAGCTGCAGATACTCCTGTGGGTAACAGTGTGAATAAGAAAAGAAAGCATTTGTCATTATTGATAGCGCAGAGTTATTGCAGAAGCTTGATCATGGTGTCTCTGAGCGACGTTTTGATGAAAAATATGCAATAGGAACTACCACAGCATATGACATAAAGAAACGCAGACAAGCTGCATAAGTTTTACTCGGACAGCGATGACCAAATACTAATGTCAGATCAGAAAACTTTGCACAGAGGAAAAAATGAAGTTTTGGCAGTTTATGGAATTAAAGAAAAACTGCTTGGACAGAAACCATTGTTAATGACAGATGACACTGGGTAAAATCTACAGTAAGGCCATCTGTCTTACTGCATATTCATGAGCTGAAAATCCTGTTCTGGTCCATCAACAGATGTCTGACACCAAGCTGATGATGGTGATTAGAGCATTGAATGTACATATGCAGGTATTTAACAAAGTTTTTGTTTGAAGTTTTTAAAAAAATACTTTTATGATCAATAAATTGTGCTACACAATTTAAGGGGGCAATTTTTGGGCTACTTATGGTGATATTTTGGGCAACTTTGGGCTACTTCTGTTGATGTTTTGGGTGTATTCTGAAAACCGAAACATGGCAATCCCCGAGCATTTCGGATTCTGGGTTTTGAGAACTGTTTCGGGATGTGAAGTAGCTTGGATATTTTGTTTATTCTGTAATTGAAGTTTTTGCACCTCAAAACACCATCTTAACTTTGAGTACATGTTCACAAACCATTGTTGTTGATGTTTGAACACAGATGAGAAGAGCTCATAGTAGTGTTCATAAATAGTCATGACATGACGGCTCATGAATCCGTGGGTTAAAAACTGTTCACGGCGATCGTGTATTTTTTTTTACGACGTTGGTAGAACAAAGGGACAGTCAGTGTGATTTTCGCTTTTGAGCGAGCTAGAGGCATTCTGCCCTCTGGAGGTGTGTGTGTAGCCCATGCTTCCTTTCTATTCATGTATGTGGAATAATTATTGATTATGCATGTCTCAACGTGAGAATTCTATTGGAGTTTGATAAATACATGTAAGCTCAAGGTACGTGCTGTGTAATTCACCCAGTGATGGCTGATGACTGCTTGCAGAGTGTATGTTCTTTAGAGAGAAGTTAAATATAAATGAAGTACATTATCTTCATAGAAACCCCGGGTTCTTGTTGTATGGGACATGTCTGGCGACAGACCTATTAACTACGAAATTGCATTCACCCGTGAACAGAGGCTCAGGTAGCCAAGCGTTATTTACAAGTAGATGACAGTCTTACGTGTGCTATCCGCACAAAATTCATTACATATTTTCCTAGAAATTTCCATTAGGATTTCTGAAGTGCCAATTGTTTATATTAGCTAACATTGACGTATACCCTGTAAACTGTTTCAGAATGTGTCGTATGATGAAGTATCTTGTGTTACGTGAACAAATTGTAGAAGTCGTCTTTGCCAGGCGTCCAAGAACATTGATCTAAGTGCAGTGTTCCAGATTTGTTGTGCAATCTGTAATATCGTGTGCATTGGCTAAGTTCATAAAACACCTCCTAACACACCATCAAGTCAAGAGACGCAATCACCAAACAACAAGAAGCACTACAGACCACTCACTGTCACAGATGAAAATAGTGCAGCAGTAATCATCCACTTTTGCCCCTCCCTATCTAGTTTAAATTTTTGCTACATGAACGAAGGATCCACCAAGTGCAATTAACACGTGGGCCATCTGACAATTAAGCCATATGTGAAACAGAGAGGGAAGCGCCGAGAATGGCGTAATAGATTCTTTGATTAGGAGAACACACGATGTTCAGTCTGACGGACCTTGGATTGTAAAACTTTCAGGTGAAAGTAACTGCGTAGCTGATATTTGGCAAAGCGGAGATGACGAAAGTCAAGAGGTAGTAAAATTACCTTTGATTCAAGAACCAAACGGCAAATTGGCTCGTATCTGGCAGAGGTGTGACTTTCACATTAAAGAACGATAGTACGCAACATATCAATATACACCATGTCTCTCCGATAGCCATGATCAGTTGCCAGAAATCTATCTGAATTCACTTGCTCGTTATCTTAAGATTTCTCGTACAGAGTGAAAATTATTAGATTTTCGTGGAGTTTTTCAGTTTTCTGATTGCCGTCATTTATATACTAGCTTTAAAGTGATTTAGTGTGTTTAAAGTTTTATTATATTTCACTGAGATTTTCTGTGCTAATTAAATTCCTTATAGCTAAATTTTCCAGCTGTTAAGTAACTTAATTACTCGCCTATTTCCCAGTAAGAGATGTTTTAAATTGACTAGTACATACATTAAATAACTTCTACTGACGGCATATATTATTTACTTCTATTTATTTTATGTAATTTTTTAAAATGACTATTGTTCATATCACGCGTTAACAGAATGACAGGATAAGCTAGACACGTGTGTTTTAAATCTAATTTATAACAGTGGTGAAGAGGTCCTATTTTAACACGTGTTAGATATGATACTGATAATTTGGTTAAGTGTTTTTTTTATTTTCTTTCCTAAAATATAAGCTGGTCAAAACCTGAGTACTAGAGGCTTTTTTTATGGCCATATGAACTTATGGCAATATGAACTTATGATCATACGAACTTATAATATCATAAGCATTCAAGAATATTTAATATTGATGAGCTTCTTGCTGTGACCAGTGCGGTCCGATTTTCCTCATTTTCATGAGAGAAACCTTAATAGAACCATTGAGTTATAATATTAAAAACAGATTTACTTATATATATATATATATATATATATATATATATATATATATATATATATATATATATATATATATATATATATATATATATATATATATATATATATATAATCATCAGCCGACTGTGGCAATATATTGTCTGCAACATTTGTGTAAATTAAACCTAGCGTTTCCGCCATATGAGGCTAAACAACCTAGGAACTGTATATGTACTATTTATTCTACATCGGCGATCACCACGCATGAACCTTACTCCAACCAACTGAAGGCATAGATAACTTATTGTACCCAGGACAAATTTAACCCCGACTCTAGCGACTCCTGTGAAATTTGCAGTCAGCAACTACGGAGAGTCTGGGGCTGGATTTGGCAAAACTTAAATTTGACACTAAATATATATTACTTATTAGTGTATTTCCTTGGAATGCCTGCGACAACTACTGGGGTAAGTGTATCTGAAAGTGACCAATGCGTGTATGTGAATTGAATGAACAGAGAAAGAAACTTGTCTTTTTTTACATCATATACTTACATGGTTTCTTCTTTCTTTTTTTTTTAATCTCAATAATCTGATTAGTCACGAGATAGTTTACATTAGGAACCTATCCTTTTCGCATACAGACTATTTTATAACTTATTGTTAATCTTTGATCTTTTGGGTTAATTAACCTTTGTTGGGATCGTCTTTTCTTTTCCTTTACCAGAGGGGAGAACCTATTTGATTAATTTCATTTTTTTTTGTCTGTAAACCACGATCTCTTGATGCATATGATTTATGTTGTGATTTTCTATCGATAATAAACTTTATTAAACCATTAGTTATTGTGTCGGTCAACCAATATCCATTACATGTTATCTATAGTTTGTTTTCACGTTCGTGCGTATTTGTCACAGAATTGTGTGCATGTAAGTGCAGTGTAACTTGTATTTTCCTACAAGGAGAGAAAGTGCGTCTGATTTAAATATCGTCGTCCATATAGGCTGGATAAGATAAAATTATTCTTTCCGAAGACTGTCCTTGCAACAGATGTCCGACGTCAAGCTGATAATGGTAATTAGAACATTGAATGTAGATGTGCAGGTATTTAACAAAGTTTATGTTTAAAGTTTAAAAAAAATATTTTTCTGATAAATAAAATGTACTACATAATTTAAATGGGACAATTTTTGGGCTACTTCGAGTGATATTTTGGGCAACTTTGTGCTACTTCAGGTGATATTTTGGGTGTATTCTGAAACCGAAACATTGCCCTCCCCGAGCATTTCGAATTCTGGATGCTGAGTAGCTTGGATATTTTGTTTATTTTGTAATCGAAGTGTTTGCACCTCAAAACACTCTCTCAGCTTTGAATACACGTTCTTATATCATTGCTGTTGATGTTTTAACACAGATGAGAAGGGCTCATAGTAGTGACAATAAATAGTCATGGCATGACGGCTCATAAATCCGTGGGTTAAAAACTGTTCACAACGATCGTGTATTTTCTTGACGACGTTGGTAGAACAAAGGGACAGTGAGAGTGATTTTCGCTTTTGAGCGAGCTAGAGGCATTCTGCCCTATGGAGGTGTGTGTGTGTGTGTGTGCGTGCGTGCGTGCGTGTGTGCGTGCGTGCGCGCGCGTGTGTGTGTGTGTGGGTGTGTGTGGGGCCCATGCCGTTCTATTCATATATGTGGAATAATAATTGATTATATATATCTCAAAGTGAGAATTCTATTGGAGTTTGATAAATACATGTAAGCTCAAGGTAAGAACTGTGTAATTCACCAAGTGATGGCTGATTGACAGACCTATTAACTACGAGAGTGTATTCACCCGTGAACAGAGGCTCAGACAGCCAAGCTGTTATTTACAAATAGATGACAATCTTACGTGGGCTATCCGCACATAATTCATTACATATTTTTCTAGAAATCGCCAGTAGGGTTTATGAAGCGCCAAATGTTTATATTGGCTAACATTGACGTATATCTTGTAAACTGTTTTGAAATGTATCATATGATGAAGTATCTTGTGTGAAAGGAATAAATTGTAGAATTCGTCTTTGCCAGGTATCCAAGAACATTTTATCTAAGTGCGGTGTTCCAGATGGGTTGTGTAGTCTGCAATATCGTGGGCATTCCTAATTTCACAGAACACCTCCTAACACATCATCTGTCGTAGAATTTTGATAGGGGAATTAAGACTTGGGTTGGTCCCTTCTGAATAGATTAGAATAAGTTATAGCCACAGTGAGAGATAATAGTAGAAATAGATTTCACGAGTGAGATGGAGGAACTATATTAGTGTCGGTCTCTGATCCTCGAGATGATTTCTCTCAGTCAGCCTATCATCTACAACAGATTAAGATTTGTCAGACCGTCTAGTATAATATATATATATATATATATATATATATATATATATATATATATATATATATATATATATATATATATATATATATATATATATATATATATATATATCCCTTACATACACACACCTAAGTGACAACAATAGACACACAGACGTGAAACTATGACAATGTAAATATAGATAATTGGGAACGAACTGACCGACACACTGGAATAAGTTCACTTGAATTTTAATTATCATAATAATATTCCATCATAACACCTACAATTTACAACAAGCATATACAAATAGTCATGAAGTCAATGAATTGCTACAAGAATGATAGACCCATTGGTATGATCTTTTCCCTCGATATTTAGCCCCCAGTCCTGTTAGAAGAAAAGTGATAGCCCCAAAGAGTCACGGATACATACATATGCTTTAGTCTAAGATTTCACTTTAAGGTTAAGAACAGAAATGATACTCTATTCTATCCTAAGAGTGGAAAAACCTGCATTAGCAACAATTTGAAAAAATGAAATTACAAAGTGGGTGTACAAATCTTATCATAAAAGAATCACTCAGTCTACTTTCACTCTGTTCTTTCAGCAGGGATCCCTGTCTCACTTTCTTACCTAATAGCCTACTGGTGTTCGCCGTCCGGCACACTTTATGACACACCCTGTTAATCTGTCTTTCTTTTGATGAAGCGGATTCCCAGCTCTGCAGATCTTGGTTTCATCCAATGGGTCCGGGGAGCGTCCTCTTCATGCGATATTTTGTTCAGATTTAAGTTAGTGTCAATTTACTTAGTCAGGTAAAAATTAGTTTTAAGCGGGCTCACAGTGTCAGAATCATGAGGTTTCCCTTATTTAGGAAAAATGACCGTTTGGTAACTTCTCTCAATGGATAATTATTATTCACACCACAATTAGAAAAAAATGTCGGAATGGTAATAGTTTGTAATTTTTCTCGCCACAGGGCTGCATGTACCTGAGAGTTTGTGAAGAAATATAATCTGGCGCAATAGGCCCAGTATAGGCATTTAGTCTTTAGAACCGTTTGTGAGATTTTTTACTCTGTCTATTTCTGGAGGAAAAAGCACTGCCACAGGTGTTAACTTGTAGATCCACGTGGTTAAAGATAAAAATTGTTTCTTTTCTCAGTTGTACTAAAACGCTGGTAGAGTTGGGCTACCCCAGTTTTCACTGAATAAAGAGAAAACAACATATAAAATACTTATACATACTATTCCTTGGTTATAACTTACATTATAAACTGCAAGCGGAGAACTTGACTTATCGTTTAAAACTACCCGTGAAATAAGTTATATTCATAAAATCAGTCATCATGAATTAGAAATACATACGTATTTCGTCAATACTCAATGATGAATCAGTGCAGTTATAAGTTAGTTTAAAATATTCTCGACTGGTTATTAGCAGTTAAATTAAATTCATTATAGCTGCATGAGTTTAAGCTAGAAATTATAGTTTATTCTGCTTTCCACTGTAACATGTTAACTAGAGAATATAACAGACTTATAATTTACTCACTCTGCACAAAAGAAACTAGGGAAATATAATAGGCGATTTAACACTTAATCACTCAACACTATTAGATATTATATATAATATTTACCTCCAAACAGAACTACGGGCATTACAACGAAACTAAGAGTTTCACTATAAATATAAGTATCTAGAACAAAGCGATCACGTCTACTGCAACTTGGAGGACTGCCTTAATAGTCTAAGCTACTGGTGTAGATATCTGAAAAACAGACAAAGGATCCCACGCTATTTCGAAAACCCCCCGTCTCCCCCTCTTCTCTTAACACTTCACATTCCCTTAGACGCTGGCCATAACTGCCAAAACGCGTCTTCACACCTCACGCCGACGTGTCTCATTTCTGAGCGATGCAGATGGCAGTTTCCACACCTCACACCGAGAAACTTAGCCGAAGAAAACTCGTGTCATATGAAAATGTAGACAAATGTCTGCTCTCTATGTCTGACGAGACGAATTTCCACACTATTCCGTCCACGTTCAGGGACTGACATCTTACGCAATAAAATGCGTTACTAGTATGAGAAAAGAAACGGCAAAGTCAGAATGGGAAAGTAATATTTTGTCGCAAACGAAAGAATACAAAAACCAGGAAAAGGATAAAAGAGCGATAATAAAGTAGAGGACACGGGTAGAAAAGAAAAGAATATAGAAAATTTATTGATCATAAATCTCTATGCGACACCATCAAGTAAAGAGAAGCCATTACCAAACAACAAGAAACACTACAGACTACTCACTAACACAACAAGAGAAGATTCACACCATCTTCTCAACATTAACGTTTTGTAAAGAACCCCACGATATTATTTTAGATACTCTATCCCACTTAATCATTGTCCGCAACACTGGGTTACCAACCATTATTGTTAAATGTGTTACTCAGCCTTTTATATACTATACATTTTAGTTTTGTAAAAATAAACGTCATTTTTTTTAAAAGTGAGGGTGGTAAACCAAAAGTCAGAAGAGTTCAGGACCACCACTGGTGTAAGACAAGGTGATATCCTGTCACCTCATGGACCATGTCATCAAAACATGTAAGGAAAGTACCCTAAAAGTATTCAGCGGGGTACTGGAAGATGAGATGGGTCTGTGTTTCAGAGCTAGCATTTGCCGACAATGTTGCCATGATTGCTAAATCAGAGGCAAATCTTCAATCCAAACTGCAAGTTCGGAAGAAAGAGCTGGAGGTGAGATGGATGGTCATCAGCAGCTCCAAAACAAAAACCATGGTGACATCACAAGAGGAAAGAAGGAATCAGATTAAGCTAGGAGAACAGATCCTGGAGAAGGTCAACCAGTTTAATTACCTCAAAGCTGTTATAGACTGGAAGTTAGACACGAAAGAAGAGTTAGCTACCTGAAGAGCAGCAGCTGGGATACTTTTTCAAGCCATAAACCAAGGATTGTTCAACAACAGTAAGCAAGCAAAGAAGAAGATGGCTGTCTAACTCCCCGTGTATATTCCAGTCTTGACACATGGATGCGAGTCATGGGCAATGACTACAATCCACAAAAAAGCCAGATTTAAATCTTAGAAATGGGGTATCGGAGGAAGATGGTAAAGTGACAAGAAGAGATATGGTCTGCAACCAGAGGATATGGCAAGGCCTTAAAACACAGCCACTGCAGACTTAAGTAGAACAGTCCCAACTGCGATTGTTTGGACACGTCTGCAGAATGGAAGAAGACTGGCTACCATGACAAGTATGGGAAAATAAAATCCAGGGACAACTCCACTAGGAGGACAACATTAAACCATCTCGGACTGGGAACTACTGAGGATTGGATTGGAAGCAGGCCAGAAGGAAGACAGCCGATAGGATAGTATAGCACTCCCTCCTCCAAACCTCTACACCTCACGGCAGAAGATGGATTACTAAGTAAGTAAGTAATAAGTGAGTCACAAAAATTGGTTGTTGCTCTTCACCCTATAAGTTAATATAAAATGTTCCTACGGTGCCATAAAGGTCGAGGACCGTTGTTATAGAGATTTGCTTTTTTTTTCAATAAACAATTTGTCACTTTCCATTTCTGTCTGTTTCCCCCACCCTCATTTCCAATATATCTGTGACCCACAGTTCTTATCTCTCCCTTGGGTTTACATCTGTTTAATACCTTTCACACAAGCAGTTCACAAACCCTAATCTTAAAACAACTTCTCAAATTAAAAAAAATAAAGTGACAATAAAAATGACAGATCACTCTTGACTCACTCTCACTGCCCAGAGATATGAGTAAATCACAGTTAGACAAGATTTTAACTCTTAAACAGGAGCAGTGCTAACTGTGTTGGTTCGTTTATACACCTGTATTGCAGCAATGATGACAGAACATAATTAAGTTATTAATAATAATTTAGAAATTCTTCCTTTTAAGGGGTTTTTTTTAAGGGGTTCAGGAGTTTGCAACTGGTCAATCATAATTTATTAGTAGATCACAGGTGATGACTCGGTAAATCTTTAGGCGATGAAGGAAATAAAAATAACTGACAGAAAAACAAAAAAAGGAATGACAATTTTAGACTAACCCTATGGACTCTTATCTCTCAAGCATGATCCAGTTAAAGATTTTCCCTGACACTGATAGTAACATTCATCATGATCCAGTTAAAGATTTTCCATGACACTGATAGTAACATTCATCATGATCCAGTTAAAGATTTTCCCTGACACTGATAGTAACATTCATCATCATGCTTCAGCTCTCCAAGAAGCATACACCTTCAACAAACTTATGCTAAGTCTTCCTTTCTTGTGCCTTCAGCTCACATCCTACTATGTCTTCCTCATGTCTGTCTCCAGTTCTCTTCTCCATGTGCTCATTGGTCTCCCTCTACCTCTCTCACCCTGGGGACTATGGAACAAGGACTGCCTGGTATTGCTATCAACATGTTATCTCAGTGTGTGATCTATCTATCTCCAGTGTCTTCTTCTCATCTCTTGTACCACTAGTACTTGTTTGGTTCTTGTCATCAGTTCTGCAAGGTGACTACAATCATTCTATTATACACAAGCAACCATTTATGAAAGTCTAGCCTTTTTGGTTGTTGTCTTTGTTTTCTCCATGTTTCAGAGTCACGCTGTACTGACTTGACATTGAACTGTTTTTGCTGGGCTTAACATTTTTGCTCTCCACACATTTCCCAATGCTTACTTACTTAGTCGTTCCCCTTCTACCGTGAGGTGTAGAGGTTTGCAAGAGAGAGCGCCAGACCATTCTATCAGCTGTCTTCTTCCTGGCCTGGTTCCATTCTAGTCCTCGGTCCTTCAAAGATTGTCTAATGTTGTCCTCCCAGCGGACTCTGGGTCGTCCTGGAGGTCTGGATCCCTGGCTCTTTGTTTCCCATGCTTGTCGTGGTAGCCGATCTTCTCCCATTCTGCAGACATGGCCAAACCATCTTAGTTGGGACTGTTCTATTTGGGTCTGCAGCGGATGGGATTTTAGGCCTTGACGGATCGTCTGGTTGCGGACCATGTCTCTTCTCATTTCCCAATGCAATGAAAGATTCCCTAGCTTTTTGGATTCTTATTTTGATATCACTGTCAGTCCATCCCACTAGGTCTACATTGCTGCCAAGGTATATGTATGACCTTGAAGGGGCCTTTCTTCAAGAGTAACACTGTTATCATTTGCTGCATTTATTACCATTATCTTTCTTTTCTCCCTGTGTATTTTCAGATCTACTTGCTGTAAACTCACACCAAGCACTTTCATTGTTTTGCATCTGATTATGGCTATGGGATAGGAGAGCCATGCCAGCTGATAAATCTACATTATCAAGTTGTTTAGTCACTGGATACCATTTCTGTTGACTAAAGTTGTTGGTTGAGGTCAATGTTTTCATAATTCAATCTATAGCCAATAGGAAGAGAAATGGTGTCAGGAGGCATCCCTGTGACATTTCATCTCTTATCCAAAGTAGTTCTGTAAAACTTTCTCCATGAACAGCTCTGCACACCATGATTTCATGTTTTCTTTATTAAGTTAATGATCTTATCGGGGGGACTCTATAATGTCTCACCAATTTCTGATGTGATTGTCTGTCCACTTTGTCAAGTGCATCTTCATAGTCCACAAATCCTATGTAAAGAGGCAAGTTTCATTTCAGACTTTGTTCCAATATTATTCTCAACGTGGCAGTCTGGTCTGTACAGGATCTATTAACCTTTAAACCTGTTTGTTTATCTTTCAGCTGTCTATCTATGGACTCTTTTAATCTCTCAAAGATGATCCTCTTTAATATTTTTAATGGCACTGATAGTAATATTGTTCCTATGTAATTTGTTTGCTCTTGTAAATCTCCCTTCTTAAGCAACTTGAACCAGAAAACCTTCCTTCCATTCTGCTGGTATTTGATATAAACATTATTCCTCTGTAAATTGTGAACTACTGTAAATGTCATATAGTGTAACTTTCTTTATATTTTTTCTTGTGGCCATTGTCTATACAGATGGCTCTGTGATCTGTGGTGAGAAATTCGGTTGTGGCTTCTCTGTTAGGGTACAGGGCAGAATCGTCGCCAAACACATTGGGGCTTACAAGATGACAATTTCCAGCATGAGAATGGAAGTCGAGGCTGTTACTGCAGCCTTAAGGTGGATAACTGAAACGTCATTAACAAAGGCTATCATTGTGTCTAACTCTCAGTTCATGTTCTGGAAGGTTCAAAGTGGTTTTTTGTGTCATGAATGGAAAACATTTATAGACGTTTCCAGTCTACAAGAGCTAGTGTGGATATACTGTCCTGGTCATGCTGGGGTATGTGGTTATGAAAGAGCTGACAGATTAGCATCAAGAGCACCCATAGTGGGGACATTAGATATGGATAAGGGAGATATACTGAGAACAATTAATGATCGCCTGTTAGAGAATGACACTGCAATAGATGAATCATCAAGCTTACGACTGTTGGAATTTGGCATCAAATGTAAAGCTAGTAGAGATGGTCGTATGAGAAAATGCAGCCGTCGTGTTTCCAACCAGCTATATACAGGAACAGTTAGCATTCACACTCTTCGACATATACTGATGGAGACTGGACACCTATGGGTTTGCCTGGAGTGCAAAGATGTCAATTCTTTATAACAATAACAATGTTTTGTGGAAATTTATTCTCCCTCAAAGATGGTCAGCTATCGCTTGTAGCTCTAGATGCCCCATAACCAGTGGCGGATCTACTATGAAACTAATGAAGCTTAAGCTTCAGGGCTCCTAATCCCGGAGGGGCCCTAAAAGCGAATTTAGTCCACATTGATTAAAAATGTTGGGTCTACTGTATGAAAAGTTTTTTTTTTTAATAATAATATTATAAATATAGTGTAATTCAATACAAAATAATAGTTAAAATAAAAATTAAAAGTTATTAAAGTATCATGTAGGCTAGCCGTAAACGAAAAAAACGCTTTCTCAGATAGTAGACCTAAAGTTTTTCCTTTTAAAGCATGCGACAATAGTCGCACGACTCAAATTGATTAATTTTTTGTTGTATATATTTCAACAATCCCCAAGTTTGAGAGTCAGTAGCACAGATGTTGTAAAGGTGGAGTGTCACGGTAAGCTGGCTGTTCTGCTGTGGCTAATGTAATTTTGTTCCCTTTTTAACAGAGGTCAAGACCCTAGAGGAATAACAATGAGTTCACGAAAGTACTTAAGTGGATACCAAAAACACAAACTCAAGGAAAAGCGATCTGACGAAATCTCTAAATGTCAAAAACTAACAAACTATTTGGCAATGTCAATTTTGTCAACACCTGCAGTTGAAACAAGCCAAGCAAACACCATTGAAGCCAGTGATAGTGCACAAACTGTGGGAGCTCTTTCTAGCAATATTCAACCCACTGTTAATGCTTTTGATACTGATGACGATCACTGTGGTCAACATGAAAGTACCGCGGAACAAGCAGAGACTGAGCAGAAACATGAAGCAGGAGTACTATGTCATGTACGCTACGGTTAGTATTCAGGCAGAGGAGCGTGACTTTTATATAGCAAAATACTCAGATCGATTTCAGGCGGAAGAGCGTCAGGCGGAGGAGCAGACTTTTTATATAGCGATATATTTTAACCGGGGTGACTTCCTCTGACGATCAGCTTGCGTCCTTTCATAGTTTAATTGTTGTGTGTTTTTGTTTATACAGAATATTTAGTTATACATATATTTAGACATATATTACGAAAGTTAGTTAAACATATATTTAGTTAGACATATATTTACATATATCACAACAGTTATATATTACAACAGTTAGACATATTACAAAACAGGTAGACGATATTTAGTTACAATATATATATTACAACAGTTAGACGATATATTTAGACATACATACAATATATATAAAAAAATATAAAAAAGCGATAATGACGGAAAATATAAAAAATCAATACTAAGGGGGTTTTTGAAGCGAGTGGAGGTTTTTTGTGCTGGCGAGGGTGACGACGCATGGGTGTAATGTAGCTGACGGGTGTAGGTTAGGGGAGATTTTTTGTGTGATGTTGGGTGTGTTATTTAGACATATATACATACATATATACATATATATATAAAATATAAAAAATCGATAATGACGGAAAATATAAAAAAATCGATAATGGCGAGTAGGTTACTAAGGGGGTTTGAAGCGAGTGAAGTCTTTTTGTGCTGGCGAGGGGGACGACGCATGGGTGTGTACAATCTGGAGTGCTACACAGGTGGTTGTGTGTTTGACTCAGGAGTGAAGTTTTAGAAACTTGCCTATACTACGGCTAGCATCTAGAGGTGGGAGTGAAGTGTTAGAGACTTGCCTATACCAGGTCCAGTAGCGAGAGATGGGGGTGAAGTGTTAGAACCTGTACTAGGATCAGCATAGAGAGGTTGGGGTGAAAGAGACGTGTCACTATACTAGGACCAGTGCCTAGAGGTGGGAGTGAAGTGTTAGAGACTTGACTATACTATTTTTTGTGTAGTTATTTTAATTGTTATGTGTTGTTGTATTGTTTGTTGGTGTGTTTGTTTATACAAATATACATACAATATATAAAAAATATTTAAAAATCGATAATGACGGAAAATATAAAAGAAATCGATAATGGTTGGTTAGTAGGTTACTAAGGGAGTTTTTGAAGCGAGTGGAGTCTTTTTGTGCTGGCGTGGGTGACGACGCATGGATGTGTACATTTTGGGGTGTAGCAGGCGAGTAAGCCAGCATTGAGAGTTGGGAGTGAAGTGTTAGAGATGTCACTATACTAGGACCAGCATCGAGAGGTGGGAGTGAAGTGTTAGAGACTATAACAGGTCTAGCATGAAGAGGTGGGAGTGAAGTGTTAGAGACTTTACTAGGGCCAGCATCTAGAGGTGGGAGGGAAGTGTTAGAGACATGCCTAGGTCCAGCAGCGAGAGGTGGGAGTGAAGGGTTAGAGACTTCACTAGGATCAGCATTGAGAGGTGGGAGTGAAGTGTTAGATACTATACTAGGAACAGCATCGAGAGGTGGGAGGGCAGTGTTAGAGACTATACTAGAACAAGCATCGAGAGGTAGGAGTGAAGTGTTAGAGACATGACTAGGTCCAGCAGCGAGAGGTGGGAGGGCAGTGTTAGAGACACGACTAGGACCAGCATTGAGAGATGGGAGTGAAGTGTTAGAGACTATACTAGGAACAACAGCGAGAGGTGGGAGTGAAGGGTTAGAGACTTTACTACGTCTACCATTAAGAGGTGGGGGTGAAGTGTTAGAGACATGACTAGGCCCAGCAGCGAGAGGTGGGAGGGCAGTGTTAGAGATTTGACTATACCAGGTCTAACATCTAGAGGTGCGAGTGAAGTGTTAGAGACATGACTATACTAGGGCCAGCATCTAGAGGTGGAAATGAAGTGTTAGAGTCGTCACTATACCAGGTCCAGATCGAGAGGTGGGAGTGAAAGAGACGCATCACTATACTAGGGCCAGCGCGTAGAGGTGGGAGTGGAGTGTTAGAGACTTGACTATACCATTTTTGTGTGTGTAGGTATTTTAAGTGTTATGTGTTGTTGTATTGTGTGTTGGTGTGTTTGTTTATATTTTTATATATATATATATATATATATATATATATATATATATATATATATATATATATATATATATATATATATATATATATATATATATATATATATATATATATATATATAAAATATATATACAATATATATATTTTTTTTAAATTTTTAAAGCGATAATGGGCGAAAATATTTTTAAAAATCGATAATGGTGGGCTAGTAGGTTACTAAGGGATTTTTAAGTGAGAGTGTGGGGGGTTATTGATTTTGACTGGCTGGGGTGATGACTCATAGATGTGTTGAGATGTAACGCTGGAGTAAGACAATGTAAAAGCGGTGGGGTATAGGTGGTATTGGTTTTGTTCTTGTCTGGTAATTTTGTGTGTAGGTATTTTAATTGTTGTGTGGTGTGGTGTAACTGGTGGGTGGGCGTTTTTAGTGTGCTGTTGTATTGTGTATGATTCGGCTTTGTGTTACGTTGTATTTTTATACAATATTTATATATATATATTTTACAACAGATATTAATATGTATACACACGATATTTATACATACCATATTTAGACAGCATAGAGAACAAAGACCAAGATTTTTAATAAATGTGTTTAATTCTTTTAAAAGAAGACGAAATGTCAAGCTAAAGCTCTAGTCTCAACCGCTTTTGTAGGTCTCTGTTTCTTCGGTGGTAGATTAGAGACATCGGCCAGGTGGTTATCGGTGGTTGCTGTAGGGGGACAAGGGTTGGTGTTAGGAAACCAACTCGGTTCTGGGGATATTGGCTGATAACCACTGGAGTTGATGTAGTGATCAAACGTGTTACTGGGGCAAGTAGTAGGAGGGGTGTGGTGGTGTTGATGTTGGTTTTGTGTTGTGTTGGCGTGTAGGTATTGAGAATATAAGACGATGAAAGGTGACGTTTTGTAATTAT
Source organism: Oreohelix idahoensis (assembly GCA_024509875.1). Taxonomy (NCBI): domain Eukaryota; kingdom Metazoa; phylum Mollusca; class Gastropoda; order Stylommatophora; family Oreohelicidae; genus Oreohelix; species Oreohelix idahoensis. The sequence goes on from JAMPIV010009235.1 coordinate 75,504, forward strand.
CGGAGGTAACTTTTCTTGTGATGTAAAAATATGACAGGGGATTTCCGTTTGTTGGGGGAATGTAACTACATATTGAGACGGACGCTGGGTCACGTGGTAGTTTTCTTTATTATTTATATTATATCATGAGTAATAAATCTACTCACCCCAATGTACATCTAGTGCTATGTAAGTGACCCCGCACACAGCCGTAGTCCCCAACATAAAAAATAATGTCAAAGGCCAGGCTGGACAAGGCCAAATAGACAGTTTTATTGAACACAACCATAGAAATATATGGTATATGCAGACTAGATTATGGCGGCAACTAGATACTCCTTAGTGTTGCAGGTTGCAATCAGAACAATGTCGAGGTCATTTTCAGCCATTTTAATAAAACTCAACAAACACGTGCTTTTACCGCTCGTTATTAAACTCGATCGATGGCCCGCGCAAAACATCGCGAGTAAACCATGACTCGTTTATAAAATTCAGTACCATAGAGGGTGACGTCAGGGCTAAATATAGCTATTTAGAAAAGCGTAATAAAAGTCTAACATGCAGAGTTTTGCATGTTGGTAGACGAAAAAATCTATCTGCAAGGGGATTTACCTTTGTAAGACTAACCCTGCTACTTATTTCTGTTCACGTCATTGCAGACAACCTCAAAACACAAGAGAGCAATAGTAAAAAAAATTATAAAAGAACCATTCCTTCGTTCGTGTGTTTGAACCCCCGGGATTTAAGGTTTCACTTTTTTTACACGTACACCATCTGGTGATAGGTTGTATATTGTCTCCCAAGCGTATCAAACATGCGGCGACCACGGAAATTATGTGAGGACAGCAAACCACCAGTCATACGAGTTCAGGACCACCACTGGTATAAGACAAGAATTGTAGAAGCTCTGTATAGCATGATTTAGGGGTGCTGGAATGTTCTTCCTTGTCAAACAGTCCCAAAGTTTACTTCAGGGGACCCTGTCAAATGCCTTTTCCAGATCTATTAAACAAAGATGGATCTCACTCTTATTCTCAAATGCCTTTTCACTCAGCTGTCTGAGTGTGAAGATTAGGTCTTGAGTACTTCGGTTTGCTCGGAATTCGCACTGGACCTCATTAAATTGTGATTCAGCTAGGCGTCGGAGTCTCTGCTCTAGGGTTCTAGAGTAGATTTTACCAGGGACACTGAGTTGTGGGAAGACACTGAATTATATTATGACATCTCCGTAGGTGGAGCATATATATTAGCTAGAACTGGCTTTTTTCAAGTATCCTGTAGATACTTAGTTTATCCTTTGGAAGTGTTTGGCAGAGCTTCGGAACGTCTAGCTATGGCGTGTCGCTAGTGCGACCTAATTTCATGCTAAGAAGTTTATCGGATCATAACGCATTATCTTTGTGGAAGTCCTCCAATATATTACACCAGTTTTGTAATGGAAACTACGATTATATGGACCTTTTTGCCGCAGAGCTTCCGTCGCCCTTCAGATGGTGATGGTTAGTGAGATCGGTCAGCATTCATCTTGATCCTAAGTATTAACGATGTATTTTCTGCCATGAACCCATTATGATGATGTTCTTATACCTGCCCATGATGTCCTGTCGAATAATAAATAGTTTCGTCCTTAATGTACTTTCAACAATGGGTCCAGTGTACAGTACTTACAAGTTGGTCAGCTTTTTTACCCAGTCGTTGCTGTTGCGTTGACATTGTTCTCAAGATCATTAACAAATTAACGGCCCATTAGCATTCGCTTCATCATCAACACGTCGGCCACTTACAGTAAGCCCGACAGATCTGACACCACCATTGTCAGCAGTGCCAGCAAAAACAACACCCCCAAACACTCCAGTAACAGTATGTAATGATGATTTTTTTTTTGGATCTTCTTTAGATATTTGGTGTTGTCAAGCTTAATGATAATAAACAACAAAAGAACTTAACTTTGTGTGTTGGTCAGACCCATACCCAATTAACCATAGTTTTACACGTTTGTGTGTCTTGTAGTCACATAGTTGTGTGTGTACGTGGGTAGTTAAACTTATATTTCATATAGGGAGCGAAAGATTGTCTTATACTAAATTATAGTCGTATAGATAGGCTGGACTAGAGAAACTTCTCATTCCAGAGACAGATCTTCTCCTTAAACTATTCACTCGTGAAATCTATTTCTTACACCTTTACTCCTCACGTACTTATCACCAACCACCAGTGGCGTATTCTCTATGTGTGCTGTGCGTGCTGCGCACACCTATGCCCGAAGGAAAATAAAAATTTAATTTATTATTCTATAAAATATTTCTCTTCTAATGTTCTTCTTTCGGACCGCACGCACCAGGATAACGGATTTTCCCGCATAGAATCTACGAGTATAATCTAGTTTCAGTTTCCCCAGATGCTATTTATAGTGCAATTTTTACTAATTGGTAGCAATCGCCCGAAGTTTCTCGGGTAATTCCGTCACGATGCGTGTGGCTCGTTTCGGATTCACGCCTGAACACTGGTTTGATTGGAGCGGGATCAAAGGCCAGATACGTCAATACAATACGAACATGCGTGCGGTGGGCCTAGCAGCTCTCGGGTTGTAAAAATCGGTTGTGTCCGTCCAGCGTTTTTTGTGATTAATTTTTGTTAGTTGCCGGGAATGCAGATTATTACAGTGACAGTGAGTTTCAAGTTAAGTTAATTAGTATTTTGGAGATAATTGACATATACCCCTAATAACTATCGTTGCGTAATTGAATATAGTTGGTTTTTAAATTAAGAGGGGAAGAAGTTAAATAGTAGGCGTACATATTCATTTTAAGTAGCAGCACGCCTAGCTCGCATTACCAGGATACGCCACTGCCAACCCCTATACTCAGGCGGGACCATAAATATCTTTCAAACCTATCTAAAATTCAAGAGAAATATCTACAACCTAGGCAATTGATAACAGTGTTCGCTATTAAATTAATGTCCTGGATCATTTGTACCCGGTATATACAAAATTAGAGATGATTGTTTGAATAATGTCTGCCAGTTGGTAGGTGCCTCGACAATTCCAGTACCGGCACCCACATATACGGATGTAATTCATAGGGAGTCTGTCCGCTTTCTGTCTTGTTTTTCTCTTACAAGCTCTTAAATTTTGCTCTCTCTCCCCTACCTCTCCTTATACATCCACGTTTCTTCGTTACATTTGTAGAATGCATTGGCGACACAGCACGATCCCCGTACCTCTCGCGATAATTCTAGTTTTTTTGCAAAATACATAATATAATATTTGCAAGATATGGTGGAAATATCCTATCACCCTCAGCCGCCATGCCAGGGAAAAGGCAAGGGGTGTTCCTTAGGAAGTCCATCTGCCTGGTGCCGACACAGACAGCCAATATATAAGACTACTTTCTTAGTAGCCATCCTGTTGCTCAGCACATTGAGTCACCTTAGACTTGAGGTCATTAACTAATGACTATGACAGAATATGCCTTGACACGCTTCTTACCATATTTATTACATTTCCAGATCAGCATTGATTAAAAACTGAATGTGAAGGCAGTTGTTGATGACGCCATTATTGTTAGAATATGTGTTGATGAATTTATAACACATGTGCTTCATGGGAGCATTTTTATGATGTTTGCATTGGATTGAATGTGAAGTGTGACTGACTGGATTAGTTTGTTTATTACATCTGACTTGTGAGCATAGGAGGGAGAAGTGGTTGCGCAGTAGTTAATGCACTGGCTTCCTAGCTTTTCAGACCTCAGACGGCTCTGGGGTCGTCCTAGCCTCTTGAAGTGGGTACCAGAGTAACTCTAGGAAATTTAAGGCGGCCGGCGTGATGCTGACCACATCAGCTTTAGTGTAACTATGGTCAAGAAAATATGGCCTAACACCTTTTTCCCAGTATGCCTCAATGAGTGTGTAGCGGGGATCCTTGTGAGCATACGAGCTGTAACAGTGTCAATGATTATGTATGAAAATGGTGTGCAATTTTTTGTATTATTGAGGAGCACCGTGCGGTGCGGAGGTCAAAGAAGGAAACAAGGAATAGGATATGGAAGAGAATAAAGAGGCCTGTGAAAGTCTTCATCAAGTACCATGCCTAGTGGTGTGTCACAACGTGGCTTTAATTTAGAGTCTGTCTGTTAAGATCCGCATTCTTTACTGCTGTGGGCCGCTAAATGATAAAGATGCGAATCTATCCTCCAAATGATAAGGTCACAAATGATAAAGATATAATCCACCAATATTGGGGTTGTTGCGAAGACATTATCCAAATATTGTAGGCGAAGGCATTACAGTCGCCGAATGTTGTAGAAGGAATTATGTGTTGCAGGCGATACTAGCCCTCTAATGATACATGTAGGGTTGTTGTATCAACACTATTGTTACAATCCGAAGATTACAATCTGATTGTTTTACAACTACTGTTATCAACTGTTCAAGCCTGATACTGACGTGTTTAGCGCTGGTGCGTTTGGTGAAGAAGTGAGTGTGTGTTGCAACAGTCACTCACAGTAACGTACGTAATAGTCATTGATTGGTGGAAAACCTGGTGACGTTTTCATAAACACTTTAATTACGCCACAACACGACCACAAGGACATCTACCAAATACAGTTACATGGAATCAAATAATATCAGGTAGTATCTACCAATGTTCACCCACATGTCTCTACAAGCATATACATCTCCCGGCCTCAAATATCTTCAGTGACTCTAATAAATGTTCATGGATCCTCCAGTAATACGTATGTGTAATCATCAGCACTATCCCTTCCTGTAACCTGCACACCTCGCAGTGTTACTGATATATGTTCTTGGATCTCTCCAATAGTAATATATAGGATCGTCAGCGCTACCTCTTCCGGTAGACTGCCAACATCGCAGTGCTACTGATATATACTCATGGATCCTCTAAGCAATAATACGTATGGCCTCCAGTAGCCTGCAAGCATCGCAGTGCTACCAATATATATTCATTTCCTCTATGCAATAATAATAATACGTATGGCCTCCTGTAGCCTGCAAGCATCGCAGTGCTACCAATATATATTCATGGATCCTCTATGCAATAATAATAATCACAAACCTGTGCACATCAAGGCCTATAACACATCTCTTCAAATAATGTACATTTTATCTGCAGATAATCACTTCTAACACTAATGGGTAATCACATATATCTCCATTAGTAATCCCCTGTACCAACATATTCACAGGTACATTCGAAAAAAACATGGCCAACACTTCTTACACATGGCCACAACATTCTTCAACATGGCCACACCATTCTTCCCCGTACACTCGCTGGGGACTCAATGTCACTCAAAAAATTCCTTACCCAGAACACCTCAGCCAATCACACTTGCCCCGGGCAAGCTCAGCGAATATCGCTCACCTCAAAAACAGCTTACACCACTTCATCTCACGGGGTAACTCAGCCGCTGTGAAACGTTCTGAATCTCGAAGATTCGTTCATATATTTTTAAATAAATTAGTCAAGCGGACCAAACAGCTGACCAAGCGGGACAACCAAAATCTGGCTTGTTTGTTCTAAACTTCTAACAATTAATTCCCTTGGACTGGAAGTGGAAAAACAGCCTGCAACAGCTTACACCACCCCCCAAGGAAAAAAAATGATAAAATCATTTTTTTTTAAAAAGTGCATCACAAAAATTTAGGGGTCAATGAAACTCTATTATCCAACTAGAAAACAATATGCGTTAAGTCAGAAAAAATATCGCGGCAAAAATATATGCATCAAGTGTTTAGTAACAAATGAGGCATAGGCAAAAATCTCAGATAACAAAATCGGAAAAGGGAAACCATCACTAATATGATACGGTACTAATAATCAAGTTTAACAATACTTGCATATAAAATAAATACAACTATCACAAATAACTACGTCATATATATTCATATAATCTACCCAACCATACAACAGATGGAAGTATAAGTAGAGTAAGAAGAAAAAATACCCAAATAGAATCAAAAGATACGCAGGCGAATCCTGGAAGCATCAACCAAATGAACTGCTAGTGAGAAATCAATAGCAGAAATGGAATACAATGAAGAATAATTCGCAAAGAAAAAAAAAATCAAGCGAAGATATGTATGTAGACGAAGATGGTAATAATACTTCCCAATTATCAAACAATGTGTTATATAAATACATACAATCATATCAAGAAAGTATAGAACACAAAAACAATGTATGTGTGTATAACAAAACACAAAACAAGCTATAACTAAGTAAAGCATAGTAAATAAGTTAACCTAGTTATCAAACTCATTCATACGTAATAATTAATCATCATAGATAATACTCATATGAAATCGATAGCAACACCAATATCACTAAATCTGAATGACTAGTATCAATAAATTCAAACTGACGCACCATGAGATGCTAAGTAAAAAAAAAATACATCATAATATCAGAAAAATATTTTTCCAAAAGTACTACCACTACTACACATTGTTACACCCCTAGCGCACAGTGAAGCATTGGGTACCGAAAAAATATTAAAATGCCAGAAAAATATTTTCTAAAAAATACAATACAAAAAATTTCGTAACCCTAAGTTACCGAAAAATTGCATATTTATTTCTAAGTAATTTAAATCTATAATTAATATATCAAAAATGATATCGATGTTAACAAAATGTATGATTTCTAACAAAAAATCATATCCTTGAGTAGACGCATAATAAGCGCATACCAATTTAACACGATTCGACACACACACAAAAATCCATGGGAAAAAGGAAAAAAAAACACCCCGTTATCTGCATAACAATCTTGTAAATACATAAAAGAATATCATATATATGAATAGCTGCTTTAACTAAACCTTTGGATCACATCGATCAATCAAAAGTATCAGCTATCGCTGTTAACTGTCCATATTCAGATTAATTTAACCTATAAGTAATGTAGGCTGACAATCTCGTTCAGCTCAGCTATAATGTTCCTAGCTGTAAATTTATGCTGTTCTCAACTTTATATGAAATACATTATAAAGAAATCCATAATCAATAATTACAATTAATTAATTGTTCATGACGTGAAAATTTAAGAAAAGAATTAAATCTAGTGCAGAAAAATACTTAGGAACTCTCTGAAGACGACTACTATTGCATTATGCATAGCCAAAGAGTTTGTGCATATGGCTGGCAATCTCATCTTATACAATTATCCTAGCAATCATAAATGCTGGAGCACATCACTATTTGATGTTGCTGCTATTGTAGCTCTAAGCTCACAATGTAGCATAAAGGTCAATCCTATATGATCTAAATGCAAGTGAAAAAATAGCATAGTCCATTACTTACATCAAAAAACAAAAAAGATTAAAGACAAGTCACTTCAAACCAATATGTTACACCTCATTTCAATGATAATATGTAGTTAATGTCTATCAAAACTACAACAATGTGAAAACAGTTTGTAAATGAACTGGTGAAAATCCCAAAAACACAGTCTAAAACAATAACATAGTGTTGTAAACATCATAAATATAAAGATACACAATATCTGGTAATTTCCTATCTTTCGTACCTTTTTGCTCCGCAGTGAATATGTATAGTCAAGTGTTGTTTCGTAGCGCTTAGGGTTAGGATTACGGTTAGAATTAGGGTTAGGATTAGGGTTTGTGTTAGGGTTAGTGTTAACTATAATACTAACCCTAATCCTAACCCTTAGCGCTACGAAACAACACCTAGCTACATATATTCACTGCGGAGCAAAAAGGTACGAAAGATAGGAAATTACCAACATGATTGTCAGTTACCTCTGGGGCTAATGGAAGTTGGTGAAATACACAACAGTCGGTTGTAACACAGAATCGGAATACTCTTTATTTAGAGAAGTACGCAATGTTCATATCCTTATTTTAAATCTGTGTCGTCAGCAGTGTTGCCACCTTGAATTTTGAAAAGAAAATCTAGATTGTACCTTACAAAACAACTAGATACACCTAGATTTTTACTTCTGGGTTACGTCTGGGCGCCATGGACTACCTTAGGCGTTTTAGGCTATTTTGGGCTATTTTGGGGCAACTGTGGCGGAAACCGAAAGTTGATCTAGGTTAGGATGACCAAATTATTAGTCTATAGTTTTTTATTTTTAAAGAGGACATTTTCTTATTTTTGATTTAAAAAGGACAAAGGAGGACACTTTTAAAGACAAACGAGTATACAAAGGAGGACGCGTTAATTTCACTAATTTAATACATGTATGTACAGAATCATTATAAATATATAGAAATACTTCAACAAAATTTGTTTTTTTAATGTTGTCTTCATAAAATGCATATTTTAATAATTTTTTCCAAAAAGCAATATTGTATCATCATCACTAAATATTCAGTCATTAACATTGTACTTTTCACTTCAACTAAATGCTCATGGACGTCTGTACGTGTAACATTCTTATAATTGTATTCAACTTGTAATATTCCTTTTTTTAAATTCAACAGTGAATTTGTTTCTGTCCTTTGTCCACTGAATTTGTTTCTGTCCTTTGTCCACTGAATTTCCATGAAGTAAAAAAAAAGCCTCTCAATATTAGCATTATGTTTTGGTACAGCCAAAAATAAAAGGAGCAATTAGCAGTAGTTCTGAATATAACTCTACATTTCTTGATTGTTCTTATATGTACTCTCCCGAAAATAGAAAAGGGCAAAAATGACGGTGTGATGAACAGGCTGATTGTGGAACAACACAATAGGAAGGTTACTTCATGTCTTCTTATTTAATACATCCAAGTAATTTTCACTACAAATATCTAATGACAGTCGCCTTCTATGAAATGACCACTGTAGTAATAGTACCGTCTGTAATACATGTAACAGAAACAACACACTGTAATAAAAATACCAATCAATTTTGACGAATTATGACTAGTAACTCTATATTTCTTGATTGTTCAAAAAATTTGGTCTACTTTTCATGTGCCAGTAGTTGAAAAAAGTATTATCATTCAGATTTGATTTGACATAACTGATCAGACTGTCAATTGATCAAAACATTTATGTCATCAATTTTCATGTCCTAACTCATTAAATATTTGATGGAGGCCACAACATGTTGGAACTTGTAAAAATGTCATCCAGCCAAAACAATTAAATTCCTCTAAAGATTTTGCATAAAAGACCAAAAAAAAAAAAAATTGATTTCTTCTGCTTTTTTTTTTTAAATATGCTGGTCGGACGCTACATTTTCATGCGAAAAGCCGGCCAAATCCGGGTTTATCTTCACCCTAATCAAGATGGCGTTCTTCAACTAATGAAGGAAAATGACAGCTCGACATGACCAAAAAAAAAAAAAACTCAGATCTAGGCAGAAGTTGTCAGATGAAAACTGTGAAAAAAAAGTCAAACACCTTCACAAAAAAAGGTAACACTTTCAAAGAAAGAAAAACAAACCAAACTATTTAAAAAGATTATCCATAATTGCAAACAAAAGCGTTAGATCGAGGTCATCAGTGAAATCGTCGCTGGAACCATCCCCATTTACTTTACCAGAAGCAGAGGTGTCCATTTAGCATCAAGGGCGGATCCTATTTTTTTTTGCACCCCCTACCTTAAACATTCTTACAAGTGAACTTTTAGCAGTAAGTACTATCATAATAGTGTCCGATGACACCCTCATCCTGGCTGTCACCCAGGGCGTACCACCCCCTTACACACCCTTAGTACGCCACAAGTCAGAAGTATAGTGTTTTAACATGTTTGACGATGCAGTGATGTCCGTACAACATTTATTGGAAAACAACAGCCAGGCTCTATTTTTTACAATAGCGTCAAACAGGTATTGCTGCATTCTGTTTCTTGCTTTTATCTTACATGATGATACAAGATGGAATATGCTCTCATCTACGGCATTACTCACTGGGATTATTACACTCGTAAAGGCACAAGCCGCGAGCTATTTAAATTCCTTATGTGGGAGTTTTCTTCTTCTTAGATCCTTAACCACCGACCGTCAAAGCAGTCAATGGCCATCACGCCTAGTGCGTCTTGTAGGGCAACAACAAATTGATTCCACTTTGCTCGGTCGGTGGCCATCCTTCGTACAGTGCCCCAACTCTGGTTCATTCTTTGCATCTCAGCCTCCACAGTCCTCCGCCAGGTTGTTTTTGGTCGGCCTCTCTTTCGTTTTCCTTCAAGGGACCAAAGCATAGCTGTTCTTGTGATGGCATTGGGGTCTCTTCTGAGGACATGACCAACCCAGCTCCAGCGTCTGCCAGCTATGATGGTGTGCATGTCCTCTTGCTTGCCACGAGTATTTTTATATTTAATTTTATTTATTTTTGCAAGTGTGTGGTCTCACTCGATTTGCCATTATGCCTTCACTGAAACACTTCATTAATTCACTTCGGTCTTCTATTACCACCTCATTCAGCCTCTTACCACCTGATATATCTCGCACTGCAATTGATTTAGCATTTGCTACATTCAAAAAAACTAGATTCACTTGCCATCTCCACTTTATCCGCACCTGCCTCCACCTTATAGTTCTCCCTCATGGCTTCACTTCTCACTTCAACCCCTCTGCTGGCCATATTCACCCTCGTGAACATCGCCTCTTACAGCTCATCGAGACCACATGTGGGTTCCAGCGTATGCGAGCTGTCGCAGCTATCCATTCCCGCCTCCTGGCAGATATCAGTGCTCAGCAGTCTCAGCTTCTACTCCGCTTACGTAGTCTCACCTCCAGCTACTTTCCTGCCTTCCCCATTATCCGCATTATTATCCATACCCTCAACCGGCAATTGTATGAATTTTTATCCGCCCAGAAAAAGGACAAACTTTCCCGCCTCTGTCCTACCCCTGAGACTGTCCCTGCCTCCTCTACTCCATCTCGTTCCCAGGTTGTTTGTATTCCCTCTGATCTTGCCCTCTCTGAGGGAGAGCTTTCAGTCCTCAGCAAGGGCTTGCACTTTGTCCCTCTCCAACCATCCTCTGATCAGTACAATCTCCTCCAAGAATAAACATTTTACACCCTCTCCTGGGGCTTCCCACGCTCTGGATTTATACCCTACACGACATTCAGAGCTCACCTCAACGCCGTTCTCCTCCACGCTTTGCTCCTCCCAAGAATAAACATTTTACACCCTCTCCTGGGGCTTCCCACGCTCTGGATTTATATATTCAGAATACCCTACACGACATTCAGCAGCTCCAACCTCAACGCCTGCGTTATTCAAACCTTTCTTCTGATGAGTCTCATGCCCTCTCTAAGCTCCGCCGCAGAGATGACATTGTTGTCAAACCGGCTGACAAAGGAGGTGCCATTGTGGTATGGCGCAAGGACCTGTACCTCCAAGAAGGTAATACGCAGCTCACCAACAGCTCCTTCTACCAGCGCCATGACAATGATGCGACAGTCCTCAACAATCGTCTGGTCCATGACACCATCAAAAGTCTTATCGCCAACAAGTCCTTACCTTCTAGCGCTTCTCATCTCCGTACTGACAATAGTGGTCTGGGCAAACCTGTGTTTTATATGCTTCCTAAAATTCATAAACCCTCCAACCCTGGGAGACCCATTGTCTCTGCGTGTGCCTGCCCTACCGAACGTATATCAGACTTCCTCGACGGCATCTTCCAGCCTGTTGTAGAGCAGCTTCCTTCCTTCTTAAAGGACACAAACCATGCTCTTACTACTTTTTCCTCTATTCAGCTTTCTCCAGACCGTACCTACCGTTTATTTCTGTTAGATGTTTGCTCACTTTACACTTCCATTCCTCACTCTGATGGTCTCCGAGCTCTCCGGTTTTTCCTGGACCAACGCACGCATCCCTCTATCGCTACAGAGACTCTCCTGCGCCTTGCAGAACTGGTCCTTCGACTCAATTCCTTTGAGTTCAATGGACAGTTCTTTGACCAAATAAGTGGAGTTGCCATGGGCACCAAGATGGGTCCCAGTTATGCCTGCCTCTTCATGGGCTACCTGGAGTATCAGGTGTGGCAGCAGTATCCTGGACCATTTCCATTGATGTATCATAGATACATCGATGATGGCATAGGTCTCACCGATATGCCAGAGGTTGACCTATCTAGGTTCATTAATTTCATTAACAACTTCCACTTTGCGATCCTATTCACCTCTCACATCTCCACTGTCTCTGTTAATTTCCTTGACATTGTTGTCACTATCACTCCCCCTCACCTCACCACTTCGGTGTACTACAAACCCACCGATGCACACAGTTACCTCCTTTATACTTCCTCTTATCCTCCGGCTTGTCGAAACTCCTTGCCTTTCTCACAACTTCTCCGCCTCCGTCGGTTATGCCAAGATGATGACAACTTTCTATGCCGAGCACAAGTAATGTTGGACTTCTTCCGTAACAGACAGTATCCAGAAGATGTTCTTACCTCTGCCTTAGAACGTGTTCTCCCTATCTCACGTCTAGAGGCCCTCAAACCCCGCCAAAAAACCTCCTCTGATAGAGTAAAGTTAATAATGACCTATCACCCTCACAGCACTGCTGTCAAAAGGATCCTGTTTCGCCACCTACCTCTCCTCCAAGCTGACCCAGTGGCACGGGAAGCATTTAGTGAGCCACCCTTGCTGGTATATAGACGGGACAAAAATTTGAGGGACCTCCTAGTCCACAGCCGTTTGAAAACTGTCAACGATGGCCACTTTGGAACCAAGCCATGTAACCGTACAAGATGTAAGACATGTCAGTATGTAATCGAAACACGTTCAGTCTCGTTCCCTAACGCCAAGTTCACCATCACCCATGGCTTCACATGTGAGTCACGCAACGTCATTTATGCTATTATATGCAAACGTTGCACCATTACGTACATCGGCCAAACGGGCACACGACTGGGCGACCGATTCTGCAGACACCTCTATGACATCTCCCAGTTTAATTCCACACCTGTGGCCATCCACTTCAATGGCCCTGACCACCACGGTGCCACTGACATCCAGGTGACAGCCATCAGATACTGTTCCTCGGACGCCAACAGTCGGTTTCGCCAGGAACAACGACTCATCCATCTTATGGGTTGCCTCAAACCACACGGTTTGAATACCCAACATTCTTTTGTCTGAGACGCCTTTCTCTATCGAGTCCCAGTTGTATTGACTTTCTACTGTGATGCGATCACCCTTTTTTTTTTTTTTAACCATTTTTTTAATTTAATAATTTTATTTATTTACTTATTATTATTATTATTATTATTATTATTGTTTTTTTAATTTTTAATTTTTTTTTTTAAATTTGTTTATTTTATTTTATTTAAATAAAAATTTATTTTTTTTAAATTATTTTTTCCTTTATTATTTTTTATTTTATTTATTTATTTATTTTTTATTTATTTATTTGTTTTAAATTTATTTATTATTATTATTTATTTATTTATATTTTATTTATTTTTTTATTTTATTTATTATTTATTGATTACTTTCTTCTCACTCTTTTCCAGTCCTTGTTTTCATTATTTCTTATTTTTAATATACTATCAACTTCCTCTTTCCGGTTTAGTGGCAGCCATCTTGCTTCCCATGTGACTGGACTTAATATTAAGGGAGTTTTTTTCTCTTATTTTTATAGTTTCATGTTCTCTACTTAATTGTCATTTTCTTTCCCTCCTGTCTCTTGTTTGTCTGTCCCTGACGAAGGCCTTGTGGCCGCAACGTAGGTTTTTCTTGTCCTTCTCCTTGTAAGACGTATTACTATTTGTGTGGGTGTGTGTTTTTTTTTGTTGTTGTTTTTTTTCAACTGTTTTGCCACGAGTAAGCAGATCTTGGTTGGTGATGGTATTCGGCCAAAAGATTCGGTGAATTTTTCTTAGGCATGTTGTGTGAAAAAAAGACAATTTCGACATTTTCTTCTCTGTAACTCTCCAGCATTCCGCACCATAGAGAAGCACAGAACGCACACAGCTCTGATATAATCTTAATTTTGTGCTTGTGCTGTATTGGGAGGACTTCCAGATGTTGTTTAGGCTAAAGAAGCTGTTCTTGCCTTATTCATTCTGATGTTGATGTCTTTGCCGGCCCCGCCGTCTGGTGTTACTATGCTTCCTAGGTATGTGAAGGTGTCTGTCTGTACCAGTTGCTGATTCCTTACTGATATGGGCTCAGGGTTGCTCACATTGAGCGTCATGACCTCAGACTTCTTTAAATTGATGTTCAAGCCCACCTGCTGGCTAAACTTTTTAAGTCTATCCGTTTTTTCTTGGATGTGTTGATGTGTTGTCTGCATATTCCAGATCTTCCAATGTAGAAAATGTAGTCCATCTTATTTCTCTTGGACTGCCCTCTGTTATCTGGCGCATCACCCAGTCTATGACTGTTAAAAATAGAGTGGTTGATAAGGGGCATCCCTGTCGTACTCCTGTCTTCACCTCGAAGATTTGGTTGCTCTGCCCAACACTACACGTAAAGTTGGCATAGAGGCTTTTTATGATTGACACTATGCAGCTTGGAATTCCATAAGCCCTCAGTATTTTCCATAAACTGTCCCTATTTATGCTGTCAAAAGCCTTTTCAAAATCAACAAAATTTATGTAAAGCTGTCTTTGCCATTCTGAGCACTGCTCTATAATGTTCTTGAGAGTGAATATATGATCTACACATCTTTTGTTTTTTCTAAATCCTGCTTGTTCTTTCCTCAGTTTGTGGTCTACTGCTTTTGAAATTCTCTATAATTATCCTGCCTAGTATTTTGCTGGGAACTGAGAGAAGAGTGATTCCTCTCCAATTATTGCAGTCTGCAAGATCTCCCTTCTTGGGCAATTTGACAATTATTCCTTTGTTCCACTCTGATGTTGTTGTCCCCGTTATCCAGACTTGTGCAAATAGTGGTTCTAATAGTTCTGCTGCTAGCTCAGGGTCTGTCTTAAATAGCTCTGCATTTAAGTTATCATGGCCCGGAGCATTGCCGTTCTTTAACCCTTTGATTGCTGTGATGATTTCTTCTTTTCGTGGAATGTCTGTATTTGCACCTACATCGTTTTCAGCTTCAGGAACATTCAATTGTGTCTCTGGTGGTTCCCTGTTCAGAGTTTCTCTGAAGTGCTCTGCCCATCTTGTTACCTGTCCCTCTGCTGTCGTGATGAGATTACCTTGCTTATCTCTTACTAATGTAATATTATTTGCACCTCGTTTTCCGCTGATGATTTTAGTCATTTTGTATACTGTGCTTTGTTCATTTCTCAGTGCTGCCTCTTCTGCCTGTCTTGCAAGATCGTCTAGGAAATTCCTTTTGTTGGCTCGGGTTTGGCGTTTAACTTCCTTGTCCAGCTGACTGTACTGTTTGCTATATAGTTGCTTTAGCCTGGGGGACTTCGCTTCTGTTTTCTTTCTTTTCATTTCCTTTCTCAGTGTTATGGTGTTTAATGTTTCTGGTGTTATCCAGTCTTGCTTCTTCCTTTCCTGGAATCCCAAGCATGATTTGCTGCTTTCCGTATATATTGTTGAAATGGTGTTGAAATTCTGGTCTATATCATCAGTCGATGTCTTTTCCTGACTTTTGGCAAATTGATATCTTTTCTTTATGTCGGCCGCAAAAGCTTTTGTGGTAAGGGGGCCCTTCAATTTGCTGATGTCAAACCTTTTCTGTGTAGTTACAGTTGGTCCAGCCCTTCTTAGTTTCACTTTCAGTTTTGCTACTACTAAATGGTGATCACTTCCCACATCTGCACCTCTTCTTACCCTCACATCTTGTAATGCATGTCTCCCCATCTACCGTTAACCATGATGTGGTCTATCTGGTTTCTGTCCCGACCATTTGGTGATTCCCATGTTAATTTGTGAATTTCTTTATGTGGGAAAAGTGTTCCTCCAATGACCAGGTTGTTAATGCTACAGAAACTTATTAGTTTATCCCCATTTTCGTTTTCTGTTCCGCTGCCGCATTTCCCCATTGTTCTTTCATTATATGTATTGTGTGTACCAACTTTCGCATTGAGGTCTCCCATTACTATTACACGATCATATCTAGGTGTGTCTTCCATTTCTTTTTGCAGTTGTTTATAGAATTCATCCTTGACCTCCTCATCGCTATCATTCGTTGGTGCATATCATTGTATTATTGAAGTGTTGGTGAATCTCCCTCTCAATCTTAATCTTATCAGTCTGTTGTTGATGGGTTTCCATTCCAGTAATGTTCTTTCTATCCCTTTCTGTGGAATAATGGCTACGCCTTCATTGTGCTGTCCATCCTCTCTTCCAGAGTAAAGTACTGTTTCTCCTGTTGCTGTTTTAACTTTTCCTGCCCCTGTCCACCTGCTCTCGCTTATCCCTAGAATGTGTAACCTATAGTTTCTCATTTCTGCCGTGACCTGTCTTAGTTTACCTGTCTCGTTTTATGTGGGAGTACACCAATCCAAAACAGTTCTTCTTCTTCCTCGTTCGCCCTGAAAAGGACGGTGGTTGCGTTGTGTCTGTTTACAACGTAGCTGTGATATCTGCACCTTTCGGTCGACACATCCGACTTCTGCACGGCATTTTTTAGGACCGGGTTTGCCTTCCCATTGCGATCCGTGCTCGCTCAGCCAGCCTGCACTGCTGCAGACTGTTTCCAGGACCACCACGTGGAGGTGGAGCACGGTCTTGACCAGCTCTGGTTCGCTGGTCCTGACGCAGGCAGTCAAGCTATGAGTCGCTGACTGCGGTCTCTATTGCTGCGTCTTCTGGTCCCCAAAACAGTTCACTTTCTGTGGGGAGTCCATCTTTGTTAAATTGTGGTTCCTCTCGAAAATAAACAAAAGTTGTGTTTCTGTACTGCTCTTCTCATTCATAACCCTCCACTCCCAAAGGAGCATAGGCCTTCAACAAACACATGCCAAGTCCTCCTGTCACGTGTCATCATCTCAAGTTCTTTCCACGTTTTCCTCATCATTTTCACCTTTGTTTCCAGCTCTCTTCTCCATGTGCTTCTTGGTCTACCTCTGCCTCTCCTGCTCTGGGGGTTCCAGAACAAGGACTGACTTGTAATGCTATCAACAGGTTTCCTCAGTGTGTGTCCTATCCATCGCCATCATCTTCTTCTCATCTCTTGTTCCACTGACACTTGTCTAGTTCTTGTCATCAGTTCTCCATTGATAACCCAGTCATACCTTTTAATCCCTCTATTCTATGCAAGCACCCATTTATGAAAGTCTGTAGCTGTTTGGTTGTTGTCTTTGTTGTTCTCCATGTCTCAGAGCCATACAATAGGACTGACTTGACATTTGAGTTGAAGATTCTTATTTTCGTGTTGGATCCGATTTCTCTTGATCTCCATATATTTCCCAATGTAATGAAAGCTCCTCTTGCTTTTTATATTCTTATTTTGATATCACTGTCTGTCCCTCCAACTTTCTCTATATTGTTGCCAAGATATGTGTACGATTCTACACATCTTTTATGGGTTCTTCTTCAAGTTCAACCCTGTTATCATTACCTGCATTTATTCTATTTTTTTGTCTTTTCCCTGTGTATTTTCAGACCCAATTGCTGTGACCTCTTATCGAGTGTTTTCAATTTGTCCTGCATCTGATTACGATTATGGGACAGAAGAGCCAAGTCATCAGCAAAATCCAGATCATCCAACTGCTTAGTCCACTGGATTCCACTTCTGTTGTGTGTTCTCGATGTTCTCATAACCCAGTCTTTTGCTAGTAAGAAAAGAAATGGAGACAAGAGGCATCCCTGTCACACTCCCGTTCCTATCCCAAATGGTTCTTTACGCTGTCCTTCATGAAGAACTCTGCATGTCATGTCGTCATGTGTTTTCTTTATTAAATTAATGATCTTCAGGGGAACTCCATAATGCCTCATCAATTTCCAAAGTGATTCTCTGTCTACACTGTCAAATGCCTTTTCCTAGTTCACAAATCCGATGTATAATGATGAATTCTATTTCAGACTTTGTCCAACTATTATTCTCAAAGGCAGGACCGGCTCTAATGACGGTGCAACACGTGCATTTGCACAGGGCGGCAAGCTTTGGGGGCGGCAAAAAATCTTTTTGCTTATTTTTACAATCCCGATAAAATATTCCGCCTGGGAGCCGCGCTGGTGTAATGGTTACCACACTGTGCTAGCGATCAGGTGATCAAGGTTCAAGCCCGGGCGCGAGCATTTGTAGGAGTGTCATCGACCGGGATTTTGACTGAATAACCTGAGCGGCTCCTGAAATAAACCCTCTGTGGATGGTGTCACGGAGTGTTCGTAGGTTTCGTCTAGATTATTTTAAAATTCGTCACTTTTCGATACCTTCACATTTTGTCTGTTTTCTCTACGAAATATTTGCACCTGCGGTCTGTTCTTTAGCTGTTTTTCAAGTTTTCACTAATAGTTCTGCCATACGATCCTAATGCTATCTTCTCCTTCATAGGCACTAAAAGGTATTTCTTTAGGGACGTCGGTACAATGTATTCGCTTGGTCTAAACCACAGTGGTTCCCAGAGGATTATATTTCCGTGTTCAGTGGTCAACTGAAAACCGCCACGATAAATCTTCCGGCATGGCTGAACGAGAGACGGGAATTAATTAACTTGGCATGGGAATCAGAAATTTATTTTTTTATCGACCGTTCTCTGTTGGCGGCTAGAATGTTTCAGTTGTTTTCGAGTGTGCATTCAAGGAAGTTGATTTTGCTCAGTGTTAGTGTGCTACATGTTACAGTGATAAATACGTTTTTTAAACGTTTTATGGAAATTAGTACAGTGCTTCAGCCTCCATTCGTTACTAAATAATACATTTTATTGTAGGGTTTATTAAAACAGTCTTAATATTTAAATAGATATAAGGTCCGATAAAAGAAAAAAACTATCAGGTGCCGAATATCGGAAATGGATACTGGAAAAAGAACGCGATATTAAAAAACATAGAGGGGAGATATATAAATATCTAAAAACTGAAACAGCTGATGTAGGACAGAAGAAAATAAGCAAATGTACCGAAACAAATGATTCTGAGCTCATGGCATGTACTTCTAACTCGGACCCCAGTAACGTAGATATTACTAAACATGTTGAAAATGAGGCTGATTTGACCGTTTCCAATTCCAGAGATTTAAGTGATGAACTTGAGAGGTACACTGATCCGGCAAGATGGAATCCTTCTTTAAGCGATACCGAATGACTGGAAATCGTAAAAAATTCCTGCCAGATAGACCAACAAATGAGTTCGTTTTTCCGCGCAGCTCTAATGGTCAGAAATTTTCACTAAACTTTTACACTACGGAGCTAAGCAATGGAGAACATATTAATCGATCATGGTTAGTGTATTCAAATGAAAACGATTCTGTATTTTGTTTCTGCTGTAAGTTATTTTCCTGTAATAAAATGTTACTCACTACTGATGGCTATAATGATTGGGGTCATGGGTATGTGTATCTTAATGAACACGAAGAATCTAAACACCACTTGGAGTCCCATACAAAGTGGATTGAATTATCCACCAGGCTTAAATCAGTAAAGACAATTGATTCAATGCAACAAAAGTTATTAAATTCAGAAGTTCAACATTTGAGGAGCATAATAGAACACCTAATTGCTATTGTCCAGTTCCTAAGCGAACAATGCGTGCCATTTCGTGGAACATCTGATAATTATATGACCCTAACAATGGACATTTTTTAAAGCTTGTTGAACTGATTGCCAGATTTGATAGTGTTATGTGTGAACATTTAATGAGAGTAGCTCGTGGATCGACGCAACATTACCTTGGGAAAAACATTCAAAATGAATTGATTGCTCTTCTCTCCGGAACCATAAAAAAATAATAATTTCTATTGCGGAGAAAGCTAAATATTATAGAATAATTGCAGACTGTACTCCCGATGTAAGTCACATTGAACAATTAACACTAATTGTAAGATTTGTTAATACGAATCCAGATGATATCAACATTCATGAGCATTTTCTTGGTTTCATTGCTGTAGAAGCCACTACAGGCTCAGCGTTAACCAAATGCATTCTAAGAAAATTGTCAGACATGGATATTCCAATCGCAAACATGCGTGGCCAGGGGTATGACAATGGATCAAATATGAAAGGAAAACATTCAGGAGTTCAACAACGTATTAGGGACTTGAACCCGAGAGCTTTTTATATCCCTTGCTGTTCTTATTCTCTCAACGTGGTGGTCAATGATGCCGCGATGTCATCTAGAGAAGGGGTTTTATTTTTTGAAACGGTTCAGAAATTGTATGTGTTTTTCTCAGCGTCAACACTGCGTTGGGGAATTTTTAAGAAACATATTACAACTATAACGCCCAAGCCACTAAGTACAACTCGCTGGGAATCTAGAATCGAGGCCATTCGTCCTTTAAGATATTATATTGAGGAATTTTATGATACATTGATAGAAATTGCTGTTGACGAGTCAGTAGACAAAATGGCGAGACATGAAGCTGAAACCCTTGCCCTAAAAGTCAGAGATTTTAAATGTGTATGTTGTCTGGTTATGTGGCACTATGTTTTAAACGAAATTAATGTTGCTAGTAAACTGTTGCAAAGCATAAAAGTGAAATTGACTAGTGTCATAACAACTTTGAGAAGTGTTCTCCAAAGCCTTAAGAATCTCAGAAATGATGAATCATTTCAAAATTTTCTTGTTGATGCTACATTAGCTGAGAAAGTTGAAGCTGATCCTGATATGATACCAACGTTTGGATGTACTAGAGTGCGTCAGCAGAAAAAGCAACACAACTTTGAAGCAAGAGATGAACCTATTTTAGATCCCAAAACTAAATTCAAAATTGAATTTTTCTTTGTTATTATTGATGTTGCAACTAATTCTATTGAAGAAAGGTTCGAGCAATTGGAACGTCACAGTTCACATTTTTCCTTTTTATATAACATCCCTAAATTGAAATCTGAGACGACAAATGAGCTCTTAAACAAATGTAAAAACCTAAAAGACGTTTTAACACATCAAGAAAATAGAGACATTGATGCCATTGAGCTATGTGATGAATTGAAAGTAGTATCCAAATAGTACCAGAAAACTTAGAAGCTTTATGGCTTTCTTTATTTCTTCCTTCGTTGGTCTTTCACAGTTAATTTGTAGCTCTTCGACTGCTGGCTGGATGTTAGGGGGGGGGGGGGGGGGTTTGTTGAGCTAATCAATTGTGAAGGTCCTCAAAATATTCTGCCCACCTCTTCATTTGCTCTTGTATATTGCTGAACAGTTTTCCATTCTTGTCTTTTATGAGGCAACTTGTTTCCTTGTATTTCCCTGTTAGCTTCTTTGTGCTGAAATACAATTCTCTCATATTTCATTTGGCTGCAGCATCTTCTGCCTCTCTTGCCAACTCCTCAATATACTTTCTCTTGTCTCTTTTGATACTTCTTTTTACTTCTTTGTTTGCTTCTGTGTACACTTCTTGAGCCTTGGCTTTGGAACTTCTGGTTTTGCTTGTGTTTAAATCTGCTTTCTTGTTTTTTTCTGTCTTTTATCTTATTGGTGATTTTTGTTGTTATCCATGCTTTTTGGTGTCGTTCCCTTTTCCCCAGTATTTCTTCACATGTCTCATTCCATACAGTTTTGATTTGCTGCCAATAGTCTTCTGTATTTTCTACATCTTCCAGCTGTTGGAGCACTTGGAATTTGTTGGATATTGTGACCGCAAATTTGTCTCTTGTTTCTTGATTTCTTAGATGTCCTACGTTAAATTGTTGTCTATAATTTTGCATATTTGCATATCTCTTGAGTTTCATTTTTACTTTGGCTATCAGAAGGTGGTGATCTGATGCCACATATGCTCCTCTATATACCTTTATATCCTGCTATGATGATCTAAATCTCTTGTTTATGCATATATGATCAGTCTGATTTTCTGTTCTATGGTCTGGTGATATCCACGTTGCTTTGTGTATTCTCTAAAGAAATTCGCGTGAAAAGGCAAATTAAATCTCCATGGATCACACATGAAGTTCTTGACGCTATGAGGCAAAGAGATAGAGCGCATAAAAATAAGGATATCACTACATATCGGACTGTAAGAAATAAAGTACAATACTTAATTCGCAGAGAAAAGAAAAACTACTTTAGAAATTTAGTTCAGAGTAAAACAAACAGTAAAGAGATATAGAAGGCAATCAACACTTTAGTAAACAAACGAAATTTTCCAGACCCACATACTCCCAATACGCCACTTACTTGTACAGACTGCAGCAATCATTTTCAGGCAGACATCAATAATATAAAATCCACCATTCCGCCTCTCCCTTGTGACTTAAGCAAATTATCAACGTTCTGCGAGAACAGATGTACTAACACAATTCCACCCGACATCCCCTATATAACAGTTAACGAAGTTTATAACTGTATTACTGGCCTTAAAGATAATAACTCATCGGGACTTCATGGAATCAGTAATCGAATACTGCGCTTTGCCGCACCTGCTATTAGTGATTCCCTGACATACATATATAATCAATGTATCGCAAGGAGTTACTTTCCATCTGCTTTTAAAAGCGCT
Source organism: Oreohelix idahoensis (assembly GCA_024509875.1). Classification (NCBI taxonomy): domain Eukaryota; kingdom Metazoa; phylum Mollusca; class Gastropoda; order Stylommatophora; family Oreohelicidae; genus Oreohelix; species Oreohelix idahoensis. Next base: position 97,927 of record JAMPIV010009235.1, read on the forward strand.
AAAGTATATCCACTTCTCAAACCAGGTTCATCTGATAGTAGTAATCTTAGTAACTATAGGCCCATCTCTCTTACATCGTCGCTGTCCAAACCACTGGAAAAACACATCCACAAAACAACACTACAACACCTAGTCAATAATGACCTGCTAATCGACAGTCAGTCGGGGTTTAGACCAAAGCTTTCATGCCACGCAGCCTTAACAAAGATGATAGACAATTGGCACCTAAACATCAATAACGATAATATATGTGGAGCAATATTTGTAGACTTCAAAAAAGCATTTGATATGACAGATCACTTTATTTTAATCAGAAAATTAGAAACAATGAAAGTAAATATTAAGCTGGTAAAGTTAATTAAATCGTTCCTGTCAGACAGACAACAAATAGTCTCTTACAATAATTCCTTGTCGAACCCAACCGTTGTCCATACAGGTGTTCCTCAGGGCTCTATTCTCGGCCCTCCTCTCTTTACCGTATACATTAATGATCTTCCTCTATACTTCAAACACTCATCATGTGACCTGTTTGCCGATGACTGTACTGTCTATAGTAGTGATAAAAGTTGCACCATACTAGAACAATCTTTACAAAACGATACACATAATCTTATTAAGTGGAGCAACGAGAATCGCATGCAAATAAATATTAGTAAAACAAAATGTATGTTAATATCAACCAGACAAAAACTACAAAACTTGCAGAAAACAACACTTCAGCTTCATTTTGGCCAAAATTAAACTTTGACCATTCCTATTCTCTTCTTGATTTCTGTTTCACATCTGCCATCTTCTGTTATTATATGACCAAGATATACGTAGCTCTTGACTTGTTCCAGGATTTTCCCATTTGATCTTATCTTTAATGTGGGTTTATCGTCTGTTTTGCTAATTATCATAGTTTTTGTTTTCTCAATATTAATGTTGAGTCCATATTCATGACTTATACTGTTCACTTGCTTCACTGGTTCTTGTAACTCCTGTTCACTTTCAGCTAACAACACGGTTTCATCTGCATATCTAAGGTTGTTTATTGACCTTCCACTGATGTTCAGTCCTGGCTTTTTCTTTACCTGTTTGAACATTTTTTTTTTCGATGTATAGATTAAATAGGCAGGGGGATAGCACACAACCTTGTCCGACACCTCTATTTATTTCTATGTTTGGTGAATAATTACTTCCTGATCTTACTGTGGCAGTTTGCTCCCAATAAAGGTTACTGTGTGTTCTTATGTCTTTTCCATCAAAACCTATATCTTCGAGGCATTCAATTATTTTCTCATGATGGACTCTGTCAAAAGCCTTCTTATAGTCAATGAAGCACATGTACATACTTTTTTGGACCTCTGTATATTTTTCTGCTAATATTCTTAGGCAAAATATTGCCTCTCTTGTTCCACTGTTCCGTCTAAAACCAAACTGTTCTTCTTGGATTTCGCTGTCTACCTTATTTTTCACTCTTTCCTGTATGATTTTGAGCAGTATCTTAATTGCATGACTCATCAGGCTGATTGTTCTGAAGTCTGAACATTCTGTTGCATTTGGTTTTTACAGAACGTAATGGGATCACAACATCTAGACTATTGTTCCACAATCTGGGATGGTTGTTCAGTCTCCAACACAAAAAGGCTCCACTCGCTTCAAAAACGCGCAATGCGCCTTGTTGCTGATAAACACCAATCACATTGTATAGATTTATATAATTATCTTCAAATATTACCCCTCAGGAAGCGCTTCCTATTTAACAAAGGGAAATTTATTCACAAAATCCTGTCAAAGAATGCTCCAAAGTATCCTTGGCCGCTTTTAAAATATAATGAAAGACGTAGTCGGCGCTTAAACAAATTACAGGTACCCAAGCCCAGGCTAGACCTATTTAAGACGAGTTTGGCTTACTCAGCTGCTCATCTTTGGAACAATCTTCCCAATGACCTGAAAAACACGCACAGTCCTTACTCATACAATCGTATACTGTTCAAATACTTTATGAGTGCTGATTATATGCCACCCTAACTGATTGTGTTGTACTTTTATCTAATATACTGTATGGAGGCGCTGACGATCTAGTTTTCATTACAATATACTTATTCTTAATATTATATTCTTAATAACTTATATTCTTAATTTTATGATCAGGTACTGTTAATGTATGCTGTTATACTTCCTTGTAATGTTGCACTGCCCCTACATTAATACTTTCAGTACGCTGAAATTTTTTGAGTAACAGTAATAAAAGATGAGCAAGAGGAAGGAAGAATGCAAGAGGGGACTGTGTCCGATTTTCAACCCTTCGCAAATTAATTGCTTTCGTATATGTCTATCTAGCTATCTACCTAGTCTGATTCTGGTCTTGAGTTTGGGACGCAAAGACAGCGAGGAAAGTAACTGTTTACCCCACCTCATCTTGATGAACCTAAAAAAAAGTCCCTGAGTCATTCAGTTGCACACCGTTAAATTTCACGAGTTCTTATAACATACTTCTGAATTTGTCTGAAATCACTAATTTACTGTACGAAGAATTCGATTTTTATGTCTTGTTGTTGTCGTTTTTTTTTTTAATGTTTATTTTTATTTATTTTATTTTTAAATTCATTATTATTATTATTATTATTTATTTTATTTATTTTTTATTTTTTTAAATTTTATTTTAAAAACGTACTTTAATTATGATGATTATTGCAAATGTAATATTACTTTTATAATGATAAATGCCTTAATTATACTTAAAGTAAATGTGAGGATGAAAGGATATAGTATACATGATGAGAGAGAGAGAGAGAGAGAGAGAGAGAGAGAGAGAGAGAGAGAGAGAGAGAGGAAGGGCAGAATGTCAGACGGGCCTGCGTTCCCAATTCTTAACCCTTTGAAAATAAAGTTCGTTCGTTCGTTCTTATGTGGAAACGTGCTTCCACTTATGGCCTGTTGATTTGAAGCACAGAAGTTTGAGAATAGTTCCCCATTTTCATTCATTATTCCTAGCCCATGTTTTCCCATGACTTCTTCAAAGACGGTGTTGACTGTACCTATCTTTGCATTCATGTCATCATCATGTGACGTATTCTTTCCAGAACGTTGTCTCCATTACAGCTGCTCTGAACGCATCACGATTCTGGGCAAGTCGACCTGCATCAGCCAAAGACAAGTTCAGACTCTCTGTGATGTCCTGGGTCCACCGTCGTCTAGGTCGACCCCTTCCCCTTTTTCCAGGGACCATGCCTTCCATCACTATTTTTTCCAGACTATAATTTCTTTTTATATGACCGAACAATTTCAGCTTCCTTATTGCGATGGTATTTAAAAGCCAATGTTCCTGTACGTTTAGTGAGTGCAGTACTTCTCTGTTGGTCTTTTTTTCTGTCCAGGGTATTCTCAACATCCTTCTGTAGCATTTCATTTCGAATGATGTAATCTTTTTTTGCAACTGTTTTATTGAGTGTCCAAGTCTCGCAGCCGTATGTTGCTACTGGGAATATACATGCTCTGATCAGTTGTAACTTTGTTTCTTTGCTTGTGCCTTGCCATAGGTTTTTCATCTGTATTAGTTTATGTGAAGCAATTGCAAGTCTTCTTTTAATTTCTACTGCACAGTCGCCAGAGCTGTTGATGATTGATCCTAAGTATTCGAATTCATTAACACTTTCCAGTTCTTCGTTATCAATTTAAATTTCTGGTTTGGTCTTTACTTTGTCTGTTGTCTATACTTTGGTCTTCTTGGTGTTTAGGTATATATTCTGGGCCTCGCTGTGTTCTTTGGTGGACAGAATTAATTGTTCAAGTCCTTCTGGGTTGGTCGATAGGAGGACTGTGTCGTCAGCATATCTGATTTCTGGGATCTGGTACCCGCCGATGTAAAATGAGTCAAACTCTGTGTGTTCTTGGTCATCTCTTACGTTTCTCATGATATTCTCGGCATAAATGTTAAACAGGTAAGGGGAAAGGGTACAGCCTTGTCTTACTCCTTTCTGTACTTCAAACCATTCTGATGTTTCCCCCTCTATTCTTACGGCTGCCTGTTGTTCTTGGTACAGCAGTGCGATGAGTTGTGTAAGGTGGTTTGGAAATCCCATATTTTTCATAATAGCCCATAACTGCTTATGTTGTACACAGTCAAAAGCTTTGGTGTAGTCAATGAAACAAGTATGTAGTTCAACGTTGAATTCTCTACACTTTTCTATGATGATCCTCATGTTGAATATATGATCTCTAGTGCCTCTACCTGGTCGAAAACCCACCTGTACTTTGTTTATTTCTGTTTCTAGCTTTTGTTGCATCCTTTTCATTATGATTTGTAATAGTATTTTGCTGGCATGGCTTATAAGAGCTATAGTTCTGTAGTTTGTGCACAGTTTCAGGTTGCCCTTTTTTGGCAAGGGTATGTAAATTGATCTTTTCCATTCCTTGGGCCAAATTCCGCTTTGCCTGATCTTGCAGCATAATGCAGCATTCATGTCACCCATCACTTTTTTTTTTTTTTTTGCATTCATGTCACCCATCAAAATTGTGATGTCTCTTCTTTTTACTTTTTCCATAATTTCCTGTAGTCTAGTATAAAATGCTTCTTTCACAGACTTTTCTTTGTCATTAGTTAGTGCATAACATTTACATTTATTTTCTTTTTAGCTGTTTTAAAATTAGCTAATATTATTCTGGGTCCAATGGCTTCCCATTCAATAAGTGCTGTATGTGCTTCTTTAGATAACATAAGAGCTACCCCTTCACTGTAGTGTGAACTTTCGTCTTCATGTCCTGAGGACAGCACCAATTCACATGTGATGAGTTTCTTCTTGTCTACCCCCTTACCCTTTGTTTCACACAATCCCCGATTTTATATTCCCTTATTTCTGCTGCTACTTGTGCCACTTTCCCTTGTTCGTTTAATGTCCTAACATTCCAGGTGTCGTATCTGGAAGTTCTCCTAGAAGAAAGAAGGTTAATCAGTAACACAGACTCCTCTCAGCCTTCTTTGTGTTGCATTATGCGCCTCCCTGTGAGAGGACCTTCCCCTGTCTTGGATGGCTGTGTTTTATTTTCCTTAATTGACTTGTCCATGTTTGTTGAAGTTTTTTGTGGTTTAAATTTTGTACAGGATGGGGTAACCAGCCCCACGCCCAACCCTCCTTAGTCGCTTTCTACGACATGCTTGGCAGGGAACAGTGTTACTATTCTTTGCTCCCCTTTCGGGCTCCGGTAACACACGGGCGACTGCTCTTCTAATGTGATGAAATTGTGTTCTGCAACGTGTATAAATAGTAACTCTGAAAATGGGACCTTGTTCAAAATTATCACAGGGCTCAGTTTTGACAGGACTTGAAACGTATCTCTAGCTGAGGGAAATCTACGTCTAACTTGCCTGAGAGATTCTTTTTGCACAGACGCACATCTTTCTGTGACATTTTCTTGTTCTTGATTGACCTCAAGGTCCATGTTCTGCTGTAGGAACCTATTCTATTCTGTTAAGAACTTTAATACCAAAATCAGCTTCATCGTCATTATTCCTTTTCGTTCCCTGTGGAACATAGGGCAGAAACAGTTGCTATCTATTGATTTATATTTTGGGCTGTCTTTTTCAGCTGTGCCAAAGTCATTCCAATTTCCCTAGCCTCCTTTTCAACAGGTCTTATCCAAGTTATCTTTGGCCTCCTCCTCATTATTTTTCCCTGTGAGTTCCAGTCAAGGGCAACTCTGTCTATGCTTGATTTTTCTCTTCTGAGTGTATGTCCTATCCATCCCCACATTCTGTTTGTATTGGCTGTTGTTCACATCTTTTCCATAGCTCTATATTTTTATTCACCCATGGGTTACCGAGGCCCGAAAGAGGAGCAAAGAATAGTAACACTGTTCCCTTCCATGCATGTCGTAGACAGCGACTAAGGAGGGTTGGGCATGGGGCTGGTTACCTCATCCTGTACAAAATTTAAACCACAAAAAACTTCAACAAACATGGAGAAGTCAATTAAGGAAAATAAAACACAGCCATCCAAGACAGGGGAAGGTCCTCTCGCAGGGAGGCATATGATGCAACACAGAGAAAGCCGAAAGGAGTCTGTGTTACTGACTAACCTTCTTTCTTCTAGAACTTCCAGACTTGGCACTTGGAATGTTCAGACATTAAACGAACAAGGGAAAGTGGCACAAGTAGCAGCAGAAATGAGGGAATATAAAATCGAGGTAAGGGCAATGAGTGAAACAAAGTGGAAGAGGGTTGAAAAGAAGAAACTCATCACAGGTGAATTGGTGCTGACATCAGGACATGAAGATGAAAGTTCACACCACAGTGAAGGGGTAACTCTTATGATATCTAAAGAAGCATAGAAAGCACTCATTGATTGGGAAGCCATTGGACCCAGAATAATAACAGCTAATTTTAAAACAGCTAACAAGAAAATAAATGTAAATGTCATCCAATGTTATGCACCAACTAATGACAAAGAAGAGTCTGTGACAGAAGCATTTTATGCTAGACTACAGGAAATTATGGAAAAAGTAAAAAGAAGAGACATCACAATTTTGATGGGTGACATGAATGCAAAGATAGGTACAGTCAACACCGGCTTTGAAGAAGTCATCGGAAAACATGGGCAAGGAATAATGAATGAAAAGGGGGAACTATTCTCAAACTTCTGTGCTTCAAATCAACTGGCTATAGGAGGAAGCATGTTTCCACATAAGAGAATACACAAGGCAACATGGATATCACCAGACCATAGAACAGAAAATCAGATTGATCATATATGCATAAACAAGAAGTTTAGATCATCATTGCAGGATGTAAAGGTATATAGAGGAGCAGATGTGGCATCAGATCACCACCGCCTGATAGCCAAAGTAAAAATGAAACTCAAGAGATATGCACATATGCAAAATTATTGACAACAATTTAATGTAGGACATCTAAGAAATCAAGAAACAAATTTGCGGTCACAATATCCAACAAATTCCAAATGCTCCAACAGCTGGAAGATGTAGAGAATACAGAAGACTTTTGGCAGCAAATCAAAACTGTATGGAATGAGACATGTGAAGAAATATTGGGGAAAAGGGAACGACAACAAAAAACATGGTTAACAACAGAAACCATCAATGAGATAAAAGACAGAAAAAACAAGAAAGCAGATTTAAACACAAGCAAAACCAGAAGTTCCAAAGCCAAGGCTCAAGAAGTGTACACAGAAGCAAACAAAGAAGTAAAAAGAAGTAACAAAAGAGACAAGAGGAAGTATATTGAGGAGTTGGCAAGAGAGGCAGAAGATGCTGCAGCCAAAGGAAATATGAGAGAACTGTATAGCAGCACAAAGAAGCTAACAGGGAAATACAAGCAAACAAGTTGCCTCATAAAAGACAAGAATGGAAAACTGCTCAGCAATATACAAGAGCAAATGAAGAGGTGGACAGAATATTTTGAGGACCTTCTCAATTAACAAGCTCCACAAAACCCCGCTAACATCCAGCCAACAGAAGAAGAGCTACAAATTAATGGTGAAAGACCAACGAAGGAAGAAATAAAGAAAGCTATAAAGCTTCAAAGAGATGGAAAAGCGTCTGGACCTGATGGCATTCCAGCAGAGGCCATCAAAGCAGATATCGACACTGCTACAGAGATGTTATATAAATTACTTGGTAAATTCTGGGAAAAGGAAGAGATACCAGCAGAATCGAAAGAAGTATATCTGGTTAAGTTGCCTAAGAAGGGAAATTTACAAGAGTGCACAAATTATAGAGGAATAATGTTACTATCAGTGCCAGGAAAAGTATTAAACAGGATTATCCTTGAGAGATTAAAAGAGTCCATAGACAAGAAACTGAGAGATGAACAAGCAGGTTTTCGACAAAACAGATCCTGTACAGACCAGATAGCCACTTTGAGAATAATAGTTGAACAAAGTCTGGAATGGAATTCACCACTATACATCGGATTTGTGGACTACGAAAAGGCATTTGACAGTGTAGACAGAGAATCACTTTGGAAATTGATGGGGCATTATGGAGTTCCCCTGAAGATCATTAATTTAATAAAGAAAACATATGAAGACATGACATGCAGAGTTCTTCACAAAGGACAGCTTACAGAACCTTTTGGGATAAGAACAGGAGTGCAACAGGGTTGTAAGGTAAGCCACTCCCAATAGGTGCGCTTCTATGCATTATCGTGATTAGCTAATCTCTTGGTGGATGGTTTTTTTTTCTCTGTGTATTTTGGGTTGTCGTTTTGCGAACGCTCCAGACATTTAATGTTTATATATATATATTTGAAAGTGACCCATAATTTTATTTTGTATTCACTTGCATTTTATTTTAGTTAATTACCCTTAGCAGAGTCATTGTCTAAGGTTGGTCTGGAGAGGAGCCCATAGGAATCTAGATAGTACAGTACCATCTCATCTAGGAACCTATACAGCATGACTATACCTTTGATGTCGATACACCATTACTCTTTTCAGAGAATGGGGTATTTCTTGTAAGACCAGTCTCTTATCTGGCACTATCCTGGTATCATGATACATCTATTTGTCCAGGATAATATCACCATCATTATATCTTTCCTCTTGCTACAGCAACGAAGCTTCAAGGAAGTTTACGAACATTGCTAACAGAAGAAATTGAGCGTAAGTTGAAGCATTATCTTACAAGAGGAAATAAAGTTTAAAATATTTGTGATGAAAGCATGTGTAGATGGAAGAGAAGTATATTGGCAATATCACACTACTTATGTTTTTCATCACCATCATCAATTATCTTTTCGCTCCAAATAATACAGACTCTGACCATAAGACCCGTAGGAATTTTGAGGTGGACGAGTTTTATCTTCAGATACTGTTAGGGCATGCCTAAAGGAAGAGTAGAAATACTAGAATCTTGCGTAGACATCTGGCAACCAAGGCATAAGTTTTATAAGATGCCAATTTGTTTTTGGCATATGCGTGCAGTGACTAGTATTGAATTTCGTAATTTTCTGTTCTTGTCAGTAAACCTATACTGTCAGAAACAAACTATTGATACTGTGGATTTAACACATGACAAATCTGTACTCTTTGGCTCAATATCTAAGGATATGACCACAGCACACAACAGCTGACAATAATTAATTGTAACACCACTGGCAGGTAAGTTCCCCTTTAATACTGACTGCATACAATGAAGCCTCACATGGCTCAGAATACATATGACATACAATGACCAAAAAACTGCTTGCACTAATAGCACTTAATGAATAAGTATCATACCCACTGGTATGGCCATCTTAAACGGACTCCACAATGATTTTCACTCACCAGCGACTAATATACTATGATCAGGCCAGACTGAATCACAAATAACTCAATATCACCGATCTAAGGAAATATCACTAGAAAAATACATTACTGCTCTAGCATAAACACAACCATCCAAAGATTGCATGAAATAAAGGCAAGCACTAAGTCAGAAACCACAATGGCAACTCTCTCCAGCAAAAACGCTGACAGGGAAAAAAAAAAACGACCTATCCTGGTCGATGGTCAGTAACTCAACTAACTTTTAGCGCCAGAATCTGTGTTCCCTTCCCTTCCGGTCAGCTGACCAACCGGTTTTTCATTATCACAATGTTGCCACTCAATAGCGTGACCAATTTAATATTTTGTCAAACATATATACTGTGACATATACCAAATTTGACATGTTTTTGGATTCCTTATAACATTTCCTATAAGATAAGACTATTTTTACTCCACTGGGACCTTTGACCATGAATATTCAAGGGAAAAAATGCATTAAAGATGGGAATAGATGACAATGTATTGGAGAATAAACATTAAACTCTGAAACATTAAAAAAAAAAGAGAATCACAAACTATACACAATTAAATGCTCATTTTCAGTACTTTATCCATGTTCCTGAATGTCACAAGACATTTTGTATTTGCAAAAGGACACACAAGAAACAATGTTTTTGCGGCACGAGGCATCATTTTGTACGACAGCTCTTGCAAGTACAGGTAAGAATCACATTTTCAGGTAGCTCACTAATGCAAGGGTCTGGCGTGAGTGATGAGTCATCAGCACTGATTGTCCATTCAAAATCCATTGGGGCTAATGGTTCGTCCATGATCAACTCTGTAGAGCATGAGTATACCATGTAAAATTATCTTTTCAGGTAACCTCGCAATGAAGAGCTTGTGGAAGGTAGGCTTTGTACGTTTGGAAGACTAGCTTGGGTCATCGATTCAAATCGAAGTGCGTCAATTGCTTTGCAAATGTCTTGCTCAGAGCCTGGTCTTAGAACCTTCACCAAGTATTCCTCGGCAAGCTTAAAAGATTAAGTACTTTGAGGAAGAAGCCTACCAATGTTGTGCACATACTTTTCTGTTTCTGCCTTGAGCGATGACACCTTGGTGCCTATCTTACTGGTCACATCAGATCCTGCAAGAAAGTGGAGCAAGAAGTACATCTGTGGTAGCACCTATGTTGTCTACAAGAGTATAGATTGGTATGATATCTAATGTCGACTTTCTCATCCATAGTGCAGTGAGTATATTTTCATTAAGAAACTTGTAGACATGAATGAGTATCACAAAAACATCTGGGTCGTTTAAAAGCACAATGACACACAGCAACCCTTGTTTAACGGCGTGGAAAACGTGAGGAATAATACGTAAGTCAGCCTCCTCAACAGTTACTTGAAGAGTATCCTTGATTTTTGTGAAGCTTCCATCTTTTATTGCTAACGCAAGAGTAGGTACTTTTTCAAGCAACACGTCGCTAAGGATAGTTTTTCATTGTCGATTAGTTGATACCGTCTTCAGAAACTCGCTCAGGGCATCTTGAATCCAACTTTTGTTGTCAACTGCCACCCAAAATCTTGCCATTTGCACAGGAAGCTGCGTATTGGTAGCAGTGGAAGTCAATGGTAGTGATTGCACAGAAGACCTTCTTTCTCTATTAGAATTTTTGATTGATGATTGAAGGTAGCGGTCAAAAACAGTCAACATGACTGACTTTGCAGACATTATTCAAATTACTGTTAAGGATTGTAAACAGGTCTTCAAAAGTGTTGTTTCCCTTAACTGGCAACCTTCGCAACTAATTCATGACACCAACAACAGCAGTGGTTTTCAGGGTATGATCTTCTTTTGGAAATTTCTGTCAGTGGTATCTAATTTTTGTTGTCAACTCTGACATGTGAATTTGTATGAGCCAGTCTATTGTGAAAATGCTGTGGTGCCCCGCTGGCAGTTAGGATATTGAGATTCACTTTCATAGCTAAGTGGTGGTGCCATATGGAAGGTACTGGGTTTGATTCTGCAGTAAGTCTCTCGCTTCTGATATTTTTCTGTTGTCTGGTTTTCAACTTCTTTATTTCTCATGAGAGCCTGAAACATACTTTTATGTGTGTAATATTTATTTACTGTTTGCAGGCCTTGGATTTTACTCTTTATTTATTTAAATGTTAGAAAATAAGTTGTAAGCAACCAGTTCTACATTTTTTCATGAAATGCCTTTCAATAGTTCACAAAACACTAGTGCTGCATGGAAGTTTGAGAAATGCTGATGTAACGAATTGTGGTAACATGCCAATTTTTTTTTTTAATATTTCCATTTCCAAATTTCATAAATCTCTTGTAATCACTCATTAAAAACTTCTTCAACTTGACACAAATATAACCTATGAGGAGTCCAAGAGTTTTATCAAGCACAGGCACATGTGAGAAGAAGAGCATCCAGGCCACACACAAAATTATCTGTATTACCAGCTCAGCAGAAGTGAACAAGTGGTAATGTTCAGACTTCGCACAGGTCATAACAGATTGAGATACCATCTATGCCACAAATTAAAGATAGGAACTACTGATGAGTGTGACTGTAAGGTAAAGGTAAAGGAACCCGTTACACGCCCATTGAGGCATATTGGGAATATGGTGTTAGGCCCATATTATCTTGACCGTCGGCATCACGCCGGCCGCCTTAACCTTCCCAGAGTTGCTCTGGTACCCATTTGGGGCTGGGTCGACCCAGGAGCCGTTTGTGGCCTAAAAAATTCCCGCCTCATCTGGGGATCGAACCATAGACCACTGCGCTAGGAAGCCAGTGCACTAACCACTATGCTACCGCGGCTCCTGAGTGTGACTGTGGCACCAATAAAATGACTGCCGAACATCTGCTTCAAAGGTGCCCAACATATGAGGAACAGAGAAAACGCATATGGCCATCACCAGTACCTTTCCTGGAGAAAATCTACAGAGTACAGAGCCTAAGGCTGACCACTGCTTTCTTTGAACTTATTCAAGTTGACATCTGAGGGTGAACGAAGAAGAAGATAGTACAAAATTTTTTTTAAAAATCAAGTTTTCCCTTCTTATTCTAAATCGTTTTCAGTGACTGTATCTGAGCTTTCATACTATTTCTAAATTATTACATGTGCCTCTGACTCTAGCCATTGCTTATAGGATGGTATAGATTCTAGAATTTGGGTTTCTCTAAATTCACTACCTGCATTATAACTTTAAAACTTCTTTATCCATGATTGCCCCCACCTTTAAGCCATACTTTATCCTCTGGTATACAATTATTATACCATGTTAATAAGCGCTCCCTCTTGTAGTCACTGAGGAACCCGCCAAAAAAACTACATAAATTGTTAATAGTTACCTATGATGCATCTAGCCTAAAGTAAATGATGTGTTCACTGGTTAAAAAGATTTATTGCCTTCAGATCAAGAGAAAGGGCATACAACTATAGTAGTGACATTTTAGAAGGCACAAACAGTCATGAGTAAATGCTGCACCACAAATATTACACTTGTAAGACTTCTCTCCTGCATGTATTATTTTATGCATATTTTGGCTATATCACAATAAATGCTGAACCACACACATCAAACTTGTAAGGCTTCTCTCCCATGTATTATTGTTTGCATATTTAGTCTATTTCTTACAGTAAATGCTGCACCACAAACATTACACTTGTAAGACTTTTCTCCTGCATTCATTATTTTATGCATATTTAGGCTATGTCTCACAATAAATGCTGCACCACAAACATCACATTTGTAAAGCTCTTCATTTGTATTCTTAGGATGCCACTGTGAATAACTTCTGCACTACAAATATGACAATGGTAAGGCTTCTCTCCTGTATGTACTCATTTATGATTTTGTACACTACCACTCACAGTAAATGCTACACCACAAACATCATACACTTTAAGTTTTTTGTGGAATATCTCTTTGTCCCATTTGACAGGTTTATTGTATTATTTTATGTCTTTATAGACAACCTATCTTAGTAAATGCAGCACCACAAACATCCCACTTGTAAGGTTTATTTCCTGTATGTATTCTTGTATGTGTTTGTAGACTACCTGTCAGTAAATGCTGCTCCACAGATATCACAATTGTAAGGTTTATTTCCTGTATGTATTCTTTTATGACTTTGTAGGTGGCTTGTCTGAGTAAATGCTGTTCCACAAATATCATACTTGTAAGGATTATTTCATGTATGTATTCTTTTGTGTCTTTGCAGACTACCTCTCTGAGTAAATGCTGTTCCACAAACATCACAATTGTAAGGCTTCTCTCCAGTATGTATTCTTTTATGAATTTGTAGGTAAGCTTTCAGAGTAAATGCTGCTTCACAGACATCACACTTGTAAGGCTTATTTCCTGTATGTATTTTTCTGTGTGTTTGTAGGCTACATCTCTGAGTAAATGCTGTTCCACAAACATCACACTTGTAAGGCTTATTTCCGGTATGTATTCTTCTGTGTGAATGTAGGTTACCTTTCTGAGTAAATGCTGCTCCACAAACATCACACTTGTAAAGTTTATTTCCTGTATGTATTCTTCTGTGTGTTTGGAGAGTATCTGTCCGAGTAAATGCTGCTCCACAAACATCACACTTGTATGGTTTATTTCCTATATGTATTCTTTCATGTGTTAGTAGACTACTTCTCTGAGTAAAAGCTGCTCCACAAATATCACACTTGTACGGCTTATTTCCTGTATGTATTCTTGTGTGTCTTTGCAGACTACTTCTCTGAGTAAATGCTGTTCCACAAATGTCACAATTGTAAGGCTTCTCTCCAGTATGTATTCTTTTATGAATTTGTAGGTTACCTTTCAGAGTAAATGCTGCTTCACAGACATTACACTTGTAAGGTTTATTTCCTGTATGTATTCTTTTGTGTTTTTGTAGATTACCTCTCTGAGTAAATGCTGCTCCACAAACATCACACTTGTAAGGCTTATTTCCGGTATGTATTCTTCTGTGTGAATGTAGGCCACCTGTCTGAGTAAATGCTGCTCCACAAACATCACACTTGTAAGGTTTATTTCCTGTATGTATTCTTCTGTGTGTTTGGAGAGTACCTGTCCGAGTAAATGCTGCTCCACAAACATTACACTTGTAAGGTTTATTTCCTGTATGTATTCTTTCATGTGTGTGTAAACTACTTTTCTGAGTAAAAGCTGCTCCACAAATATCACACTTGTAAGGCTTCTCTCCTGTATGTATTCTTTTATGATTTTGTAGGTGACCTGTCTGAGTAAATGCTGCTCCACAAACATCACACTTGTAAGGCTTCTCTCCTGTATGTATTCTTTTATGTGTTTGTAGGTGATCTTTCTCAGTAAATGCAGCACTACAACCATCACACTTGTAAGGTTTATTTCCTGTATGTATTTTTCTGTGTTTTTGTAGGGCACTTATCTGAGTAAATGCTGCTCCACAGAAATCACACTTGTAAGGTTTATTTCCTGTATGTATTCTTTTATGTCTTTGTAGGTGACCTTTCTCAGTAAATGCAGCACTACAACCATCACACTTGTAAGGTTTATTTCCTGTATGTATTCTGTTATGACTTTGTAGGTGGTGTGTCCGAGTAAATGCTGCTCCACAAAAATCACACCTGTAAGGTTTATTTCCTGTATGTATTTTTCTGTGTTTTTGTAGGTGGCTTGTCTGAGTAAATGCTGCTCCACAGAGATCACACTTGTAAGGTTTATTTCCTGTATGCATTCTTTCATGTTTTTGTAGACTACTTCTCTGAGTAAAAGCTGCTCCATAAACATCACACTTGTAAGGTTTATTTCCTGTATGCATTCTTTCATGTTTTTGTAGACTACCTCTCTGAGTAAAAGCTGCTCCACAAACATCACACTTGTACAGTTTATTTCCTGTATGTATTCTTATGTGTCTTTGTAGACTATCTATCTGAGTAAATGCTGCTCCACAGAGATCACACTTGTAAGATTTATTTCCTGTATGTATTCTTACATGATTTTGTAGGTGACCTTTCTGAGTAAATACTGCTCCACAAATTTCACACCTATAAGGAATTTCTTTTGGATGTATTCTTTCACGTGATATTAGGCTACAACTTTGATTAAGTGCTGCATCACATTCATCACACTTGTAAGGCTTCTCTCTTATATATATTCTGTTATGTTGCTGTATGTTATCTTTTACAGTAAATAATACTTCACAAATATCACACTTGTAGGACTTACTTTCCTTTAAGGTCATGCAAGACTGAATGCTTAAATCACTGCAAGTAGCAACAGCTCTGTCACTTACACAAAGTTGTACATTTATCTCACTGGCAGAAATTGGTTTACTACAATTTATGTTACAGATCTGATTTTTACAAACTGATGTATTACTGTGTAGGTTGTCAAACATTGTGGCAGTCCTTTCCTGACTGTTGATGAGGTTCATTGACACTTCAATACCTGTGAGTCTTAGGTTGATGCTATTTTCTCTTGCTACTTTAGTAAAGGTGTCATCTCCAATCTTATTCACTGCTTCATTCATGTTATTTCCACTGTCCTGTGGTAACACATTCTGAAGATCACTACATTTATTATCAAACTCCCAGCCTCCATCTCTGTGTTCTGCTTTCATATGCTTATCCAGGACATCAAGTTGGAAGAAATGAGTGTTGCACAGGTGACAAGAATAAACATCTGTAATAATAAAATCAATGCGCAAAGATAATGAAATGCATGTCTTATATGTTAAGTTAAAATTTGTTAGCAAAGTGTAGAAACAAACACATAAGCACACTTTCCTGATAATTATGTGACTGTTATTTAGGATCGACATTATTGCAGTCCAGGCAAACCCATTGGTACTAGGTCTTCCTCAGCAAATGTTGAAGTGTATGAATGCTTACTGTACCGTAGCATCCTGATTGTATACATGTCTGATGCATCCTCTCCTAAGTCATACCTGATAGTCTTATGTTTGGTGCCACATTCCAGCTATCTTAGCCTTGTTGATTCATCTACTGCAGTGTTGTTTTCTAACAGATGATCATCAACTGTCCTCAGTATCTCTCCCTTGTGCAGGACTAGTGTCCTTGATGTGGGTGGACATGAAGCTAGTCTTTCAGCACTCTTATAGTCATGTCATACACCTGAATGACTTGTACAGTAGATTTACACCAGTTCATGAAGATCAAGGCCTCTTTAATGTTTTCTATTCATGCAACAGACATCCATTTTGAACCTTTAAAAGCATGGACTGAGAGTGTGACACAATAACTGCCCTGGTTACTGCAGTAACAGCCTCTATCTCCATTATGTAGACATTAAGCAAGTTTAATTAAAATTTGTAGAAAGATTTAATTCTCTAAGAAAGGCCCACTCGCTGCTTAGTATTAAATGTCATACTGTACAGATATTGAAATCAAGTAAACTTATGTAACAAAATATGAATTTAAAATAATAACTTTGCCATTATACATACCTTTCTCATCTCCAAATAAGCATAACTGTTGTTGACTTTCTGGCATGTCCAAGAAGTCAATATACTGTATCTCAGTTTTAGTACAGCTGTTGTCACAATCAGCCTGAAACAAATTTTGATCAATCCGGGCATTTATGACACATCATCATTATCACTTTTAGCTCCCTAAATAGCCTAGGTCTTCAACAAATGTATGCCAACTCCTCTTGTTGTATACTATCAGCTCAAGGTGTCTCCATGACTGACTCATATCTTTGACTTTTGTATCCAGTTCTCTACTATGTGTCTTTTTGAGTCTCCCAAAAACTCTTTAACCCTGAACATTTCAGAATGCTATAAACTAGAGCTATATAATTGAACGGCCTTGACACTGGAGTTGAAGATTGAGATTTTTGTGTTGGACTTGATTTCTTTTTGTATTTATGACACTTGTAATACACAATATTAAAATGTAGGGGAGATAAAGTTTTCTGTAATCATTTTCTCATTATTGCCATCACTCGTGCACACATACTAGGACATATTCACATCCACATACACAAACACATACACTTATGTATACCCTCAGGGTTCATAGCAAATTTCTTCAAGCATTTTCCAGGCTTTTTCCAGGTCCAGCACGTGATTTTCAAGGATGGAAAACTCTAATATTTTCCTCATCTAATTTTCTCAGATATAATTATCACTTTGCTGACCAGCAATCCAGAGCATTACCATCTCCCATTACCAAGGGTGTTTGCAGATTTCTTTAAAAAGAAGAGTTTAAAAAAAAAAAATTCATAAAAGATTGAAAAACAGACATCTTTTCCCAGTTTTTAGTGAATTTGTTCAATGTCGGAGCAATAAAATGTTAGTGACATATATGGTAATGAATAAAATAAGCTTGATTGACGTATTGATTTAACGATTAACTCCGTATACTGCTCAAAAAAAGTTAAAGGCCACTTTCAATTTTTAGGTCATTTCAACTAAGCTGTTTTTTTTTAAACCTGAACACTCAGTCAAAAAAGTTTTGCTGCATTTTGTTGCATGCTTAAACAATGTTTGTTAATCTGACAATAAATCAAATCTGCGTTACGTGTGTGTACCTCCAAGGTCAATCAAATGTACGTGGTGGAAAGGGAAATAATGCATGTTTGAAAATGCTTCCTATGGCAAAGCCTGTTGATAACACTGCTGAAATTTGCTTTTCACGTGCAATTCATGACTATAGTGAACACATTTCACCCACTTTTCGGAAGGAATGGGCAATGGGTATGTTTGTAACATTTACCATTTTAGCCATGGCTCAGCTAAGACGCTTGACCAATGTTGACAGATGGAGAGCGATGGCATGGCTGCAGGATGATATAGGGTTGCGAGAAGTTGCTAGGCGATTAGGAGTTGCCCACTCTGTCATACAAACTCTGCGTGATCGTTATAATGCAACCGGCAGTGTCGCAGAACAATGCAGGTCAGGACGTCCAAGGTCTACCACAAGACGGCAAGACATGCTGAGCCATGGCTTAAATGGTAAATGTTACAAACATACCCATTGCTCGTTCCTTCCGAAAAGTGGGTGACATGTGTTCACTATAGTCACGACTTGCACGTGAAAAACAAATTTCAGCAATGTTATCAACAGGCTTTGCCATAGGAAGCATTTTCAAACATGCATTATTTCCCTTTCCACCACGTGCATTTGATTGACCTTGGAGGTACACACACGTAACACAGATTTGATTTATTGTCAGATTAACAAACATTGTTTAAGCATGCAACAAAATGCAGCAAAACTTTTTTGACTGAGTGTTCAGGTTTAAAAAAAAAACAGCTTAGTTGAAATGACCTAAAAATTGAAAGTGGCCTTTAACTTTTTTTGAGCAGTATATATCAACATAAAAGGCTAATAAAATTGTGAATAAAATGCAAAAAAAACTATTTTTCACATTTGTCTTTTTTGAATGTATTCTGCGTCTGTGGCATCTGACAATGAGCGTTTGTAAATGTTTGAGTAGTTAAGTACCTCTAGTTGGAGTCTGAGCTGCTTTTCTCATTAACTGGGGTTGAAGTTGTAGCTGTAGGCCTCTGCCATATTCTTTGTCTGGATCATTGATAATCCTTGATTGTGTGGTATAACTTGAAGCAGGGTATCAGGCATAGAGGTACATTGCAATCTGGGCAGTACATGCAAGTCTGGCTTCTGTTCCCTGCAGCCTTACACACTTTACAGTCTGGCTTGTACCTTGCCCTTTCATATTTATCAATGAAGTGGTGCTCAGTAAGTCGTGTTGTTGTGACCTGTGGTTTTGAAGGTGTCACATTGCATCGAAGAATAGCAGGTTCAATAAGAGTCATACTGACATCCTGATCTTTTTTTTTGTAGAGTTGGCAGTGTTGTAGGTTATGTGCCCATTGACCAGGGCAGTTTCAACTAAGAAATGATATAAAAATAGGATCTGTGTGGGTAGGGGTAGCTTGCACCTAGTTGGCTGAAGTGGTTGACACCTCCCAAACTTTTGCTGTATTTTTCTGCAAGCACTGGCTTCATTGGTTTCATTGTTATCTTTCTTGGTACAAAGTTTAAGTTTTAGTTGAATGATATTATTTTTTAAATTATTTTATTAATTACTTACTTACTTAGTCGTTCCCCTTCTACCGTGAGGTGTAGAGGTTTGGAAGAGAGAGCGCCAGACTATCCTATCAGCTGTCTTCCTCCTTGCCTGTTTCCATTCTAGTCCTCGGTCCTTCAAAGATTGTCTAATGTTGTCCTCCCAGCGGACTCTGGGTCGTCCTCGGGGTCTGGATCCTTGGCTCTTTGTTTCCCATGCTTGTCGTGGTAGCCGATCTTCTCCCATTCTGCAGACATGGCCAAACCATCTTAGTTGGGACTGTTCTACTTGGGTCTGTAGGGGGTGGCATTTTAGGCCTTGACGTATCGTCTGGTTGCGTACCATGTCTCTTCTTGTTACTTCAACCACCTTCCTCAGATATCTCATTTCTGAGGTTTGGATCTGGCTTTTATGGGTTGTAGTCATTGCCCATGACTCGCATCCATATGTCAAGACTGGGACATAGGTGGAGCGGTATACAGCCATCTTCGTTTTTTCTTACCAACCTCTCTCTTGCTGAGGAATCCTCGATTTATGGCCTGAAAAAGTCTCCCAGCTGCTGCTTTTCGAGTGGCCAACTCTTCTTTGATGCCTCCCTTTCGGTCTATAATAGCTCTGAGGTATTTAAAGTGGTCGACCTGCTCTAGGACCTGTTCTCCCAGCTTAATCTGATGTCTTCTTTCTTCTCGTGATATCACCATGGATTTTGTTTTAGAGCTGCTTATGACCATCCCTCTCTTCTCCAGCTCTTCCTTCCATACTTGCAGGTTGCATTGGAGATGTGCCTCTGATTTAGCAATCAGGGCAACATCATCAGCAAATGCCAGCTCTGAAATATAGACCTGTCTCATCTTCCAGTACCCCACTGAATACTTTCTTGTTCTCTCCTTACATGCCTTGATGACATCGTCCATAAGGAGTATGAAGAGGTAAGGTGATAGGATATCACCTTGTCTTACACCAGTGGTGGTCCTGAACTCTTCTGACTTATGGTTTGCTGTCCTCACATAATTTCTGCAAGACTTGTAGAAGCTCTGTATAGCATGAATCAGAGGTGCTGGAATATTCTTCCTTGCCAAACAGTCCCAAAGTTTGCTCCAAGGGACCCTGTCAAACGCCTTTTCCAGATCTATGAAACAAAGATGGATCTCACTCTTATACTCAAGGGCCTTTTCACTCAGCTGTCTGAGTGTGAAGATTAGGTCTTGAGTACTTCAGTTTGCTCGGAATCCGCACTGGACCTCATCCAATTGTGGCTCAGCTAGGCGTCGGAGTCTCTGCTCTATGATTCTAGAGTAGATTTTTCCAGGGACACTGAGAAGGGATATGCCTCTATGGTTTCCACACTGTCGATTGTCACCCTTTTGAAAATTGGTGTTATTATGGCGATCTCCCAATCCTTTGGTATGGTCTTGTTGCACCATGCTGCCTGTAGGACCCTTAAGATTATTTTATTAATACTTAGATCTTACTTTTGAAAACCAATTATGGACATCAAGATGCAGCAATAGTGAATGCAGTCAGCGACCCATAGCTTGACTGCCTGCATCAGGACCAGCGAACCAGAGCTGGTCAAGACTGTACTCCACCTACACGTGGTGGTCCTGGAAACAGTCTGCAGCAGTGCAGGCTAGCTGAGCGAGTATGGATCACAATGGGAAGGCAAACCTGGTCCCTAAAAAATGCCGTGCTGAAGTCGGATGTGTCGACCGAAAGGTGCAGATATCACAGCTACGGCGTAAACAGACACAACGCAACCACCATCCTTTTCAGGGCAAACGAAGAAGAAGAAGAATTGTTCTGCCCTAAAGAATTTGTCTTTCTAACTGTCTTGTTTATATTATCATTGGAGTGAACAGTAGATATAAGGTTAAATCTTTTCGTATCATGCCAAGTGACTGTCGGCATGCCTTATCTTCTGTCGCACAAAACACAGGATGATTTGTCTTTTTCAATTTGAGTTGTTTTTCTTCAGTGCTACAGGAAAATGCTTCCTATTTTCAGCTACTGTTCCAAATGCACCAATCTGAATTTCAGGTCTTGAAATAAAGCTGAAGGCTGAATAAAAAATACCACAGAAGAGAATATGTCCCTTGTTGCGTATGAAATTTGAATTAAAACTGTGGTGACTTTTCACTGAAAAAAAGAGTCTAAATAATCTCAGCTGAGAGTTTCTTCCTTGGTCACAAATGATGTCACATCTGTAGGTCTCCTAGTAGTGTTAGACGTTTTTGACGTGTCCGAGGGAGTAGTGTTAGATGGTTTTGATGTTTCTGAGGGAAAAACTGCTCCTTGGGGTTATGTTCTTTTCTGTTTAAAAAAAAACAAAACAAAAAAGAAACACAAATAACAAATAATGAGTAGACCTAAGCTATGTATATTTACCAAGTCAAAGTTCTAAACACATGAATAAAATAGTCAAACAATATTTAACTAGAACAAAAAGTTAATATATAGTAATTGGGAGGGTGAAGGTATGATGATATCCTTATAACACTTATGATAAGTGAAAATCTATTAAATATCTAACTGGAAACATCAGGCCTTTACACACACACCCCCTCCCCATCTTTATTATCTTTGTTTAATTTTTTTGTTGGGGGTTTGTTTTATTTTATCATTTCTGTTTGTTTTGATTTAAAAAAATTTTTAATTATTTAAAAAATTTTAAATAACAATTGGTAATTTTCATTTATCTTAATAATTAATTACAGCGATTTGATAGATGTGATGAAACTTTCATGTATCGGTGGTTATTCATGTTATCTGGAATTGAAAACATGTAGGCCTAGGCATATTCTAATTATAACCCAGAGGAGAACGGGATATGTCTCTTCATCATAAATATAATAAAAAAGCATTCAAAATATATTTATTTCCAAAAAATCTGGTGAAATGAACAGTGGGACATGGTCTGATAAGAGGGTAGACTATAGGATATGGAATCGCCATCAATTTCTATTCCTGACCATCTTAAACAGTGTCAAACATATTCCCGTAAGCAGTTGTAAACCAAGAAATTTCATTCAAACACTAATTTTGGCCATGGTTAAAAATAAAACTAAATAGGCCTACATTGTAAATTACAGACGCAAGTACAGTAGGTCTGTCTATAAACTGCACTTATGTAAATATGATTTATAGATAGATAAATGAATTTATTAGCCTACTTACCTCAGTTGAAATGAATGATTTAACACAACTTGAATGCGTAGAGACAAGTTCTTGGTGTTTTTTTAAAGTTTTGCCTCGTTTTGGCGAGGCACGTCCCGTTCAACCTAGTCGGTTATATTAGGGCGCATGTCCAAATATAAAAGACCCTTAGGTCTGAGGTTATAAACCAATTTTTTCCCAGTCGCTTTCGAGTAGCAACAGACGCCAGCGCAAAAAATAAATCTGCGTTCACATCATTAACGCAAATCACCGAAAACGCAAATCGCCGAAAACACAATCTGCCGAAAACGTCTGGAAATAGATTTAGTGCGCAAAGGGAAGTAAAAATTCTACGGTAAAAGAAGTTTAATGAAAAATACCGCCAATAACCGAAAATGGACAACTTTCAATTTTTTTCCAGGTCCGATGCGGGAAATTCAAGGCTTTTAGCCACTTTTCCAGGCTTTTCACTGCCTGGAATTTTGTTTTCCGTTTTCCAGGTTTTTCCAGGTCGCTATGAACCCTGATACATGCACAGACAAATGCTCATGCACATACTTTTAAACACATACATATACAAATATACAGAGCACACATTTATTTTCTACATGAAATAAGACTATAAGGTCACAGTGAACTTTCAAACACAAACAAACCATTTGAACTGTTTGTGTCAAAATTAAATAAATAAAACACTGAAATAACAAACAATTGTGTCTAATAAGGCCCCTTGTAGTTTTTTGGGATCTCTGATGAAACAAAAAAAGAGGGGGAATATTGCTCCCTCAGGATGTTGTACAAGGCACTATTATATGGCTGATCAAGAGGCTGGCAATATTATCATGTCAAACAAATAGCTACAGATACCATCACAGTAAGTGCTTGTGAATGTTTAGTGTAAGCTTCCTGTAGTAGTAATTCTGTCATCCATTGGGGGTGACCAGGACAATTGTGACATATAAGGTTAACTAACTGTCTGATATAGTTTGTTAAAACAATGGTACATACCACATATAAGATTAATTAACTGTCTGATATAGTTTGTCTAAACAAAGGTACATAAACATATAAGGTTAATTAACTGTCTGATACAGTATGTCAAAACAACGGTTCATACAACTGATAAGGTTAATTAACCTTTAGCACGCTAAAGCAGTTGACCATAAACTGAGGAAAGAACAAGCGGGCTTCAGAAAGAACAGAAGATGTGCAGATCATATATTTACCCTCAGGAACATTATAGAGCAGTGCTCAGAATGGCAGAGACAGCTGTACATTAACTTTGTTGATTTTGAAAAGGCTTTCGACAGCATACACAGGGACAGCCTATGGAAAATTGTGAGGGCTTATGGAATTCCCAGCCGC
Source organism: Oreohelix idahoensis (assembly GCA_024509875.1). Lineage (NCBI taxonomy): Eukaryota > Metazoa > Mollusca > Gastropoda > Stylommatophora > Oreohelicidae > Oreohelix > Oreohelix idahoensis. The sequence goes on from JAMPIV010009235.1 coordinate 121,755, forward strand.
ACTGTTTCCATCATAAAAAGCCTCTATTCTAACTTTACGTGCAGTGTTGGATTGAGTAATGCAACTTTTGAAGTGAAAACAGGAGTACGACAGGGATGCCCCTTGTCAACAACATTATTTTTGACAGTCATAGATTGGGTGATGCGCCAGACAACAGAGGACAGTCCAAGAGGAATAAGATGGACTACATTTTCTACATTGGAAGATCTGGAATATGCAGATGACATCGCACTGCTAGCACATTCACATCAACACATCCAGGAAAAAACGGAGAGACTTAATAAGTATAGCCAGCAAGTGGGCTTGAACATCAACCTAAAGAAGACAGAGGTCATGACGCTCAATGTGAGCAACCCTGAGCCCATATCAGTAAGGAATCAACAACTGGAACAGACAGACGCCTTCACATACCTAGGATGCATAGTAACACCAGACGGTGGAGCAAGCAAAGACATCAACAACAGAATAAACAAAGCAAGAACAGCCTTTTTTAGCCTAAACAACATCTGGAGGTCCTCTAAGTACAGCACAAGCACAAAATTAGGATTATATCAGAGCTGTGTGCTTTCTGTGCTTTTCTATGGCGCAGAGAGCTGGAGAGTTACAGAGAAGGAAATGTCAAAATTGTCCTCTTTTCACACAACATGCCTAAGGGAAATTCTCCGAATCTTCTGGCCAAACACTATCAGCAACCAAGAACTACTTATTCGGAGTAACCAGGAAGACATGCACACCATCATAGCTGGCAGACGCTGGAGTTGGGTTGGCCATGTCCTCAGAAGGGACCCTGATACCATCACAAGAACAGCTATGCTATGGACATCCGAGGGAAAGCAAAAGAGAGGCCGACCAAAAACAACTTGGCGGAGAACTGTGGAAGCTGAGATGCAAAGAATGAACCACAGTTGGGGTACTGTACGAAGGATGACCGCCGACCGAGCAAAGTGTAATCAATTTGTTGCTGCTCTACAAGACGCCACCAGACGTGATGGCCACTGACTGCTGTGATGGTTATGGATCAAAGAAAAAAAGAAAAAGACGCTGCTGTTGACATATGTCGACAAAGGTAACCTATGCTTTCCCAGCTGATGTCGACTTACGTCAACATGCGGATATCTTTGTTTTCTAGCATAAGGATGTCTGTACACGTGATATCACCCCCGGATGTTAAGTTAGGGGGTGACCAGGACAATGGTGACATATAAGGTCAATGCCCTGTCTGATATAGTTTGTCTAAACACTGGTACTTACAACATACAATTCTAATTAACTGGCAAAATAGTTTGTCTAAAACATGGTACATACAATATATAAGTTTAATTAACAGGCTCATATAGATTGTCTAAACAATGGCACATACAACATATAAGGTTAATTAACAGGCTGATATAGTTTGTCTAAGCAATGGTACATACAAAATAAAAGGCTAATTAATTGAATGACATGTTGGATTGAGTAATCTAACTTTCGAAGTGAAAACAGGAGTATGAAATGGATGCCCCTTATTAACTATTTTTGACAGCCATAGATTGGGTGATGAACGAAACATTCACAAGCACTTACTGTGATGGTATCTGTAGCTATTTGTTTGACATGATTATATTGCCAGCCTCTTGATCAGCCTTATAATAGTGCCTTGTACAACATCCTGAGGGAGCAATATTCCCCCTCTTTCTTTGTTTTATCAGAGATCCCAAAAACTACAGGGGGGCCTTATCTTATTAGACACACTTGTTTGTAATCCAAGAAGAATTAGATGGACGACGTCTTCCACACCGGAAAACCTGGAATATGTAGATGACATTGCACTACTCGTGCATTCTTCTTCGTTCATCCTGAAAAGGACATTGGTTGTGTTGTGTCCGTTTACAGCAAAGCTGCAATATTTGCGCCTTTCGGCCGACATATCCGACTTCAGCATGGTGTTTTTGTGACTGGGTTAGCCTTCCCTCTTCGATCCCTACTCACTCAGCCAGACTGCAGTGATGCAACCTGTTTCCAGGACCACCACTTGAAGGTGGAGTAGGGTCTTGGTCAGGTCTGGTTCGCTGACCATGACGTAAGCAGTCTAGCTATGGGTTGCTAACTGCATTCCTCACTGTCGACACATCTAAGGTCCCACTCGCGAATTCACATCAACACATCCAAGAAAAGACTGGTAGACTGAAAAAATATGGCCAGCAGGTTGGTGTGAACATCAATCTGAAGAAGACAGAGGTCATGACACTAAATGTGGGCAATCCTGAGCCAATAACAGTGAGGAACCAGAGCAGACAGACACATTTACTTACCTAGGACGCATAGTAACACCTGATGGCAGAACAAGCAAAGACATTACAACAGAATGAATACAGCAAGAACAGCCTTTGCTAGTCTCTCCCAGTACAGCACAAACACCAAATTAAGACTGTATGAGAGCTGTGTACTTTCTGTGCTTCTCTATGGTGCGGAATGCTGGAGAGTAACAGAGAAGGAAATGTAGAAACTGTCCTCCTTCCACACAATCTGCCTAAGGAAAATTCTCTGAACCTTATGGCCGAATACCATCAGCAACCAAGAACTACTTATTCGGATTAACCAGGAGGACATGCACACAATCATAGCTGGAGTTGGGTTGGCCACATCCTCAGAAGGGACTCTGATACCATTACAAGAACAACTATGCTATGGACCCTCGAAGGAAAGCAAAAGAGAGGTTGACCAAAAACAACTAGGTGGAGAACTGTGGAAGCCGAGATGCAAAGAATGTACTAGAGTTGGGGCACTGTACAAAGGATGGCCGCCAACCGAACAAAGTAGAAGCAATTTCTTGCTGCCCTACAAGATGCCATCAGGTGTGATGGCCACTGACTACTTTGACGGTTGGCAGATATGGATCAAAGAAGAAGAATAATTGACTGACATGGTTTGTCTAAAACACGGTACATACAAAGTTTAAGGCTAATTATTTGGCTAATAAGATAGGAAACTCTATACAGAGCGATAGAAGTGTTTTAGCCTCTTAATCTCTTTTACACTCTAAGGGGGCAGGCCCACTTGGGTCATGACTCCCAAGTGTCAGCCTCCTGTTGTCTTGTGCGGAGAATTGGACCCAATCCACTTTGGTTGCAGGTCTACTGCAATCTCCCTGTCATTTGCACAGTCAAGAAGCGATGGTAAACTGTTACCTATTTCACATGGTTTGGGACGTGATGACTTTCCTGTTCTCAGAAAGTATGTATCTTTCTCAGCTCCTTGTATCTCCTGAATTACCATGTCTCTGTGATCCCTGTTTGATGCCTTGGACCATCAGTGGATGTCACTATGGTCTAATCCCCATTTATCGGTCTGTGTGTAACCAATTACTTCCCTCAGCTTTAGTGACTCTTGGGCAGCGTCACGTAATGCTTGGCTGGCAGAGTGGATAGTGACGATTTGCTTTCGTGGCTAGGTGGTGGGTGCCGTTCGGAAGGTCCTGGTTCGATCCCGGTAAGCCTATCACTTCTGTTGTTTTTCTGTTGTCTGGTCTTCTACTTTTTTATTTTCCCACTGAGTGCCTGATCATACCTTTGTGTGTTGTTTGTTTATTTATTTATTCTTCAACCACTGACTTGAAAGGAAGCACAAACTTTGCCTTCTTGCAGTACATTGCTACATCTGACAGGCGTGGTGGTACTCCTAGCCATTTCCTCATGAACTTGTTGACCTTTTGCTCTATAGCTTCCACTGTACTGGTGCTTATTTCATATATAAGCAGTGGCCATAGCGATTTAGGTATCAACATGAACTGGAGGCATCACAGCTTGAACTTTCCTATGAGTCTGCTTTGGTCTATGATCAGTAGTCCTCTGTCTGCCATTTCTATTGTCTGTTGAACAGCCTTTGAATCTTTTAATGAGGTATCATACACCCTGCTAAGACTTTTAACAGGTTCCTCAATGACAGTAGGGATTCTTTGGATTGAAACCATGAATATGACCTCAACTGTCTTCCCTTTCCTGACCGATAAGCTTCTAGACTTCTCAGGTTTGAAGCTCATTCTGCACCAGCTGACTAGTTCATCCAGGCATGCTAACATTCTCTGGGCCTGGTGTTCATCTGATGTCAGAATTGTTGTGTCATCCATGAATGCTTTAAGCAGCAGCATGTGACATCTTCCATTGAGCTTTGGACCTTCTGCAAATCCTTCAGCTGCTTTGAGAATTTCCTGCATAGCTAACATGAATAATATCAGAGAGATGGTGCATCTCATCATAATTCCATCTTGTAGATCAATCTACATTGTTATGTAATCTCTCGTTGAAAATCTGACTCAGAACCCTGAGAAATACAGCTTAAGCTTTGCTGCAATTTCTTATGGGACATGGTACATTTCCAGTGCCTGCCACAGCATCTGGTGTGGAATGGATCCATACACATTAGCTAGATCCAACCAGATTACATGGAGATTTGTTGTGTCAGACTTAGCCTTTTGAATTGCTTTCCACATTATTGTGGCATGCTCTAGACACCGTGGCGTACGTGGGATACCTCCTTTCTGGATGGTAGTGTCAATGTATTCATTCTCCAAGAGTCATGTAGTGAACCTTTTAGCCATCATTGAGAAGAATATCTTCCCTTTCACATTAAGTAGTGAAATTGGCCTGAACTGACTGTTGTCTGTGGAATTTTGTTCCTTCGAGATGTAGACTCTATTTGCCTTTCTCCATTCTTTACTTACAAGCTGGTTTTTCCAAGCATTTTTCAGCAAATGGAGCAGCTGTTTCAGAACTCCAGGACATCTCTTACATACAACATATGGGACACCATTAGGACCTGGAGCTGACTTGCACAGTGATTTTTGGACAATGCTCTACTTTTTGCATTGTTGGAGGTTTGGTGTTGAATGCAGCTCCCGGCTTACTAGGCCATATAAGGCCTGCCATGCTGCTGACAGGTCATCTTTGCAACAATCTGAATAGATCAATCTAGGGTGTTCTTTCAGATCTTTTTTCCCAATGTTTAATGTTCCCGACTATGGCTGTTCAAACAGTTCTTTGGCAAGCTTGAAGGGCTCCATGAAGAATGTTTCCCTATCCCTCCGCGTTTTCCTTCTTTTCCTATACAACCTTTCTGCTCTACACAGAGCATTATGCTGGCCTTTCAGGTGCCCCCAAACCTGTTGTAATCCTTCCTTCTCTGTGTCCACTGCATTCTTGAACTGTTTTCAGGCATGCTTCTTATTTCTTGATCTCTTCTATTCTGATTTGTCTTCTACTTTTTTGTGGTGGGTTACTCTTCATTGCCTCCCTGACTCCAAACACTTTGTGACAGTGAAGATATTATACATTGCTAAAGATTTCCAGTTTTTCCTCTAAAATTTTCTGTTTCAGGTTGTGATCCAGCTCTTTTGACAAGGCTTCATCCAGCAGTTCCCAAAGCCCATTTGCACTGGCATTTCGAAACTTGATTGCATCTCTTTTCCCGTCCAAGAAGTGTGAGATCACCATCAGGCAGATCAAATTGAATATTCTTCACGCTGCAGATTGACTTCTGGCTAAGGTCTTCTAACATCTTACCCATTGTAGATGAGCGCTGTTGATCACCACTGATGAGCTTCCACACCCCTTTTACATTATGTGTATTTTCATACTTCTCTGAGTAGAGAATTTCCTATCACAGGCACAAGTCCATGAAACTGTGGATTCATCATCATCCCCCCCCCCCTCCTCAACGAATCCTGGGGCCATCTATCGGGTGCCAACACCATCAGCCGGTTCCTAGTGTCATCTGATCTGTCTTTCCAGAAGTCCATCAGTCTTTTCCTGATTGTTAATGGTCTGACCATGTAATTATGATAGGAAACTCTATACAGCACGATACAACAGAAGACAATCTGATCATCAGAAGTTATACTTTGTTTAAACAACGGTACAAACAACATCCCACCTCAGTATTAGCATCAAGATTCTGGAGGCCTCTATTATACTCCTGTTTACATTCATCAGAACCTGGATTTTGATTACAGTACAAGACATATTTTAATTATTACATACATTCTGACTGATTCTTTAATGCATTTTGACAATCAGTTATGGCTATTATAAAGTACAAGAATGTTTGACCAAAAAAAAATATTATCTATAGTTGTATAAACTCAGTAAAATACTTACTGACATAACAACACACTTACAAGATGAGTCTTTGACAGTTTAGACTATTTCTTCTTAACTAGAGGTTGTTGTTGTTGATGAACAAGGGTTGCTGAGCTTGTCTCCCTTTTGTAGCCAATGCCAATTTGAAGAATTTGTATGTGTTCTGAGGCTGCTCATTGGTACTGATTAAAGTGTTTGTGATTGTTGGTCAATAATTAATATACCCGTTAGCTCCCCAAGAAGTATAGACCTTCAAAAAACACATGGCAAGTCCTCCTGTCAAGTGTAAACAGCTCAAGTCCTCCTATCAAGTATCAACAGCTCAAGTCCTGTCAAGTGTCAACAGCTCAAGTCCTGTCAAGTGTCAACAGCTCAAGTCCTGTCAAGTGTCAACAGCTCAAGTCCTGTCAAGTGTAAACAGCTCAAGTCTTCCTGTCAAGTGTCAACAGCTCAAGTCCTCCTGACAAGTGTCAACAGCTCAAGTCCTCCTGACAAGTGTCAACAGCTCAAGTCCTCCTGTCAAGTGTCAACAGCTCAAGTCCTCCTGACAAGTGTCAACAGTTCAAGTCCTCCTGTCAAGTGTCAACAGCCCAAGCCCTCCTGTTAAGTGTCAACAGCTCAAGTCCTGTCAAGTGTCAACAGCTCAAGTCCTCCTGACAAGTGTCAACAGCTCAAGTCCTCCTGACAAGTGTCAACAGCTCAAGTCCTCCTGACAAGTGTCAACAGCTCAAGTCCTCCTGACAGTGTCAACAGCTCAAGTCCTCCTGTCAAGCGTCAGCAGCTCAAGTTCTTTCAATGTTTTCTTCATCAGTTTCATTTGTCTCCAGCTCTGTTCACCACATTTTTTAGTCTACCTCTGCCTTTTTTTCCATGAGGATTTCAGAACAAGGACCACCCTGTAATGCTATCAATAGGTTTCCTCAATGTGTATCTGTCACAGAACGTCTGAACATGCTCTTTTGCATGATCTCTCACACCTTCAGCTGTATGGCAGTATCATTTCTTTTTCTTAATTTTTCCCATTCAATCGCTTTTATTTGGCATAAATCATGCCTTTTCATTCTTTTGCTCTAAGTTGGATTAGTAGGGTGAAGTCTCTAACACTCCACACCCCTATGGAAGTATCGGACACAGGAGTATCTTTAGTTTTCACATGTTTGCTTTGAACTGATCCCAGACAGAACTGTGATAACGCGATGTAATTTGACCCACCAGCGACTGATAAGTTTTTGCTTCATTTGTCTGGCCACATTTGATAGAGACGGTCATCTCTATTGATCCCTTTCAACGTAATGGTCCATCACTTGACTCCAGGTGGCTAGCGACTATCCCTATGTTTGCACAAGATGAGAGATAATGAGGTAATCGCTTCCAATGTATGTTCTTTATTGAGATTACTGATAAATCTGTCTGGAAACTCAAGATTTGCAAATGATATCATTGAGGCAGTATCAGTGCACAACATTTGTTTGTGAGAATAGCACAAGGTGCCAGCAGAAGTATAATGCAAAGATGTGAAGAGGTCACTCGTGGATATTAAATTGAATATTTTGAAACACGTGAGGGTATTTTTTAAATTTGGAACACTCCTACCCACGTAGTGCTGAACAAGAATGGATTGGTTGATTTGAGAGGCCAGAATAAACAATGTATCTTATTGGAAAATTAGGCTGAAACACAGCTGGAATTTGAACATGAAAACTGGAAATATAATGTAACAAAATCAGAGTCACAGCACACACGGCAGTGCAAACGTCAGACTAGCAACTAATAAAAACCAGAAAGAAAAAGAGACAATTGGACTTAGACATTCCACCATTATAAGTACCAGATTAAGTATTGGGCAACTTTGGAATTCACAAGTAAACCTGCATTTTTAATACAAGACTGGAAACTTAGGAATTTGATCACAAGTCATAGAGGAATTAAACAAAAGTTTTCCCAGGCCCAGTGATTTTGCAGAACACCCGCCATCAGAGGAATTAACTTTAATTTCCCAGACCAAGTCATAAAGGAATAAAACAAATGTTTTCCCAGGCCAGTGATTTCGCAGAACGCAAGCGGTCAGAGGACTTAACTCTAATTTCCTGACCTAAGTGATTTGAAGAAGCATCTAATAAAGATCTGTGTCCAGTCTAAATCTGTGCAAGGAGATTGTGTATTCCCAAATATTGGGTTCATGGTTACAAGCCATCAGACGATATGTGGTACTAACGCCGCTAGTGGGACAGAAAAGCATCCACCTTAACCACCTACAGTGGAAGAGAGTGTGGAGGCTTTTGTCGTCAGAATATTGATGAACCACAGCTGCAGGACTCACCTAGAGTAATGTTTATTGTGTAAAGCAGGCACCAGCAAATTTTCCTAAAACTTCCATCTACGTCTCGATGACGAGAAATTTGTATCCATTAAAATTTCACAAATCTTTCTATATTTATTTTAAACTGTTAAAGACTAATTCACTATTAAATTTGTTACCTGTTGTTCTAAAACTAAACACTAATAGTTGATTCAGTTTATATGTATGAAAGCAAACGTATGAGCCAGCTTCCTTGATAAATACATAGATATATTCACATCTATAGAACCATTACTTATAAGAGGAACTCGTTGGATTACACCAACTGGGGGCTTGAATGGGCCAGAAACCATTGCTTAAATCCTTAACAAAGGGCAAAGGACAGTTATGTTAACCATTGCTCAGCACTATGCCGCATGGTTCTTGACTTCTGGAAATATCTTGTGAAGGCTCCCCTTAAGGTAGAAGTGTCAATAACCTTCTATCTACATCTCTGCCAAGAGTAATCTGGTCAAGGTAGACACCTTTGATGACCCATTTAGATACTCTTGAGTGTTGGTCACTCTTTGGACCACTACTGCAAAGCAGGTGAGGCAATCTGTGACAGTATCCTATCCATCGCCAGCATCTTTTTCTCATCTCTTGTTCCACTGGCACTTGTCTAGTTCTTGTCATCAGTTCCACATTTGTAACTTTGTAATACCATTTCAAACCTTATATTCTATGCAAGCTTCCATTTATGAAAGTTTGTAACCTACTTTTTGGTTCTGCATCTTTCTGAGCTATACAGTAGGACTGACTTGACATTTGAGTTGAAGATTATTATCTGCTTTCTTGTTTTTCCTGTCTTCTATCTTGTTTATGGTTTCTGTTGTTATCGATGCTTTGGGCTAATGTTCTCCTTTTCCCAGTACCTCTCCATATGTCTCGTTCCATATATTTTTTAGTTGTTACCAGTGGTCTTCCGTATCAGCTTCATCATCCAGTTGTTGGAGTAATTAGAATGTGTTGAAAATTGTGATTGAAACTTTGTCTCTTATTTCTTAGATATTCCACATTATACACAATTTTATGAGTTTCATTTTTGTTTTTGCTAACAGAAGATGGTGATCTGATTCTGCATCTGCTCCTCTATATACTTTTACATCAAGTAATCATGATCTATACTTGATATAAAGTAATAGCTTTCTTCTTTCTGTGGAATGTACTGGACAAGTGATCAGCACAGTCTGGGCTACCTCAATGGATGGGTACAGTAGTGGCAGTTAGGTTTAAGTGTTGGGGTTTAATTATTGTATGTGCTTGGTGAGTCTGGTGTATTCTGTTCTTAGTTGGAAGACCCAACTTCTAGGTGGGGGGGGGGGGGGGGGGGGGGGGGGGGGGGGGGGGGGGGGTGGGGGGGGGGGGTGGGGGGGGGGGGGGGGGGGGGGGGGGGGGGTGGGCAGGTATTTTAGAAAGCACATTATTATAAACCCTGTATAATAAACAGATCTCAAATGTATTTGCATGAAAAATAACACAAATAGTGTGAATTTAATGTATATATTGTACTTCACACATTAACCTTGAGTATTGGTGCAAATTTTATTTTAAAATTAAGTTTATGTTCATAGCTGTATGAAATAATGCTAGACATTAAGCATAAAAGCACTCATGTTTTATGTGTCTGTACAGACAATTTCCTAATTGTACTGGCACACTACTGCACAAAGCATAAATAAAATAAATTTTGTCTTTTCAGTTAATACAAGAAGACATATTTTTACCTCTTTTTTGCATTTCTAACATGTTTTGTGAGCTAGAAGATAATAGGGCACATGGTTTCTTACGATGTTGTAAAGGGGTGGGGGGCTTCTAGAAAAATTAAGAAGTACTGGTTCAGACAGAGAAATACTTTGAAAATTGATTCAGCTCTATGACTCAGATCACAGACAATACAATCATCAAACACGTATAACTCTTCACAAAATTTTCAGATTGTAATGCAATTGTCAGGTTACAAAAATATTTGCATCATCTGTGTTAGCAATATCTCAATATACCAGCATGTTACCAACTGTTTAAGATTTTGATTGTCAGATTAAGAAAAAAGAAAATGGAAAACAAAATCCAATTTCTGGTTCAAAAAATAAAACAGGATATAAATAACCAATTTTAAAGTGAATGTTCTTTTTAATTCTTGATAAATACTTAGATTTAACCAAGTGAGTTAAATTGACAGACCTCTATTAAAATATTTCATGTGCCATAAGCAATTGGTTATCACATCAGTGGGTTACTAAGGGTTGCTAAGGAAGTAAAGAATACTAACACTGTTATCTTCCAAGCATGTCATAAGAGGTGACTAAGAAGGGTTGGTCATGTGACCAGTTATCACATCCTGTAGACTATTTTTAACTACAAAAACTTTACCAAGTAATTTGTATAACATCTCTGTAGAGGTGTCCATTTCTGCTTTTATAGCCTCTACTGGAATGTCATCAGGACTAGCTACTTTTCCTTCTGTTAGAAGCTTTATGCCTTTCTTTATTTCTTCCTTAGTTGGTTTTTTACAGTTGACTTGTAACTCATTAATGGCTGGCTGGAAGTCTGGGGGATTTTGTGGATCCAGTCTGTTGAGAAGTTGAGTCTGTTTTGTGGAACTGTCTGGGAGAGAGAAGAAATATCACCAGAATGAGAAGAAGGATCTCTGGTCAAACTGTCTTAGAATGGAGATTTACAACAGATTTACAAGTGAATTAATTACATGTGAATAATTGTATTATTAGTTGCAGGAAAAATATTTAACAGATTCATCCTCAAGAACTTAAGAGTCTATGGGTTGAGAACAAACAGGTTCTAGGCAAAGCAGATCCTGTACAGATCTGAATGCCACTTTGAGAATAATAGTGGAACAAAGTCTGAAATGGAAAGTATCTCTAGCATAGGCCTTTAACAAATGCATAGCAAGTTCTCATATACTGTGCCATCCTTTCCAACTCTTCTTTACCCTTGTCATGTCTTATCCCTGTTCCCTTCTTCGTGTCTTTTTTGTTGGTTTCCTCACTAGTCTTTCCCTGGGGATTCCAGAACAAGTACTGTCTTGTAATACTATCAGTAGGTTTTCTCAATGTGTATTCTGTCTCGCTACATCATCTTCCTCTCACCTCTTCTCTTGTTCTTGTAATACTATAAGTAGGTTTTCTCAATGTGTATTCTGTCCTGCTACATCATCTTCCTCTCACCTCTTCTCTTGTTCTTGTAATACTATCTGTAGGTTTTCTCAATGTGTATTCTGTCCTGCTACATCATCTTCCTCTCACATCTTCTCTTGTTCTTGTAATACTATCAGTAGGTTTTCTCAATGTGTATTCTGTCTCGCTACATCATCTTCCTCTCACCTCTTCTCTTGTTCTTGTAATACTATCAGTAGGTTTTCTCAATGTGTATTCTGTCCTGCTACATCATCTTCCTCTCACCTCTTCTCTTGTTCTTGTAATACTATCTGTAGGTTTTCTCAATGTGTATTCTGTCCTGCTCCATCATCTTCCTCTCACATCTTCTCTTGTTCTTGTAATACTATCAGTAGGTTTTCTCAATGTGTATTCTGTCCTGCTACATCATCTTCCTCTCACCTCTTCTCTTGTTCTTGTAATACTATCAGTAGGTTTTCTCAATGTGTATTCTGTCCTGCTACATCATCTTCCTCTCACATCTTCTCTTGTTCTTGTAATACTATCAGTAGGTTTTCTCAATGTGTATTCTGTCCTGCTACATCATCTTCCTCTCACCTCTTCTCTTGTTCTTGTAATACTATCAGTAGGTTTTCTCAATGTGTATTCTGTCCTGCTACATCATCTTCCTCTCACATCTTCTCTTGTTCTTGTAATACTATCAGTAGGTTTTCTCAATGTGTATTCTGTCCTGCTACATCATCTTCCTCTCACCTCTTCTCTTGTTCTTGTAATACTATCAGTAGGTTTTCTCAATGTGTATTCTGTCCTGCTACATCATCTTCCTCTCACATCTTCTCTTGTTCTTGTAATACTATCAGTAGGTTTTCTCAATGTGTATTCTGTCCTGCTACATCATCTTCCTCTCACCTCTTCTCTTGTTCTTGTAATACTATCAGTAGGTTTTCTCAATGTGTATTCTGTCTCGCTACATCATCTTCCTCTCACCTCTTCTCTTGTTCTTGTAATACTATCAGTAGGTTTTCTCAATGTGTATTCTGTCCTGCTACATCATCTTCCTCTCACCTCTTCTCTTGTTCTTGTAATACTATCAGTAGGTTTTCTCAATGTGTATTCTGTCCTGCTACATCATCTTCCTCTCACCTCTTCTCTTGTTCTTGTAATACTATCAGTAGGTTTTCTCAATGTGTATTCTGTCCTGCTACATCATCTTCCTCTCACCTCTTCTCTTGTTCTTGTAATACTATCAGTAGGTTTTCTCAATGTGTATTCTGTCCTGCTCTATCATCTTCCTCTCACATCTTCTCTTGTTCTTGTAATACTATCAGTAGGTTTTCTCAATGTGTATTCTGTCCTGCTCTATCATCTTCTCTTGTTCTTGTAATACTATCAGTAGGTTTTCTCAATGTGTATTCTGTCCTGCTACATCATCTTCCTCTCACCTCTTCTCTTGTTCTTGCCACCAGTTCCCCATTAGACTTTATTTTTGTGTGTGTGTAAAGTCTCACAATTATGCAATGTCCCCTTTTTTTCACAGAAAAGCAGCACAAATGTTAAGACAAGTAAATACATCTAAGTGGGTGAGAGTGTATTAATTTCATTTGGAAACAACTTACAAGAAATTAACAGCCTGCTACAATATTTTGTTTCTTCTTATTCGTACACTCTCAGACGTCCACTTGAATGTTCTCAAAGAAAGCAGTAGTCAGTTTGAAGCTATTTGAATCCCCGTAAAGCTTGTCCACGAAAGGAGCTGGTGCCGGCCATATGCACTTTCTCTGTACCGTATATAAGGGAAACTTTGAAGCAGATGTTTAGCAGTCATTTTATCAGTGCCACAGTTACACTGATCGATAGTTTTTATCATTAGCTTGTTGGATAGATGGTATCGCAATCTGTTGTGGCCAGTGCTGAGTCTGAAGATTACCACTTGTTCTCTTCTGTTGAGCTGGTAGTAATTATCATTCTGTGTGTGACCTGGATGTTCTACATTCCATTTGTTTCTGTATCTGATTCTGATAAAACTCTTTGCCTCCTTGAAAGCTATGCTTGCATCAGGCTGAGGTAGATGTGAGCCTTCTTTTGCCATTGTCAGCCTTTTCATTGCTGGTGATGTTACAATGAGATGGGAGCCATTAGATCACAACACTTTTGAATCATTGACAAAGTTTGTGGAGCACTATTCTGAGGTCATCCAGATCTGTATTATTTTGGCTTTTCAATGTTGCAATTACTGACTGTGCATCAGTAAAGAAAGCAACTTGTCTCTCTGTGCTTTCTTCTGTCAATATAACATCTGCTGCAGTTTTCAAGGCCTGCCTCTGCTCTGAAGTTACTTGAGAATTGTCTTGTTGCCACTGACAGCCTTTTTCTGCACCAGTGCTTAAGGTCAGAAAGACACCCCTACCTCCATTTTATGTTGCATTTGTTGCTGATCCATCTGTGTATGCATGGGTCCAGGTGTTGCGTGGGTAATGCTTCTCTATGTATTTTGTCGCTATGGATTTTCTCTCTTAGCAGTTTGGCTCTTTTTTCTTTATTCCAGGAATGTTTTCTATCATTTCAGGGAAACAATTAAGTTTCCAAACTAGAAGCTTGTGTGCAATGTTGATGGGTTTAATATTTGAAATTTCATTTATGGAAACTGCTCTCATCTGTGGTTTGTTGATTCTACAAAGTTGCTTCGTTTAAGTCTTTGCCTTCTAAGAGCACTTATTCAAAGGCCCATTGGATGGTCTGTTAGTCTTTTAAATTTTTTAGCTTGTTGCTGAGCCCTGCAGTCTCTTTTATCCTCCATTGGCTGGAGGCATGTAATCTTTTCGAGTCCTTTTATAGGTATTGACTTCATGTCTCTCGTTATAATTCTCACTGCTTGATTTTGGAGTCTGCTAATTTTATCGAAGTTTGTCTTAGCTGCTGTTGCCCATGCTGCTATGCCATATTCAAGGACTGTCCTCACTTGCCCTGTGTACCATGTCTTCAGCATTTTCTCATCTGCACCACAAGTTGTTCCAGCAAGTTTTTTCATAACTGCCATTCTTTGTCTTGCTCTCATTCGATTTCTGTCAACCTGTTTTTTCAAAGTCAGATGGTGATCAAAAATAATGCCTAGGTAGTTTGGATTTTCATTTAAATGAAGATTTTCTCCGTTTAGCACTAGTTTGAAGCTCTGAGGTCTAGCTGAGAGGGAAAATACCATGTACTTTGTTTTCTCTTCATTTATCTTCATGAGCCATGTTTTAGCCCACTATTCCAGTGATGTTAGTGTTTGGTGAATCAGAATGTTTGCAGTAGTGATAGGTTCTTCAGAAATCCACAAGGCCAAGTCATCTGCAAAGGATGCATTGTGTGCTATTTGTTAATATTTTCAGTTATGTCATTTATGTATGCAAGGAACAGTGTAGGTGACATGACTCCGTCTTGTGGGACTCCCTGCTGTAATATAAACTTTTTACTAGTCTGTCCTTGCAGCTGTACTCTGGCAGTTCTATTCTCAAGGTAGTGACCAATCCATTTGTACATTCGCCCACATACACCACTTCTCTGTAGATTGACTTTCAATCCCTCTTTCCATACTTTATCGAAAGCTTTTACCAAATTTACCCAAACCAACAGCGTGTTTTTTTTTTCTTTATAGAATGTGTGATTCCTATATACAACACCGGGGTTCTTGCCAGTGCTATAGAGTTTGTGCACTGTGCTGAGATCCTCGTGTCATCTAAGAAAGGAAATCAGAGCACTGATGGATTAGTCCATGTGCAATGAAGATAGTCCTTAAAAAGCAAACCAAACCAAAACAAACCAGATAGAGAATCACTTTGGAAAATGATGAGGCAATATGGAGTCCAATTGAAGATTATTAACTTGATGAAGAAAACACATGAAGACTTGACATTTTTCACAAATGAAAAGAAATGGAGTGCAATAAAACCAATAGAAACCTTTTCAGCTCTGATTAAAGAGCTTCACGATCTAGATTTTACAGATGAACTGGCTGACCTGTCCCATAACTGTAATCAGATGAACGACAGAATGAACATACTAAATGAGAAGTGACAACAAGTAGGTCTGAAAATAAACAAGGAGAAAACAAATATAATGAGAATAAATTCAGGAAATTATAAAAATACTGCTCTTGAAACCTCACAAGATGTAGAATCATACATACACTGTGTTAGCAATATAGGCAACAATATTAATAAAAAATTACAAAAGGCTACAACAGGACCTTTAATTGCATAGGGAAACCATGGAGATCAAAAGAAAGTAAATCCAATACAAAAATCAGAACCTTCTAATTCAAATGTCAAGTCAGTTCTATTGTATGACTTGAAACATCAAAAACAACAATCAAAGAAGCTACATCCTGTCTTAAGATGGATGCCTACATAGAATAGAAGGATTGAACTGCTGTGACAAGATCACTAATGTGGAACTGATGACAACTACCAGACAAGCATCAGTGGAACCAGAGATGAGAAGACGCTGAGACTGACAGGAAACACACTGAGAAAACCTGTTGACAACATTCCTAGAAGTCTAGATTAAGATCAAGGAACACATGGAGAAGAGACAGACAGGAAACACACTGAGAAAACCTGTTGACAACATTCCTAGAAGTCTAGAGGAAGATCAAGGAACACATGGAGAAGAGACTGACAGGAAACACACTGAGAAAACCTGTTGACAACATTCCTAGAAGTCTAGAGGAAGGTCAAGGAACACATGGAGAAGAGAACTGGAGACAGACATGAAGAGGGTGAAGAAGACATGGAAAGATTTGACACAGGACAGGAAGACTTGACACAGGACAGGAAGACTTGACACAGGACAGGAAGACTTGACACAGGACAGGAAGACTTGACACAGGACAGGAAGACTTGACACAGGACAGGAAGACTTGACACAGGACAGGAAGACTTGACACAGGACAGGTAGTCTTGACACAGGACAGGAAGACTTGACACAGGACAGGAAGACTTGACACAGGACAGGAAGACTTGACACAGGACAGGTAGACTTGACACAGGACAGGAAGACTTGACGCAGGACAGGACGACTTGACACAGGACAGGAAGACTTGACACAGGACAGGAGGACTTGACAAGGACAGGAAGTCTTGACACAGGACAAAAAGACTTGACACAGGACAGGACGCCTTGACAAAAGTTTGTTGAAAGCCAATGCGCCTAGGGGTGCTCAAGGGAGATAAGAGAGAAAGAAACGTCTTTTGTTGACAGTCACGTCCTTAGTTCATTAAAAATATATGTTGAATATCACAGGACATGAAATGTAGACTTCCTCAAGAAAGACAATGTCAAGAACACTTTATTCTAGAGTATGAATGAGACAATTGTGATCTCCTTTTACCATTTCTCTTCTTACGGTTTACAGATTAGATTATGAGAACAACATTAACCAACAGAAATGAAAGTCAATATATGCTGACAATACAGCTCAATGATTGTCAGTGACCTTGGCCTTCTATCCTAAACCAAAGAAACCCTTTAAAAAACACAAATTTTCAACGTGAATGCCAAAGCAGTTCTATAAAATGTCTCTGAAACATGAAAAATTACCCTCTGAAAAAAGCACAAACACACATGTAAGAAGATATAGACTTTTTAAAATGCTTTAACTTCTGCTTGCAGAAAAAAAGGTGGCAATGGTATGATATGATTGATAAATTAGTTGTCTGGAGTTATCCTTTATGTCCAACCAGTACCTTTTAATTACCTTTATTTATTTATTAACTAATTTATTGACTGTCCACAGGACTCAAGGTTTCCTCCATTATTTATGATATGATTGATAATGTGGAACTGACTGAAATAACCAAACAAATATCAGTTGAAAAAATGGCAAGGATATGGAAAGAAAATGAACAACAACAAAAAAAAACATAGTGAGGAGGGCTCGGCATGCAACAGTTTTGTTTAGTTAATAAAAAAAACAAGTTCTGTTCAATTCGTAATAAGTTATAATTGAGATATATAGTATCTTCAGTTTTAGATTTAACTGTCTACATAATTCACATAATCTTGCATATTCATGTCTTCCTTTCAGACTTTAATCCAAGACATACAGAAGCAAAGCCTTCACATTAGGGGCATAGTAAAGGGAAGGCAGGGTGGGGCAGTCACCCTGGGCACAGCAGGAGGGAGACACAGAAAAGTCAGGTCATTTCTCTGCAAACGCATGTGCACAATTAACAAAATCCAAATCTTTTCTTTCTCACCAGATTCTGTCAATGTCATTTTCGACTTCACATCCAAAGTACTCCTCTTCTTCGGCTGTATAATCATACCTAATGTTAGTGAGCAGCTGAACATCCTCTCTAGGCTGTATAATCATAACTAATGTTAGTGAACAGCTGAATGTCCTCTTTAGGCTATATAATCACAACTAATGTTAGTGAGCAGCCGAACATCCTCTCTAGGCAGAAAACCTATTAGCTACATATTTTTTTCTCAAAAACCTATGTTACACAGAAGCAACTCCGTTGGAGTTCGAGAGCAGAAGCTGTTAAAGTCATTTATGAAAGATTTGATTAACTGGCAGATCTACTAGAGAAGTTACATCAAACTGTTTTAAATTTCATTTTAATGCTTTGCTTTATTTCTGGTATTAAATTTTTGGATAATTGACCACGTACAAAAAAGATTACAAAATCCATCAGGGAACAATGAAGATGTGGAGTCTCTCAAAACAGAACTTAACAAAACCAGTGACATTGTTTGCAAAGAAGCAGTTTTTATTGCAAAGACCAAATGTGAAAAATAGGACAGCACAATATTTATTAGACATCTTCCACTTTTCACTCTTATGTTGCACACAGATCGCAATTGACATGAAGTTCATAAGCCAACAATATTGGGCCAACAATCAATGTTTGTCCGTACACTGAAATCATCTGAACATTATACATATTTGAACATTGTCCAACTCAGTCTGTTCATTAAGCAATAATAATTATCATATTTATGACATAGTCCATAAAGTCTCAGCATAGACATTTATCTTACTTTATACACAGACAAGATCCTCAATATTAGAATGAATACTTTCGGACACAATGATTAAGCAGACATCTTGCGTCATAATAATTCTTACCCGCTGAGCAATGACCTTTTCAGCACCACAAAGTTCCAAGATAATGGACGCTTTGTGGTGTGCGAAAAAAGGTGCAACACATCAAAGTTGAATGCCAATGAGTGATGCCCGGTGAACTAGCAAAAGACATTACACTTAAGGCAGAAGATGAGATAGCGTGAGTGATAAGGTGCATCCTAGACAGACTACAGCAGGAAATGTCAACGTCTTTCAGTCAACTGGAGAATATAAACATGGAATTTGAATTCCTTCTCAACACTTATTTCCTGAATGTATTCTTTTATGTCTTTGTAGATGACCTTTCTGAATAAATGCAGCTCCACAAACATCACACATGTAAGGTTTATTTTCTGTATGTATTCTTCTGTGTATTTGTAGGGTACTTCTTCTTCTTCTTCCTCGTTCGCCCTGAAAAGGACGGTGGTTGCGTTGTGTCTGTTTGCGCCTAAGCTGTGATATCTGCACCTTTCGGTCGACACATCCGACTTCTGCACGGCATTTTTTAGGGACCGGGTTTGCCTTCCCATTTCGATCCGTACTCGCTCAGCCAGACTGCACTGCTGCAGACTGTTTCCAGGACCACCACGTGGAGGTGGAGTACGGTCTTGACCAGCTCTGGTTTGCTGGTCCTGATGCACGCAGTCAAGCTATGGGTCGCTGACTGTATTCACTATTGTTGCATCTTGGGGTCCCATTTGTAGGGTACTTATCTGAGTAGATGCTGCTCCACAGAGATCACACGTGAAGTTTATTTCCTGTATGTATTCTTTTATGTCTTTGTAGGTGACCTTTCTCAGTAAATGCAGCACTACAACCATCACACTTGTAAGGTTTATTTCCTGTATGTATTCTTATGTGTCCTTGTAGATTTCCTATCAGAGTAAATGCTGCTCCACATACATCACACTTGTAAAGCTTCTCTCCTGTATGTATTCATTTATGATTTTGTAGGTGACCTTTCTCAGTAAATGCAGCACGACAACAATCACACTTGTAAGGTTTATTTCGGGTATGTATTCTTCTGTGTGTTTGTAGGCTACCTGTATGAATAAATCCTGCTCGACAAACATCATACTTGTAAGGTTTATTTTCTGAATGTATTCTTTTATGTCTTTGAAGATGACCTTTCTGAGTAAATGCTGCTCCACAAACATCACGCTTATAAGGTTTATTTCCTGAATGTATTCTTTTATGTCTTTGTAGGTGACCTTTCTCAGTAAATGCAACACAACAACCATCACACTTGTAAGGTTTATTTCCTGTATGTATTTTTTAACGACTTTTTAGGTGGTTTGTCTGAGTAAATGCTGCTCCACAAACATCACACTTATAAGGTTTATTTCCTGTACGTATTCTTTTATGTGTTTGTAGGTTACTTATCTGGGTAAATGCTGCTCCAAAAACATCACAATTGTAAGGTTTATTTCCTGTATGTATTCTCTTATGTCTTTGTAGGTTACCTTCCTCAGTAAATGCAGCACCACAACCATCACACGTAAGGTTTATTTTCTGTGTGTATTCTTTTATGTCTTTGTAGAGTACCTCTCTGAGTAAATGGTACTCCACAGACATCACACTTGTAAGGCTTCTCTCCTGAATGTATTCTTTTATGTCTTTGTAGGTGACCTTTTGACTAAATGCTACTCCACAAACATCACACTTTTAAGGTTTATTTCCTGTATGTATTCTTATGTGTCTTTGTAGATTTCCTATCTGAGTAAATGCTGCTCCACAGACATCACACTTGTAAGGTTTATTTCCTGTATGTATTCTTATGTGTATTTGTAGATTTCCTTTCTGAGTAAATGCTGCTCCACAGACATCACACTTGTAAGGTTTATTTCCTGTATGTATTGTTTTATGTCTTTGTAGGTGATTATTCTGAGTAAATGCTGCTCCACAAACATCACACTTGTAAGGCTTATTTCCTGTATGTATTCTTCTGTGTTGTTGTAGGGTAGCTATGTGAGTAAATGCTGCTTCACAAACATCACACTTGTAAGGTTTATTTCCTGTATGTATTCTTCTGTGTGTTTGTAGGCTACCTGTCTCAGTAAATGCTGCTCCACAAACATCACACTTGTAAGGTTTATTTCCTGTATGTATTCTTATGTGTCTTTGTAGATTTCCTTTGTGAGTAAATGCTGCTCCACAGACATCACACTTGTAAGGTTTATTTCCTGTATGTATTCTTCTGTGTGTTTGTAGGCTACCTGTCTGAGTAAATGCTGTTCCACAAACATCACACTTGTAAGGTTTATTTCCTGTATGTATTCTTATGTGTCTTTGTAGATTTCCTATGTGAGTAAATGCTGCTCCACAGACATCACACTTGTAAGGCTTCTCTCCTGTATGTATTCTTTTATGATTTTGTAGGTGACCTTTCTCAGTAAATGCAGCACCACAAACATCACACTTGTAAGGTTTATTTCCTGTATGTATTTTTCTGTGTGTTTGTAGGCTACCTGTCTGAGTAAATGCTGCCCCACAAACATCACACTTGTAAGGTTTATTTCCTGTATGTATTCTTATGTGGTTTTGTAAATTTCCTATGTGAGTAAATGCTGCTCCACAGCTATCACACTTGTAAGGTTTCTCTCCTGTATGTATTCTTTTATGATTTTGTAGATGACCTTTCTGAGTAAATGCTGCTCCACAGACATCACACTTGTAAGGCTTCTCTCCTGTGTGTATTCTTTTATGATTTTGTAGGTGACCTTTCTCAGTAAATGCAGCACCACAAACCTCACACTTGTAAGGTTTATTTCCTGTATGTGTTCTTCTGTGTGTTTGTAGGTTACCTGTCTCAGTAAATGCTGCTCCACAAACATCACACTTGTAAGGTTTATTTCCTGTATGTATTATTTTATGTCTTTGTAGGTGACCTTTCTGAGTAAATGCTGCTCCACAAACATCACACTTATAAGGAATTTCTTTTGTATGTATTCTTTCACGTAATTTTAAGCTACAACTTTGATTAAATTCTACATCACAAACATCACACTTGCAAGTCTTCTCTCCTATGTATATTCTGTCATGTTGATGTATGTTATCTTTCACAGTAAATAATACACCACAAATATCACACTTGTAGGACTTACTTTCCTTTAGTTTCATGTGAGACTGAATGCTTAAATCAATGCAAGCAGCAACAGCTCTGTCACTTACACAAAGTTGTAGATTTATCTTACTGGCAGAAAATGGTTTACTACAATTTATGTTACAGATCTGATTTTTACAAACTGATGTACTACTGTGTAGGTTGTCAAACATTGTAGCAGTCCTTTCCTGACTGTTGATGAGGTTCACTGATGCTTCATTACCAGTGAGTCTCAGGTTGATGCTATCTTCTCTTGCTAAATCAGTAAAAGTGGCATCTCCAATGTTATTCACTGCTTCACTCATGTTATTTCCACTGTCCTGTGGTAATACATACTGAAGATCACTACATTTATTATCAAACTCCCCGCCACCATCTCTGTGTACTGCTTTCATATGCTTATCCAGGACATCAAGTTGGAAAAAATGATTGTTGCACAGGTGACAAGAATAAACACCTGTAATAATAAAAATAATGAGCAAAAATAAATAATGAAATGCATGTCTTATATGTTTAGTTAAAATTTGTTAGAAAAGTGTAAAAACAAACACATAAGCACAATTTCCTGATAATTATGTGATTGTTATTTAGGATCGACATCATTGCAGTCCAGGCAAAGCCATTGGTGCTAGGTCTACCTCAGCAAAGGCTGAAGTGTATGAATGCTTACTGTACTGTAGCATCCTGATTGTATACATGTCAGATGCATCCTCTCATAAGTCATACCTGATAGTCTTATGTTTGGTGCCACATTTCAGCTATCTTAGCCTCGTTGATTCATCTACTGCAGTGTTGTTTTCTAACAGATGATCATCAACTGTCCTCAGTATCTCTCCCTTGTGCAGGATCAGTGCCCTCAATGTTGGTGGACAGGAAGCTAGTCTTTCAGCACTCTTATAGTCATGTCATACACCTGAATGACTTGTACAGTAGATTTACACCAGTTCATGAAGATCAAGGCCTCTTTAATGTTTTCTATTCATGCAAGAGACATCCATTTTGAACCTTTAAAAGCATGGACTGAGAGTGTGACACAATAACTGCCCTGGTTACTGCAGTAACAGCCTCTATCTCCATTATGTAGACATTAAGCAAGTTTAATTAAAATTTGTAAATAGATTTAATTCTCCAAGAAAGGCCCGCTTGCTGCTTAGTATTAAATGTCATACTGTACAGATATTGAAATCAAGTAAACTTATGTAGCCAAAATATGAATTTAAAATAATAACATTGCTATTATACATACCTTTCTCATCTCCAAATAAGCATAACTGTTGTTGACTTTCTGGCATGTCCAAGAAGTCAATATACTGTATCTTAGTTTTAGTACAGGTGTTGTCACAATCAGCCTGAAACAAATTTTGATCAATCCTGGCATTTATGACACATCATCGTTATCACTTTTAGCTCCCTAAACAGCCTAGGCATTCAACAAAAAAGAATGTGCCAACTCCTCTTATTGTATACTATCAGCTCAAGGTGTCTCCATGACTGACTCATATCTTTGACATTTGTATCCAGTTCTCTACTATGTGTGTTTTTGAGTCTCCCAAAAACTCTTTTACCCTGGGCATTTCAGAATGCTATAAACTAGAGCTATATAATTGAATGGCCTTGGCACTGGAGTTGAAGATTGAGATTTTTATGTTGGACTTGATTTCTCTTTGTACTTATGACACTTGTAATACACAATATTAAAATGTAGGGGAGATAACATTTTCTGTAATCATTTTCTCATTATTGCCATGACTCATGCACACAAAGACATTTTCACATGCACATACACAAACAAACACATACACTTATGTATGCATGCACAGACAAATGCTCATGTACATACTTATAAGCACACACATATACAGAGCACACATTTATTTTCTACATGACATAAGACTATACGATCACAGTGAACTTTCAAACATAAACAAACCATTTGAATTGTTTGTGTCAAATTTAAATAAATAAATAAAACACTGAAATAAGAAACAAGCATGTCTAATAAGGCCCCTTGTAGTTTTTGGGATCTCTGATGAGACAAAGAAAGAGGGGGAATGTTGCTCCCTCAGGATGTTGTACAAGGCACTATTATAAGGCTGATCATGAGACTGGCAACATCATCATGTCAAACAAATAGTTACAGAGACCATCACAGTAAGTGCTTGTGAATGTTTAGTGTAAGCCTCCTGTAGTAGTAATTCTGTCATCCACAGGGGGTGACCAGAACAATTGTGACATATAAAGTTAATTAACTGTCTGG
This sequence comes from Oreohelix idahoensis, assembly GCA_024509875.1. Taxonomy (NCBI): domain Eukaryota; kingdom Metazoa; phylum Mollusca; class Gastropoda; order Stylommatophora; family Oreohelicidae; genus Oreohelix; species Oreohelix idahoensis. The sequence goes on from JAMPIV010009235.1 coordinate 145,810, forward strand.
CATAGTTTGTCTAAACAACGGTACATACAACATATAAGGTCAATGACTGTCTGATATACTTTGTCTAAACAATGGTACATACAACATATAAGGTTAATTAACTGTCTGATATAGTTTGTCTAAACAATGGTACATACAACATATAATTCTAAAACATGGTAGGCTACATACAATATATAAATTCAGGCTCATATCGTTTGTCTAAACAATGGCACATACAACATATAAGGTTAATTAACAGGCTGATATAATTTGTCTAAGCAATGGTACATAAAAAATATAAGGCTAATTAATTGAATGACATGTTGGATGGTATTCTAAATTTCCACAGTTTCGCTGAGCCTCTTAAGTGGCTTTGTTTTTGACTGTTCCCTCAACCCCAACTGCTTCAGTAGATCATACACTGAGGCTGCCACAAGACCTCTTACAGCCATGACCCTTGCCATGAACCCATCATGTCTCAAGTCTGTGACCAGATCATTATACTTGGCCACTTTGAATGACTGTTGCTCAACTAATCTGGATTCATATGTATGGTCAGCTCAATTATTGTAATCTTATGTGATGATGAAGAATGCAGCACTATATCTGGCCATCTTCGAGATCTGATACTTTCTGGATACGCCCCAAGTCCAGGCAGGTCTACTGCAGTCTCCCAGTCATTTGCACTGTTAAGAAGCGATGGTAAACTGTTACCTATATTACTTGGTTTGGGATGTGATGACTTTCCTGTTCTCAGAAAGTATGTATCTTTCTCAGCTCCTTGTATCTCCTGAATTACCATGTCTCTGTGATCCCTGTTTAATGCCTTGAACCATCAGTGGATGTCACTATGGCCTAATCCCCATTTATCTGTCTGTTTGTAACCAATTACTTCCCTCAGCTTTAGCGACTCTTGGGCAGCGCCAACAACTTCATCCACTTTCCACTTCCTTCCAGTTTTCAGGGTGGGCTGAATGGATTTAAAACTACATCATTGTTATGAGTAAATTCATAAGTTTTTTGGTCGCTCTCAAACTTGGTTTGTGGGCTGACTTCCTTGTTTACAAAGCATTACTACGACGACCCCGGAAGTATGTCACATAGTCTGCTAATTTTTAAGCAGACGATCGTTGCCGTTTTCAGCTCGAACATTTGAGCTGAGATTCGGCCTCTTTGGCATTGTGTCTCCGAGGGAGAAGGTTGTGTTCTTATGTGCTCCTGGATGTGTACTTTGAGTACAGATAATTCATATATTTCATTCAGCTAGGTCGTCTACCAGTTAGAGCCTAAGTCTGATTATAATTCTAAGGACGTGTCAGCGCTGAATGTAGTTGGAAAGGATGAGTATTTGATATTAAATAAATTCAGCATGATGACTCTGATAGTCTACAAGACGTTAGACTTACTTATGGACTGGCTAGTGATTGCCAATGTCATGTATATGATGCAAGTATTGAGGAGCTTCGTCCTTGTGATTAAATCAACATATTTGTGAAATGTCAAACTGGCTATTTAAGTTTTTATACTGCTAAAACTAGCCTCATGTTTCTATTGAACTGTGCTTGTCGGACTGTACTACATTAAACTAGGTACCACAAACTGATTTTTCATTTTGTTTTTACAGTGTCTTTGTTTATAGATCTTAATGGATCTCTTTAAGCCATGAAATTTCCTTTTTAAATTTTAAAAATCGGACATCAAACAATCGAGTTACAGCATTTCAAAATTGTGGGGAATTACAAAAATTTTCAAACATCTTCGCACCGAACAAATTGCCTGACTTTGCACAATCATAACTACAGTCAACAAACACTTACCAAGTCAATAATGCTTTTTGTACAAAGTCATACAAGTCCTTATTGCAGAAAAGAAACATGGGAAGTACAACAAATCAATTACAGTGCAGACCGCTTAAGGCGATCTCGGATGTGGCGAATTTCTGTTGTGAAGAACAATTTTTTTATCCCCGGCAATTTTTCTTCTTTGTCTTTGTAAAAAATGTCCGGTTAAGCGGAATCCGTTTATCACGAATTTTCGGATATGCCAAACGATTAAACGTGTCCCGACTATATAATTTGATCTGCTTAAGGCGAACTTTTTTCAAATACAGTACCTGGACATTTGTACAACTTTTCGGCTATTTTCGGAAATTGCACGCTTCATCGGTGTTAGAATTTGAGTTATTTCTCCTCTAAAAATGGCTGGAAAGTTAAAATCCATATCTTTGAAAAGAAAGATTGAGCTTTTACAAGAAGTGGAAAATAGTGGCAAAAAGAAAATGGAAATAGCAAAGGAATTCGACATTCCAAAATCAACGCTTTCAGGAATCATAAAAAATAAGGATCGGTACAGAAAAATGTTTTATGGTGGACAAGTTAATTGTCACAGAATGAAGAACCGAAAAGCGGCGTGTGATGTAGTTGACACGGCACTCCTAAAATGGTTCACCATGGCGAGATCAGCAAATGTTCCTGTAAATGGACCTATATTAACTGCAAAGGCAGAAGAGTTAGCACTTCTGGAAGGTCGGACTGGCTGGAAATGTAGTCCTGGCTGGTTGGGTCGTTTTAAAAAACGGCACATTACTTACAAAGCTTTGTGTGGGGAAAGGCATTCTGTTAATGAAATGACTACAGTGTCATGGACGGAGGAGGTGCTAAAACCAGCCATGAGTAGGTATAATTCCGCTGATGTGTTTAATGCTGATGAAACTGGATTGTTTTGGAGATTGCTGCCTGACAAGACTTTTTCCTTCAGAAATGAAAAGTGTCATGGGGGGAAAAAATCGAAAGAATCACAGCTGTTGTGTGTACAAATATGGATGGTTCCGAAAAATTGCCATTACTTGTAATCGGTAAATTAAAAAATCCACGCTGTTTTATAGGTTTGAAAAAATTGTGTCTTGATTATGCAGCTAATTCAAAAGCCTGGATGACATCAGACATTTTCACCAAGTGGCTACATGCATTTGATCATTCTATGGAACGTCAACATTGCAAAGTTCTTTTGGTGCTTGACAACTGTTCAGCCCACCTAAATGTTTAAAATCTAAAAGCAACAGAACTTTTATTTTTACCACCAAATGCGACATCCAAACTTCAGCCTTGTGACCAAGGTATTATTCAAAATCTGAAAGTTCATTATAGGTCAGCAATGTTGTCCAAACTTGTAGGTCACATTGATGCAGACTTGGTTGCTGAAGACTTCAAGATAACCCTTCTGGACGCTATTGTTATGTTGAAATCTGCATGGGGTAAAGTGTTGCCTGTGACTATTGCAAACTGTTTTCGAAAAGCAGGCTTTAAAGTTGGAGATGATACAGATGATGAAAACACGGTTGTATCAAATGCTTGTAATGGCAGTATTATAATTGAAACTTCTGTGGAACCTTTGCTTCATCGACTATATCAGGAACTGAACATTTCAGCAGAAGATTTTGTCAACATTGTCAATGATATTGTTACTACATGTAGTGCTAGCCTTGCCAGTGCTGATATTCTAGGGATGTGTATGCCAACAGTTTCATCTTCTGTCCTTTCCAGTCCTGACCTAGATGGAGATGATGATGATGACTGTGGGTTGCCAGTGCAAACTGTTTCACAAATGGAAGTTTCAAATAGCATGGATAAAATTAACATGTATATAATGCAGGCTGGATGCCAAGATGATTTAATTTCTCATTTCTTTGGATTTAAAGAGGCCATGGAAAGACATTTTATTAACTCAGGTACCAAGGCACAGAGGAAAATTACAGACTTTTTCATTTAAGAGTGCTTTATCATTTAAGAGTTTACAAATTCTAGAGATAATGATGACTGTGGGTTAATGGTACAAACTATTTCACAGTTGGAAGTTTCAAATTGCATGGATAAAACTAACATGTATATAATGCAGGCTGGATGCCAAGATGATTTAATTTATCATTTCTTTGAATTTAAGGATGTCATGGAAAGACATTTTTATTCATTCAAGTACGGGTACTAAGATACAGAGGAAAATTGCAGCTTTTTCTTTTCAAAGTGTAAAAAGTGCTGTTATTATCTAGATATCTGTGCCAACTTTGCACATTAACACTTTTGGTGATTTACATATTTTCTGAGTCATACATCTGTCGTATTCAACGCTAATTCATTATTGCATTGTACGTTGCAAATGCATTACCATATGCTTGAACTCTTATCTGATAAGAGGAATTTCTGATAAGAAGAACTATTTCTTGGGTCCCTGGTGAGTTCTCCTTATCAGGTCTGCACTGTAAATGAATTATGGTCCATCAAAATTGACAAAAGATGCAGTAGCAAGTCTCATTGTTGTGCTCGCAAAGTGCAAATATGCATTTTCATGCACTCATAAATCAAAAACTACACACAGGAAAGCTATAAGATTTATTGAGCTTAAAGAGAGCAATATATACTTGATGCTTAATTTTTTTGAGCCACATGAAATACTGAATACTATAAAACTGCATTATGTGAAAATGGATCGAAGGCTAAATTTGCAGTTCGGAAGAAAAATCTCACGAAATTCCAAATGTTGTCATAAAATCATGAATATTGCAGCTATAGAGCTGAAAACTTCCATATTAATGTAATTTGAGTTGTACAATTCAAATTGATGGTTATTTTCTTGATTGAAAAAACCTTTACTGCTTAAAATTTGATTTTTATAAACAAAGAAACATTACATATTAGTCCGTGTCCAACTCACTGTCACTTGAGGTCAGCTGCATCAAAATTCCTCAAGTGAATCTCCTTTCAGGGCACTGGCTTGTTGTACTGACATCTGGCACCTGTATTGTAGCTGTCCTTTACTCACATTCTGTTCATGTAGCACAGAGAAATCAAGAGGTCACCTGAGAGAAATTTGTTGGGAGGGACGGGAAGAGGACAAATTACATGATTGTGTTATTTTATTATTAATACAAAAAAATGTCGGCCAAATTATTTTTTCTTTCCCTTTGTTAATCATTAAGCATTTATTGCGGCATTAATTTTTACTGCATTTACCATTTAAATCATTATATTAATTATACAGTAGATTGTAAGTCTCTTTTACATGGATTATGTCATTTGTCTTTTATGTTTGTAATTGCAAATAAACTCAAAACCTGTAGAGACTTCCAGGAAAGCTTCAACTACATAATTTCATTAGCCTAATGATTTTTAACATCAGAGAATGAGAGGAAATAATATGATATATACACTTTACACAACAAGACGTACTAGCTCCGATGTTGCATTTTCCTAGTCCTTCAGAAGACAGAACTGTGCCAAAAGATTTGTCACAGTAGAAATCAGTGGCAGAGCCGGACATCTGCCTCTTACCGTCATTGAAAAATGTGCATCATAACGATTGACCCGTAAAATAATTGAGAAAAAAAAGGTTAATTATGCGAGAGAGAGGCAATTTTTAAAAAAAAGATTAACGTTCACAAGCTAAATTCTAAACATGACCAACGGGAGCCGCGCTGGTGTAATGGCTACAACGTTGTACTGGCGACCAGGTGTTCATGGTTCAAACCCGGCCGTCGGCGTTTGAAGAAATGTTTACGGCCGGAAATTTGACTGAATAACCTGAACGGCTCCTGCACATAAATCCCGTGTGGATGGAAAGGAGCGAAGCTCCTGACCGGGTTGGAAGGAAAGTCCACTGACCCCCCAGCCTCGCAATGACATGTCATTGGGCCGAAAGAGCTGGAAAGCTCGAGTGCCGCTGGTTATAGAAAAAAAAAAAAAAAAAACATGACCTTTGACATCCATAACGTTATCGAAAGTAGGTCAGCGGCTTTACAAGCTGTTACTAAGTGTTAGACCTTAATTCTGATACCGAATGTTTAGAAAATGGTGATGGTCCGATAAAACAACCAAATAGCTACATAAACAACAATACCCCACCCCCAAAATTGCTTAAAAAACGAAAAACTTTCTGTCTAAATGTGTGAATCGAGCAGCCACATGTGGCTGTTCTTTTACTAATACATCCGCCCTCCGTCAATTGCCGTTGCTATATTGCAAATAAACAAAATAGGTCTGAAATGAGTAGAAATAAAACAAAATTCAAAACTTACTCAGAACACATATTAAGTCGACTTCCATTGGTGAAACTTTCATTTCAGCGCCTGAGTCATTTCGTGCTGTGTTTCGTACAGCTGGCCTGTTGTGTCCGGGTTTGTCAGATGGAACATCCGCCTTTATGTTTACACGCCGAAATGTGTTGGAGGTGCTCTGTTTTAACATTATTTCGCTCTTTGCTCAAATAACGACGGTGTTTAAAACTTTGATACGATTTTAGCAGTATGGCTGCTCGTTTGTTTGATGTAACACAAGTGTAGGTAGGCCTCCCAGATGTGTATTAAAATTCAAACTTTCTCATTCACTTCGAATTTACGATATCTTCCTATACAAAATCTGTACCTTGTGTTACATGTGCGTAAACCTCAGTTTCCGCTCTTCTCAATGGTGAAAACCGTATTAGTGTAGCATTTTTGAGGACATAGCGTGGACACTATGAATGAGGTGGGGGTCCTTTCAAGGAATTTCGCTTTCGTGAGCGCCGGTCAGCCAGCGCACGGTAAAAGCGGTTTCGTGGTGTTTTTGTTTTTTGTCTCACTCAATTTCAATGACACGCAGAAAGTTATAATTGACATATTATGAAAGAAGAAAGATCAAGGAACCAGAAGATATAATTTTTATTTAGAAAAGGCAAATTAATTACTAGGCAGAGCGAGGTTGAAAAGGGCCCAAACTGGGCCTCGCTTGCGCGTTACAGAATTTTCCAACCGCGGCAAAGAGGCAGTTTGTGGTACCTAATTAAACCCTAGACCCATCTAGACACCAGAGTCCAGCATCTCAATATACTCCAAAAGAACCCGTAACATTTCTGGGCACCAAGCCAGGCATTCCTAACATTTATGGGGGCCTCAAGCTGGCGATTTTCAACTTATTTGAAGCCTAAAACCGGCAGTACCAGGACATTTTTCCAAGTTAGAAGCCGATCATTGCCTCAAAAGTTGTACTTCGACCCAGAGTTTCAAAATGGCGCATCTGTCGTCTGCTAGGAAGTCCAGAGTATGAGAAGGCCAGAAAATATTTTTTACACTACAGTTCTTCAGTCAGCAAGTTCCCAAAGAGAAAGCATTCAAATATATCACAGTTGCATCTTTAGATGTATGTATGTATGCATCTATTTTATGCCGAAGATGGCGAATTTTTCTGACGTCAAGCAATCAAATGGATTCTGTATCAAGTCAGCTGCTTTCTACTTGTAGGCCTAGTGAGAGGTCTTGATTCCTGTTCGCATCTGTGCTGGGAGGAACAGCCGTTGGAACCAGGAGGATTTTGGGCCAGGCATTCAGATAAGTCACGTTTATAGTTTCATACATCTTGTGACTAGATTATCTTGTTTGCTGCCATAATTTTTCAGCCTTCATGTTATATGTGATAATGTCGTGTTGTATTTAGTCTGTGGGAGGTAGGTTGGGACTTATGTTTTCATCTATACCGTCTCGACTGGTCGATGAATTCATAAGCATGTCCTTAGTGTTTGGTAGGTGATTGTTTCATATAGCGGGGCCGGTTTTTCAACGCTGTGTGAATCTGCTGCTAGTGAAATAATCATTACCTGTAATTGTTACTAGTGAAGTTTCGTTAATTGTAATTGTAGTCCAGTTCTGTATAATTTTTTCTTCAGTTTTACTCCATTTTTGTTTGTAAAATTGTTCATCTAACCAGACTATCTTTTATTTCATACATGTTATTCCTGTTGTGAAAAAAAAATCGTTATGTCTTGTCATATTTATGTATAGGGCCATATTTTTACATTGTTCTATCCATGTAATTTCTGCCTTGGTTTTTCACAATTGTATTTTCTTCTTTTCGGCTCTGATTGCTGTATCTTGTCTATTGTTTCTAACATTCTTTTATGCTCCATTTTTTTAACATCTGCATCTTTTCATTATAAATTCATCAAATGATTGAATTTGAAGTGGTGGTACAACTATTTAAATATTATTCATAAAGCAATAATATTATATATATTTACCTTATTTGTTGCTATTTGTCGTAAAATTAACAGTGATACAACGTAAAAATATCTCCAAAGGATAGAATGTAGGGATAAAAAGAATGCGTAAGTTACTAGAAGGCATGATCGCCCACGCCGCGGGTCATCACCCGCCATGGAAATTAAATTGCTAGAACGGTTACCATTTGAACGGGATGAGAACGGCGGATCAAAAAGGAAAAAATATGACTGAAAAGTTGCGTGAAACTAGCAAGGCTAAAAAGATGCAATTGGGGGGGGGGGGGGGAGGGGGCGGGGGACGGACGGAGGAAAAGTCACGTCCCCAAGTTGACACAAGGTAACGAAATCGACAAAAGGGACCATAGTTATTATACGCAACAGTCATTTTTTGGACGTTTTTGCGATATTTTGTCCTTTATTTGAATGCAGCGGCACACGTTTCACAGAAGATTCTAGAAAATATTTCGAAAAGGCAACTAACCTTGAAAAGTAACTTTTTCTTAATAATGATGTTAGGAATATAAAACCTAGCTGGCCGGATGGCCCATTTTGAGCAGTGAAATAATATGCTTTTATTTATACAGACGGATAGATAATAATGAAGACATTGACAAAAGACTGTGTTGTTCACATCAGCGAAAGACTGCATTGAATCAAACATGTCACTAATTTGCACAAAAACCGCGACCTTGAGACTCAAGTGTCCAAATCTAGTTAGAATGAAAGAGAGGGACATTGGTGGGAGCTGTGGCTAAAAATAACTTTAAAGACAAAATTTGTAGAGGGGACGGATAGGTTGGTTCAAAAACCAAGTACGTTTTTTGTGAAAACGCAAGTAGAGACGGACGGACTAACAGATAAAAATCCATACTTGACTGAAGCATGACTGAAATGACTTTAGTGTAGGAAATTTGAATTTGAAAAAAACACAAGGCATTGATTGGCCACAGACAATCATATTATCAGCGCTCAGACGCGCTTTTTTGCCATTCCTCAATAGTTGTCCAGTAAATTTTAAGTGTGGTGATTTCCAATGAAGTAAATTGAAATAAGTTCAGGGACGCCATACTATAGCCAGCAGCTCAGCTGAGTTTTGCTAGCATTTCTGTGTTCTTTATTCATAATCTGGTAAGATTGAAATTATTTCTTTGTATATTTTAAATATTGTTTAATGTTTCTAGTGATTTGATACTGCCATATCGAAATCTAGCCTTACAACAAGTAAGGATTTGCTCTAGACCCCCAGCCCTAGTTCAGGGTCTAGGGACAAACAATATATATAAACTCCAGCAAGGATTAGGAAGGACAGATCAAGTGTTGAGATCAGTGGAACATATCACCTATCCTATTCTATGGCAGGAAGCTAATAAACATATTTAGGAATATGTAGTCTGGGAGAACTTATCCTATGTGAAACCAACTTGGTAAGATGTGTTGTATGGTCAGAGAGATCTGACCCTGTCTAAGTGGTGTTATTGTAAATTGTTACGTGTAGAAGTGGCTCCTTAGGTAAGGTTCTGAACCTAAACCAATACTTTATTTCAGAGCTGTGAGTTTTTTATGTTGACACCAAAAGGTGGTGTCAAATGCTGGGTAAATAATTGACAGTGAGGACCCGTGCAGTGTCGCATCTCGGCAGAACAGCCTTGTATTGCCCCAAGCACGGAGAGGTGGGGCCACCCGATATATGGCCACCAGATTCCAGCACCAGAACTACTCTTTCAAAGTTATGTAAGCAGGCTGGTCTGCTGGATTTACACCAACTTCATAGACATAGCACCCAAAGTGAATTACTACTAAAACATCCCATTTCCTTCCATCATTAATGGACAATGTTTGGTAGGCATAGACAGGGAGGGATGAAGCCACCCCAACAGCACATCTATTCATCGTTCTCCCAGGGAAACTAAAATTATGAACTGTAGAAATATTAACTAATCGTAAAAATTGTATACGTACACACCTTTTATTTATCATGCCATTTATTCATGCCATTCACTCATAAATTCCAAAATCTTTCATATGTTCTGGCCAAAATAAAACCTTGGTTCAGAACAAATAAATTTAAAAAAGATTTACTTTCTAAAATTTCACCAGCTGAATTTAGTTCATTGTGTTCTAAATTTTATTGATAATATTATATTATTTAATATCTGTGTGTGTGTGTTTGTATATGTCAATACAACACATTACATTCAGTACCCTAGATTTTAACGTAGCCACATTCATTAGAAAAAAAGAAATGTGTGAGGTCGTATAGTGGTAGCAAGAAGGGTCTTCTGTACATTCACAGCTACACTTATTTCAGGAGCCTTCACAGCTGACCTCATGCATCACACTAGGTGATAACACAACCATACAATACCATCAAAACCACTACACTATTGAAAAAGCACATGAAGAGTAAAACATGTCAGCCTTGAAAGATATGTTAAAGGTTGGAAAAGATTGTGGTCTGGGGGGACCTGCCTTGCAAAAATATATAGACAAGGAGATCAAAAGACAAGAAGAAAAAGAAAGAAGACAAGAAGAATTAGAAAGGGAAAGAAGACAAGGAGAAATTGAAAAGGAAAAATTAGCCTATGCTCAGGCTGAGCTAAAACAAGCTCAAGAAATCAAGTTAGCTGAGATTGAACTTGAGAAATTAAGATTGCAACAACCTCATATGAATATCAGAAATATGGATGAGGATAGAAAAGATCATTACAAATTTCTTAAGGTAACTTTACCTAAATTTAACACTTCCATTTATGATATCCAATGCTTCCTAAGTAGATTTGAGACCTTTTGTCTTGAATTTGGCATTGATAAAGCTACATGGCCTAGTAGGCTCATAAATTTATTGGTTGGTGATGCATGTACAGCAGTGTGCACTATGGATGATAAGTCCAGAAATAACTATGATTTAGTTAAAATTCTGTTACTAAAGAAATACCAATTAGATGAGGATGGTTATAGACAAAAATTTAAGTCTCTAATACCTGATTCTGGTAAGGATTTTACAGAATTTATTTCTTCAATTAAAATGTATTTTTTGAGATGGATTTATCTCGCTAAAATAGACAAGACTTTTGAAGGATTATCTGACCTGATCCTCAGAGATAAGGTTTTATCTTCCATCAGTGAAGATTTCTTATCCTTCCTTCAGGAAAGAAAACCAGATAAATTATCTGTCTGTGAAGCCTTAGATAGACAATACCAGGTCGCACACCCAAACAAGAATCTCAGTAGAGATAACTTTAGAGATTCCATTCCAGCTGCTTCATCTAGAGTTACAAATTTTAACAACGCTAAGCAGAGGTCAAATAGTGTTGACAGGAACTGTAAAATTAATCAGAACATTCATTATGGAAATAATAGAGGCAAGTATAACTTTAACAAGAAATATTACAGACAGGGGGTATGATGTGCTGGTGTTGTGGGTTCCCCCCTTGCTTCACCCTAGGCCTAGTGAATTCTGTTCATGAAAGGAGCGACCATTGCGGTGTTAGTCTCTTGGCCTAGCAAAACCTCTCATACCCCAAGATCGTTGTGCGTGGTGAAGAGCCACACCCTCCTCGAGGTAGTCCTGGTAACTGAGGGTGCGAATCCTCAGGCTAAACACAACGGATCTAGAGGAGCAAACCTCGATAATAAAACCGGTGCACTACACCGTACACGCCCTCTGTGGGTGGGAAGGAGCCAGATGGATACTGAACAAGTCTTGGGAGTGGGAACGAGTGTAGACTGCTCCCTGAAGATCGGAACCCATCGTACAGGCACAGAGACTCAGGACGTGACGATCCTATTGCCTTCAACTCTTGGTCACATGCCTAGAGCCTCGGAGAACTCGGCGTAACCAGCAGGCAATTTGGTGGCGGGGAAAGAGCACTGTGAGCCCTACCTTGGCTACGTATCACAAGGAGACGCAGAAACACCCCCTTTATCTCCCCCAGAGCTGGCACAGTACACTTCTGGCTTCTACCCGGGGCGTTAGGAAATCCACAGGCACCCCAGCATCACAATGCCAAGAAGATGACAAAGTTGGAATTTACTAACTCAAACCTGGCAGAGCAAGTCCTCCATCAGATGCGGCCGATGCTGGGCCCACTGGCGCGTGGACACGTCCCGATCCCCATCGAGACTTGCCCGGGGAGCCCACCCCGGCTCAAAAAAGCAGAGAAGGCCACTCTCCAAACCTCCGATGTCTTGCGGGCAGTGTTAGGATGTGCAAGAACATGGACAGGAAGACTCCACAACTTCCCCACTGAAGACAGCCCACGGTGACCGTTGCCTCAATTGGCTGTGTGTGGTGTACCCGAAAACGGGGCCTCCCAGTACTGAGGCACAGTTAAGTCCCCGATGTCACTTATCAGTGCAGAGTTGAGAGAGATGGCTGAGCATCACAATCCCCCCTGTGTTGCAGCATGATGAGAACCCAGCATTGCACACTGAGCTTGGGGGGATCACTTGGGCACCAGACTTAATACTGGCTCTTGACTGGATGGCCGCATGCAGATTTCTACAATGGAGGGTTGGCAGGTGGTGGGTATCTGGAAGTGGCTCTGTGCAGGACGTGAGGATTCCTTGGGTGAGCCCAGAACCAGAGCACAGCATTGTGCAAGCTCTGCATAGTTGGAGAGCCCCCTGGATGACGGGGAATGCACAATGTGCTACCCCACCTATCCCCAACTGCTAACTTAGAACCAGAAGTGGGGTCCTCTGTATGCGTGCCAGGCCAGGATAAAATGCCTGGGAAAGAGACTGGATCTCAGAACTCCCTAACTCAAAGTTGCAGGATGGCAGAAAAGTCATGGGAAAGACAGGGCTATTTTGAAGATAACGCAACCATATTTTCACCATACGAGCTCGGACGCCGCCTCGGTAAACAAGGTCCGCGCAGAGCAGTGACACCCCCAGGCTGCTTGCGAATAGTCTACTACTGGGAACATAAACAGATTAGGGATGAACCCACTCTCCCGTTGAACAGGTGCTAAAGTCATAGATACTGGGCCAGAAGGCGCACCGGAAACCACAGTATCACGCAACTCGCTTGTTTTTTTCTATGGAGAGTACACCGTCAAATAAATCTTGTACTGGTGCTCGCCCTGTGGAGCTCCACCAGGCAGGTGCAGTGCCGGGCTCTGAGCCTCGACAGAGCCCACCCTCAGCTACTGGAGGACCCTCTAGACCGTCTTGTGGAGTCAGCAGACGGCGGAGGAGAACTACTGACCAAAACAAAACAGAAAAAGAGAAACCCAGAGTGCCACTTGTCATGATGCACTGGAATGCAGAGGGAGTGAACAGCAAGCAGGCTGGATACAGCAAAAAAGACAGAGCTGGAAAACATCTTGTATGAGAAGCAAGTCAGTGTTTGCTGTATCCAAGAGACTCACTTGAAAGCAGATCAAACCTTTAAAATAAGGGGATATCAATGCTTCAGATCCGACAGAAAAGATAGACGAAAAGGAGGAGTACTTACTCTTGTAAGGAATAACATTCCTGCACACGAAAGGAAAACCTTCATGGATGGAGCAGAATATCAGCTGTTGCAGATAAAGGTAGACAAGATGGAAATAGAACTCCTGAACTATTACTGTCCGAACAACAAACCCCTGAGTCTCAGCTCTATACAGGTACCAGCCACCAACTTTATAGCAGTTGGAGACTTTAATAGCCACTCCCAGAGCTGGGGCTATAACCATCTGGATCACAGAGGTGAAGAGGTTGAAACTTGGCAAGATGATCACTCCCTAATCCTAGTCAATAATGCCACAGATACTCCTACCTTCTACTCCAGAGGATGGCACACAACTTCAACACCAGATCTTGCCTTCTCCACACCAGATATAGCTGGATCTATTAGTAGAGAAGTAGGAGACCAACTAGGGGGAAGCGACCATCGCCCAATCTTTCTTACTGTCCAGAGTGCAACTCTCAGTACAGGCCCAGCCATTACAAGATGGAACTACAAAAAAGCCAACTGGGGTTTATTCAGGCATCAGGTGAACATGCTGCTGTCTACCCTCAAGGTACAGAACAGAGACATTAATGAAGTGGTAAAAGACTTCAACAGATGCATACTACAAGCTGCAAAAGAAACCATTCCCAAAGGATGCCGGCGTAACTACATACCATACTGGTCCAGCACACTCCAAGAACGTCAGGAAGCTATGGACAGGGCTAGAAAGGACGCAGAGTCTCAGCCTTCACTTGAAACTCACAACAAATGGAAAAAGGCTGTAGCAGAGTTTCAGAGAACAAAGCTAGAAGAAAAACGGAAAAGCTGGAGAACCAAAACGGCATCGCTGAACCTTGAGAAAGACGGCAGGAAACTTTGGAGATTAGTCAAGTCTCTAAATGAAGAGCGTTCCTCACCTAGGCAGACTATCACATTGGATGAAGGTGGCAAACTTTTCAGAGGAAAACAAGCTGCAGACTTGTTTGCTAGAAGATACAGTTCAGAAAGCAACTTACCCATTAACATAGATCATCAGAGAGAGATAAGAAAAGAAATACTGGCAACCATGGGACAGACAGATACTCCTGCCCCAATGAGGGAACCCATCACACTAGGAGAACTACAGAAGGCTATTTCCAAGCTTAAGTTTCAAAAGTCACCCGGCCCAGACAAAATCAGCAACGAAATGTAGTAAATCTGAGCTCAGCAGCAAAGACAAAACTGCTTGAGATATTCAACCACAGCTGGTTGAAAGGAACGGTACCCCAAGTATGGAGAGAAGCCATCACAATACCCATACTAAAGAAAGGGAAATGTAAGACCGAGGCTGCAAGTTACCGGCCAATCAGTCTCACAAGCTGTGTTGGGAAGACTATGGAGCGAATAGTCAACCACAGATTGAAATGGTATTTAGAGTCTAAGCAGATCCTGGTGCCGGAACAAGCTGGATTTAGAGAATGCTACAGTATAGAAGACCAAGTTACTTACTTGTCTCAAGCAATAGAAGATGCCTTCCAGGAGAAGAAAAAGGTCCTAACGATCTGGGTTGACTTCAAGCAGGCCTTTGACAAGGTGTGGAAAGATGGCCTCATTGCAAAACTTAGGAGAAGTGGAATCCAAGGCAACATGATGAAATGGATCCAGTCATACTTGCATAACAGGAGAACTAGAGTCACTCTTGACGGTCTGCAGAGCAGAAAAGTGTTGCTCCATCAGGGGGTACCTCAAGGAGGAGTAATTTCCCCAACACTCTTCCTTGTTTACATCAATGACCTGGTGAAAGATCTCCCTGCAGGAGTTAAAGCTGCCTTATATGCAGATGACCTAGTACTCTGGTGCGCTGATGAAAATGTCACCACAGCAAATTATAGAATGCAGCGGGCAGCAGACATGCTAGTGTCATGGGCAGAGAAATGGCTTATCACAATAAACACAGACAAAACCTCCACAACACTGTTCTCCCTCGCCCCTAAGGACAAATCAGCTAACATACACCTAGGGACAACCGTGATCAAGGAAGAAAGCTACCCAACCTATCTTGGGGTGACATTTGACCAAAGGCTTACATGGAATAAGCATATTGAAAATGCAGAAGGAAAGGCCCGAAGACGACTAGGCATACTCAGAAAATTAGCAGGTACCAACTGGGGAGCAAATGAACGAAATCTAAAGAAGATTTATAATGGAGTAATAAGACCACACTTAGAGTTTAGCTCAGCAGCATGGTCATCAGCTGCTAACTCGCATCTGCAGTCTTTGGACAAGGTGCAAAATCAAGCTCTCAGGCTCATTACAGGAGCCATGAAAACTACACCAATAACAGAGATGCAGAAGGTTGCTGGATTACAGACATTGTCCCATAGAAGAGACACAAAAACCATGATCCAGATGGAAAAGTACAACAGTATGCCAATGCACCCAATGAAGGCAAGACTAGATGATCTGGCATTGGGATGTCTAAAGCGTAGCAGCTTTGTGCATCAGGGGAAAAGACTTATAAGACAGCATCAAGAAGACCTATCCATGAAGACAACACCACTGAAGCCCACCCTATACCCTGTACCATGGGAGCAGGCCAGCAGTGCCCTCCAAATTAATACATCAGTCAGTGGTCTCACAAGTGGATGTGAGTATAATGATCTGCAAAAACGAACTGCTACATTGAGTATGATCCAAGAAAGCTATCCCGATCAATCGTGGATACATGCCTATACAGATGGATCAGCAACTAATGCTGTTAGGAATGGAGGTGCCGGTATCTTTATCTCATATCCTGACAACCACTATGAGACTAGGCACATTCCCACTGGTAAATTCTGTTCCAACTATACAGCTGAGGTTCAAGCTCTAGAGCAAGCTGCAAATATGATTTATAACACCAACTCTGACTGCCACCAGGTAGTCATCCTCACAGATGCACTGTCTGTCCTGCAAGCTCTCAAGGGTGGTAAACTCCCGCATCTGAGAAATGAACTAAACAAGGTAGCTGCCAAAAAGAGAACCATACTTCGGTGGGTACCATCTCATTGTGGTGTACCCGGAAATGAAAAGGCAGATAAACTTGCAAAAAAGGGAGGAGAATGTGAACAAGAAGATAATGAAGTCACATACTTTGAGAAAAAGAGAGCTATCCAGACTATCAGAAGAGAACAGAACCAACCCAAAGACGACTATCACACTCTCGACCGGCAGGGACAGATAACTATTTTTCGACTCAGGACAGGGCATAACAAACTGAATAAACACATGCACAAGCTACGATTGTCTGCTTCACCACTGTGCACATGTGGATTAAACGAACAAACTGCTGAGCATGTTCTACAGCACTGTCCTCTGTATGACCAGTTAAGAAAGATATACTGGCCCAATGACTCAACACTAAACTCAAAGCTATATGGAGTTAAAGAGGAACTTCAAACAACAGTCGAATTCATCATGAGAACTCATCTGACGGTGTAATCATCAAAGATGCGATCGCAAGAAGAAGAAGAAGAAGAACAAGAAATATCAACAGCCTCAGAGGTATGACAACTACGAGGGACGGGCAAAAAGTAATGCCTCGTAATTTTTAATTTCATTCAATAGGCAAGAAAACACATAAAATTCACATTGAAATGTAGCCCCAAGTTTGAACTTCAAAAATTTATTTCTCAATATATAGTCTCCGTTATTTATTACATTTTTTGTCCATCTTCTCACAAGGGCATGTATCGCCACACGGTAAAAATTTGTGTCCTTTTTCCTAAATTACTGGTGTACGGCGCGTTTAAGGGTCTCTGTGTCCTCAAAGTGATTGTAGTAAAATACGCTGTGTGACACCCCGCTCAAATTTCCACGATTCAAAAATCTAGTTAACGTAAATTTACAACCTATAACCCCTACTAATATGTTTGAAATTTGTCAATGGCAAGGTCAAACCTACCGCTAAAAATTGGACAAAATAATTTGAATTTTCTACTACCCCGTTAAAAATCTATAAATAATTTCCATGTTTGACCTTGGTCTGAAGGCCACGGCAAATCAACCGCTAGAAAATTAACTAACGTACTGGCATACAAGCCCTACTTTCTGAACTGTGCAACCAGCGCAGGGTCACGATGCAGTGGATACCATCTCATTGTGGAATACCAGGAAACGAGAGAGCAGACGGACTGGCTAAAGAAGGTGCTGCAGACGAGCAACCGGATGTACCAGTTACATACCATCAGAAGAAAAAGATGATCAAATCTATCAGAAAGCCACCAACACCAATGCAGGATGACTACCAAGCTATGAACAGATCAGAACAAATTGTCATTCTGCGCCTCAGAACAGGACACAACCGCCTCCGCAGCCACATGTATACAAAATTCAAGATTGGCAATTCAGCCATGTGTACATGTGGACAGGCACCCCAGACTGCGGAGCACATACTTCAAGATTGCCCCGAATATAATATATTGAGGCAAACCCACTGGCCCAGAGAAACAACACTGGAAGCAAAACTATATGGACCTCTGTATGAACTACAAAAGACAGTGAAGTTTATACAAGAAACAACATTGCAGATATAGACAATATAGTTCAAGTGAACGGAAGAAGAAGAAGAACTAACGTACTCTTAAAATCTATTAATAACTACAGCATTTGAAATTTGTCTCAAGGCCATCGTCAAATAAAACCGCCAACATTTAAATAAAGATTTGAATTTTCTAACACCAAGCGTAAAAGTCCCACCCCCAAACACACATACACACTCCACCCTTCCCAAATATTTATGAACAAACGCCGTAAAGTTTGGCAACTAACCAAATTGTTACCTTGTTTTATAGGGGAGAGGGGAGGTTGTTTAAAATGGAAAGCAAGCCTAATCAGTGTGTTTGGAAAAACTTAGATAATGTATTTCTTTATAAATAAAGAGAGTTTAAATAAAATGGATGTCTTGAATTGTAGTGTTAATATTGCTAAATATAATACCATAAGAATTTCCCTTATAATAAATTATCTGGCCTTAGAAACATTTATTTTACTAATATTTTAGTCAGTGAAAGGAGCAAATAATTACTTAAAAATTACACATATGAAAACGGGGACAAATAATTAAAAGAAACCTATATAGGAAGATAGAGGACAGTTGTCTGTTTAATAATCACTTTCAATATTAAAAATCGACCCATTAATAACAAAGATATTGTATAAATAAAATTGAGACAGACGAACAAACACACTTCTGAACTGCTCAATTTGATAGCCTTCTGAAAAGTTAAATTTTTTTAACGTGTTTCTGATTGGTTAACTGTAGTTTAGGATGGAGCGATAAAATTAACAATCTGCCGGCATAGTCCGCTATTTGAGAAAAACTAAAAACACAGACAGATTGAGAGCAGATGCAAAGCATTGATGTTGAATGCCTTTGCCATCTGGATGATAGCGGTCTGAACTTGAACCATTAACCGCCAGTCAATCTTGTGATTGTGTGATTTATTCTTTACTTGCGGTAAGATAAATAAGTTTATTGATAGTTTATTAGTATGTACAGGCCACAGTTGTGCGCCACAAATTGTTGTTCGACATTGCTTATTGGAAGAGATTACGACAACCAAGTAGGAATGTGCTTAAAGCAGAATTATTTGGAAAGTGAAATAAAGTGTAAAAATGTTTGAATATTGCCATAAAACCTTACGACTGTAAGCCTAGAAGCTACTAGCAGTTTTCTGCAGGGCATTAGTGTTCAAATAACACATGAAAACCTACGTATGATGTTTGCACAAAATATTTAACAGGTCACAAGAAGAACATTGTATACCCCATCTGATTCTATGGAAGAGAATCAATGCTTAAGGGGTTAGTGGCATTGCAGTCATATGGGAACAGTATGAAAACACTGGAAGAAAAAATAGTCAAACAAAAATAGGGTTTGGTGCAATTAGTTGGCACGCGTAGCTGACCCTCCTTTTGAATGTATTATTGATAAAATTGTGGAATGATATTATAGATATGATATAAAGAGGGGAACATAACCTTCTTATTTCAGGGTTGAATTGCCAAATTGAAAAGTGACATAACCCCTGGAAATTCAGAACCTGTGTACACAGAGAGAGCTTCTTGTATAACTGCAAGCTTCCTGCCACATCAGCATCCAGGGGAACTCTGAAATACTTGTTGTCTTGAAGATTCTCAAGTCACCACCACAGACAGGCTTTTAAGATAAGTCCGTTAAAATTGGCACTTGAGGACTCATCCTTATCATTCCACCCAAAATACAAGAAATTAAAGGGGGGCATGATGAACCACACAAACCCTCAAAATCATTGACAGAATTCTTTTCCAGTGTTACCTTATTCCAGTAGGGAGTACAAACCTATTGATATTTTGGACTTATCATTTTATGGACAGGATGTTCACCCTATTTATTTAAAACTTGTAAATAAAGAAACATTTCCTTTGAGTTGAAAATTCCTCTTCCAGAAAATGGAGGTTCAGGAATATTAAAAATTGTAATATAAATATATAAAATTACACCCAGTCTTACTTAATTCAATTATATTGAGTTACAGTTGTGTTTGTTTTATTGACACATCCCTATACCTACATTACCCTAGACACGTAGCCATATAACATACCCAGAAAATATTTCCCAGAGTGAGATCTCAGAGAGGTAGCGGATAGGTACCCTGAGAATACAACATCATCAACAATTAGACTCAGGGACTTACACAGCTTGACCTCACTCTGTTTACACTTAGTTGAGTAACCCAATAACCTCTCATATTACCACAGTGATGTCTGTAAAGATCTTCTTTCAGTGGTCCAAATAGATGGAAGTCAGAAGGTAAAAGATCAGGACTGTAAGGGGGATGTGGTAATAATGTCCAGCCAAATTCTGCAATTGCATCAATGATGCATTTAGCGGTGTGTGGCGTGGCATTATCGTGCAACAGTAGTGCAGTTCTCTGATCTTTTAATGGGTAAAGTCGCCGAAGACGACCTCTAAGTTTCTTCAAAGTTTCAATGTAATGGTCTGCATTTACCATGTTTCCCTGTTCCAAGAAGTCGAGAAGAATCACACCCTTCTCATCCCAAAACATGGAGGCCATAACTTTCCCTACAGATGGTGAACTTTTGAACTTCTTTCTTGTCGGCAATGTTGTGTGATGCCATTCCATTGACTGCCTCTTGGATTCTGGTTAAAAAAAATGAACCCAAGTCTCATCACCTGTCACAATATTCGATAAAAACTCTTCTCCTTCAGTTTCGTAACGGTGCAGGAGGTTGATGGCTATGGTTTTCCTTGTTTCTTTATGTCTGTCTGTCAACATTCTGGGTACCCACTGTGCACAAACTTTTGAATAACCCAGGTCTTTAATGATGTTCTGGACACTGCCTTTACTAATGGACAACATGGAAGAAAGTTCATCCAGTGTTACCCAACGGTCACCACGAATGATGCTATCAACTCAATGAATGTTGTGTGGAGTCACTGCGGTAGACGGACGGCCAGTCCGCTTTGCATCAGCCATTGAGGACTGACCTACTTCAGCTTCGTCACAACAATGTACCCAACGTCGGACAGTGCTAACATCCACTGTTGAATCTCCATAACCATTCTTCAAGCATTCGTGGATGCGAATTGGGGTCTCGCCTTCAGCATTGAGGAATTCTATGACATAACGTTGTTTTAACTGAACGTCTTTGGCAGCCATTTTTAAACTGTTACAGTGGTGCCACGTGTTAATGAAACAGGTTGGTAATGCTATACAGTGCAAAAGAGTGTTTGAGGAATCCTGCTAAATTTACAAATTGCACACCGATGCAGTATTTACATACATAAAAAATAAGAGGCATTACTTTTTGACCTTCCCTCGTATAACAACAACAATGATTATTTTGGTCCTCAACAATCATACAGACAAAATGATTACCTAAATAGAGGAAGTTATAGTCCCAGATCTAACAGGGGTGATAGGTCATTTCATAGGAATAGTGATAACCACTCTAATAATAGAGGTTTTTTCCATAACAACAGTTATAGACAGTCAAGAAACCCAGAACGTGGTAATGCTGTCATGAATGTAAATACTGGTAATGCAAATCAAAATAATGTGCCTGTTGCACATGCAAACTCTTGCAGTGTTGATTTGGCTAACAGTACTAATTGTACTCAATGCAGTTCTTTGTTTCAGCCACAGAGTGTGCCGAGACTTTTGTGTGGACACCCTCTACCAGTCATGTCATCTGTTGCTACTACAGGATCCTTAGTATTGAATATGGGTTTTGTGAATAACAAATTAACATCTTTGTTGTGTGACACTGGTGCGACTACGATTGGCATTCGTAGATCGATGGTAGATCCATCAGACTACACTGGTATGGAAGTGAAGTGTATTACTTTCGGTGGAACAGTGGAATACTATCCTACTGCAGAGGTATTCCTGGATACACCTTATTACACTGGTCGAGTGCTTGCTTGTTTGTTGAACAGCCCCAGTGCTGGAATTCAATTTGGTAACATCCCTGGGATCCGCGAATGTTCCCAACAGGACATTGAGAAATGGGAAAGAGAGCGCCTGATATCAGCAAATGCTGTTACCATGAGAGCACAAGCTCGTGAGGAAAGATTAAGTCATGTTGGTGATGATATTATTTTAGAAGATATTAACAATAATGATAAACTTATAAATGATGTCAATGATGATGATGATAATGTCAGTAATATTGATCAAGGTAATGTTGATGATCAAATTATTTACACTGATGAAGATGATGATTTGAATGTTGATTAACAGAGAAAAATTCATTCATTCAAAAACAAAGAGAAGATGTCTCTTTGCAAAAATGTTTTAAGCTAGTTACGACAAGTAACGTAAGTACCAATAACAAGGTAAAACATTGGTATACCTTAATCAATGATATATTGGTAAGAAATTTTCAAGATGTAAATTCAGTGAAAAAACAGATCATGGTACCACTATGTTTCAGACCATTAGTGCTATGACATGCTCATGATATTAAAGCTGCAGGTAACTTGGGTATAGCAAGGACTAAACAGAGAGTTATCTCTCATTTCTTTTGACCGGGTGTGACCAAAGATGTCAAGGTCTTTTGTCGTACTTGTTTAGTTTGCCAGAGAGTGGCAACTAAAAGACCGCATCATATGGCACCCATCCAAGCAGCAGACATCTCATTGCGTCCATTCGCAAAGATGTCAATAGACCTTATTGGTCCTATTAACTATTTAAGTCCCAATCGACTTTATATATCCTCAGTGGTTAGACGCGCTTGGCCCAATCGACTTTAAAAAGTGTTTAGTATATGTGCCTCTGTTTCAGACTGTTTCTAATTATAACTACCCACAAACCACCCAAAATGTCATTTCCGACTGGAAGTACATTCTTTTTAAATACCGCACGTGTTTAAGAGTGGACGTTTTTCTGTTTTGAGATATTTATTTTAGATTTTTAAAGCGATTTTTTTAAGCGCATATTTTCTAACAAAAAATGGCCACACCCACTTCTTCGAATGGTAGTCCCAAAAGGTTAACGTCAGATCAAGCTCGTAAGTTATTTGAAGAAATTTTTGAGAGTGATTGCAGTATATTCACAGGATAGCGAAAGTGATCTTTTGTGCTTTCCTATGGATTATGATTATGTGTTTTCCTATGGATAATATCTTCATAAGACGAGCAGCTCGGCAAGGTAAGAATATATCTATTTCTTTCAAATTTACCTGCTTCTTATTCCGCCTCCATTTTACTTTACATTTTACTAATTAATAAGTTTTATTGATAAATTTAAATTATGTACAAGATGCAGTTACTAACAATTATTCATGTGTAAATAATATAATTCCCATCTTTCTGATGTATAAACTAAAATTTCCTCTTTTTTACAACAATATGACCTGTTGTTGTAATATGTGAAATTAACAATCTTTTGAGTGTTTATTGATTAAAAACTGATTGTACTTTGTAAGAGTACTTCTGTTTGTCACATTTTGAAACTTTAACGTTCGATATTCTCATGAGGAACAATTGTAGAAGAATTTTAATGAATACTTTTCCTCTAATTTTGCACCGGCTTCTTCTTTTGTCCTCCATTTTACCTTGAATAACTAATCATTTTTCAATGAAAGCTTTTATACTTGTAGCACAAGAGTAAAGTACATCCAATTACCTTCAGTTTCATATACAACAACAAAGTTATTTATGCTTATGAACATTTTAAAAAATTATTTCCAAACAACAATAATAAAAACGCACTGGGGTGTCCATTTTTGCTTGGGCCAAACCCACTTTTTTGCTTGGGGCTGAAAGAGTTAAAACTTCAGCTAGGGGACATAAATACGTCTTAACGTGTATTGATATGTGTACACGTTGGCCCGAGGCCATCCCACTGAAGTATATCTCCAGTGATAATGTAGCTGACGCACTATTTTTAGTTTTTACCAGATTGGGTTTTCCCCGAAAACATCCAGTCTGATAATGGCTCGCAATTTGTTTCCGATGCCATGGTGAAAGTGATGAATATGTTTGGTATCGAACATTCACTCAGTTCGTTGTACCATCCTCAAGCGTCAGTTAAAAGTGAGAGGATCAATAGGGCACTTAAACAAATGCTTGATAGAGTTACAGCTAAATATCCGCAAGACTGGGACCGGATACTGCCAGCTGTCCTTTTTGCGAATCAAGAAATACCAAATTCTAGCACCGGTTTTAGTCCATTTGAACTCGTTTACGGTGCGAGGCCACAGGGACCCATGGCCATATTAAAACATTTACTAATAGGCACTGTTATGAATGAAGAAGTTCAGTCGTCTTATCAATATGTCGTAAATCTAA
The DNA here is from genome assembly GCA_024509875.1 of Oreohelix idahoensis. Lineage (NCBI taxonomy): Eukaryota > Metazoa > Mollusca > Gastropoda > Stylommatophora > Oreohelicidae > Oreohelix > Oreohelix idahoensis. The sequence continues at coordinate 170,070 of JAMPIV010009235.1, forward strand.
GATGAAAAATCATTGACACATGCAAAATAGCGGTGCAGTCGTCGGAAAGAGTGAAGTCAAAGGCTCGACTGTTTTTCAATAAAAACAGGAAACTGCACCAGCTGTGGCCAGGAGACGAAGCTTTTCTTTTGCTTCCAAATAAGGAAAATAGATTGTTAATTTCATGGAAAGGTCCATATACAATCATTAAAAAATTATCAGATGTAGATTATGTTGTAAGCGTGAAAGGTAAAGAAAAGAATTTTTCACATAAATATGTTGCAACAATTCTTTACTAGGCCACCACATCTTCGTCCTATCTTTGACTCTCTTAACGAATCCATTGATCGTCGTTCTTCCTTGGCTGTTATCCAAGAAGAAATTTCTGAATTCGATGATGATGGTGTACCTATTCTTTCGTTACCAGAGATTCATTCACTAGCGACTGAATCATGGAAAGATGTTTCCATTGATCCTTTGCTTAATATGAATCAGAATAGTCAGATTTCTGAATTACTTCAATCGTTTTCAGATGTGCTTACAGATACTCCTGGGCACATTGATATCAGGTTGACAGATTTCAGGCCTATTAAGCTGAAACCGTACCCTATTCCGATCCATCTGCAATCCCAAGTGCAAGATGAGATTAAACAAATGATTAGACTCAATATTATAGAACCTTCCAATTCGCCATACAGCTTTCTTATGGTGTTAATTAGGAAGAAGGACAAATCTATACATATTTGTATAGATTATAGAAAACTTAATGCAGTGTCTATTCGGGACGCGGAACCTCTTCCCGTGCTTGATTCTCTTCTTGAGAGACTTTCTACTGCTACCTTTTTTTACTAAATTCAATCTCTCAAAGGGCTATTGGCAAGTCCCATTGTCAGGCAAATCTAAACCTTACACAGCTTTTGCTACTCCGTTAGGTTTATTTCAGTTCAACTATAAGTCTTTTGGACTTGTTAATGCTCCTGCGACTTTTGTGCGCATGATGAGGAGATTATTCTCAGATCGTGAAGACTTGATTACGTACATTGATGACATATGTCTCTTCCATCAGTCTTGGAGTGATCATGTCCACGGTATTCACACTCTATTAGACTCTTGGGCAGCACCAACAGCTTCATCCACTTCCTTCCAGTTTTCAGGGTGGGCTGAATGGATTTAAAACTACGTCATCTGCTGACTTGCATAGCATTATTGCAAACCTTGCCTTTCTTACTTTGTATTCTTCAATCACTGACTTGAAAGGAAGCACAAACTTTGCCTTCGTGCAGTACATTGCTACAACTGACAGACGTTGTGGTACTCCTAGCCATTTCCTCATGAACTTGTTGACCTTTTGCTCTATAGCTTCCACTGTACTGGTGCTTTTTTCATATATAGGCAGTGGCCATAGCAATTTAGGCATCAACATGAACTGGAGGCACCACAGCTTGAACTTTCCTAAGAGTCTGCTTTGGTCTATGATCAGTAGTCCTCTGTCTGCCATTTCTATTGTCTGTTGAACTGCCTTTGAGTCTTGTGGTGCACCTGCCAAGACTTTTAACAGGTTCCTCAATGACAGTAGGGATTCTTTGGATTTAAACCATGAATATGGCCTCAACTGTCTTCCCTTTCCTGACCGATAAGCTTCTAGACTTCTTAGGTTTGGAGCTCATTCTGCAACAGCTGAGTAGTTCATCCAGGCATGCTAACATTCTCTGGGCCTGTGTGACGAAAGTACTGAGATTCTGTCTTTCAAATGGCCCATGTCTTTTTCTCCTTGCAATTTGTTCACTATTTTAGGAGGGATTACAGGTAATCCTTCTCCATGTTTCTTCTCCTTCTATTATTTACGTTTTTCAGAGTGAGATCACGATGGAGTTTTATCTCATCTGCTGTATGTTTCTTCTTTATGGAGTTTAGAGTGTGTGTGTAGGGAATTGTTGCAGTAGTATTCTAGATTAAGACTATAGAGCCTTGATCAGATTTGCACCAGTTTGTTTTTCTTTTAAAGATATGACAGGCGGCTAGACGCATTTTTCGGGGATTTTATATATATATATATTTCGGCCATTTTGCTTCATTGCCAGTAGAGGGCAGAGCTTAATCCCGTTTCTTTGTCTAGCAGTACCGGTTGCATCAGTATTGTTTACAATTCTGATTGGCTGAGAGCTAACGGCATTTGAAATCATTGGGTTAAAAATCGAAGCCACGTATATGACGTCACGAGGTCAGCGTGCTGTTAGATTATGATAAATAGGCTCGCATTTCATATTTTCGCTCTCTTAAATGTAATTGCCAGCCACGTGCCTGAGTCAAAATTGTTGATTGCCTTTCAGTGGGAAAATTCGAGTTTTGCAGGTACCGGCTTTTGTGTGGGGAAGAGCAGAATTTTTGATACCACAAAATTTCTCCCACGGCAAAGTTGTGGCATTCGCCGACACGCAAAGTCGTGCGTTAATTGCCAGTGGCGGACGGAGCGAAAGAAAATACGTTTTCCCAAGGCAGGGAAGACATTCTCCAGTTGAAAGGGATTTTGGTGGAAAATCCGGAGCTCTGATGCTCAATCTTCTTACACCCGCAAATCGGCAAGTTGCCAGCATGGTTGTAAATTTATTTCGATTTGTCCCGGCCATAATAACGCCGAAGGCCCGAACCTAGAGTAGGGAGCGGGCAGGTAAATCCAGAGTGGTAGCAGCCAAACCAGCTACCAAATCGTAGTTTTTCCAGAAACAGTGGTGAAACCTAGTCGTCAATTTCAAGAATTGTGGGGAGCAACAGGGTCAAAATCCTCTCCACAGATTTTACAGCAGAGGACAGCTGCTGAAGTGTAGTCTACAGGTAGTAGACCAGAAAGACAGAACTGAGATATAGTTTTGTGAAGATCATAGCAGAGAACAGCTGTTGAAGTGTAGAGGTGCAGTTAGCTGTATAGCAGTTCAGGAGATTTTCAGGATAGGTTGGGTAGAAACGAAGTCTGTGCAGAGTTGGTGTGGACACTTCGTAGTAGATCCAGCTGATTGTGTACTTAGAGTTTATATTAGAGTTTAGAATAGCTAGTTTGGAGTGGAGGCTCGGCATCTGAGACCCCCCCCCCAGTGCAGTGTAGTTTATTTCATTTAATCTTACCTTCTCTCTCCATACAGGTGAAACTTGTGGGCGAAGGGATGGGTTTTGATAATACGACATTTGTAATTTTTCCTGAATTTGTTTGTTTCAGGAGTGCTTACACTGCAATTTTATGTATTTGACATGTATATGAGTTTTGTTTATAGGTGTAAATAAAACTTGGAAATTAGAGCTGGAATCAGTCATTTCATTTACGTACAGTAGCTATCTGTTGTCTGTATCGTGGTGTATGTGAATCATAATTGAACCTTATCCCCTTAGGGTAGTTAGAGGTAGTCGAGGCCATAGCAATTAAGACGTCCGAAGTGGTGAGGAAAGAATCAACCTCGGAGCCAATGGTCTCACTTTCACATTTGCACTGTCATTTTCATCTGAATCTATTATTTCAGTCTTTCTTCTCACTAATGTCTTGTCACTATATGTAGACAGCCTTTAGTCTTAAATCCATTTCGTGACAAAGTGGGTGGCGGTCGTCCGGTGGATCATTCTGTTGAGATCAATTCTGTGATCTATATTCATAGATTGTCTCTGTAGGAAGTTCTGAAAAATAGATTTCTTAAATATCCCCTAGACTGAGCTATATTAAGACTGATCCAGCTATAAGTTTTTTCCACAGGTTGCAGTCAGTTTAGATGGTAGTGGTAGTAAGGTTGGTTATGACTTAGAGGTAATTGATGGCTAATTGAATTTTTTTCTTAACAGGAAGTAAATTCGGGTTTTGGATAGCTGGATAACTATAACTTTTTTTCAGGTAGTTATTGGTCAGACTTGGTGCTAGTCTGAGTGCGGGGTTTTGAGACAGCATATTCCTAGCAGGTAACAGGTAGTTCCTTCCTTTTTGTTTCTTCTTTCCATCAGTTTTCTGTGTTCTTGAGATTACAGCAGTTTGCACGTAAGATGGCAGATACGGCCAAGTTACGAGCTGCCTGGCGTGAGGCTGCTCAGGACATGGGAATGGACAAAGAGGAAACTAAAGCCTACATGATGAGGGAGAATGATAGGCATAATCAGCAAGTGAAGGAGGAAAAGGCAGCGGAGAGAAAGGCTGAGATGGAACTTCAGAAAATGGAAGCGCAAGAGAGGGAGAAGGCAGCAGAAAGGGAAGTGCAAGAGAGGGAGAAGGCCGCAGAGAGGGAAGCACAGGAGAAGGTAGCAGAGAGACAGCATGAACTTGCCATGCGTTCTCTGGAACTGCAACATAGATCTTTGGAGGGCAGTTCGGCTAACGGAGATTCCCCCAGAGCAGTGGCAGCAGACACCGCAGGAAAAGGAGGGCCCCGGATGGCAGCCATGAATTTTCTGATGGACTCTTTTCCTAACGGAAATGAGAAAATTGAGGTATTTTTGGAAAAATTCGAAAGAATGGCAAAGGCATACGGGCTGGATGATAGTCTTTGGTGTCTCAAATTATCTCAGTCGCTGAAAAACCAGGCGTACGATGTCTATAGCAAGATGCTAGTAGATGACCAGAATAACTTCGAGGCACTTCGGAACGCCCTGTTACAGCAATTTCAGTGGACTCCTCGGAAGTGCCAAACAATGTTTCGGGAAAGTCGTCTGGAGAAAGGAGAAAGTTTTCCCCAGTTCGCCGAGAGGCTGAGGAATTACCTCACTCGCTGGAGAGAGTTGTCGGGACTTGTGAAATCTTTCGAAGGGCTGGAAGAGTTAGTTCTGTGCGAACAAATTAAGGCAAACATGTCCCCAGACTTAAGGAAGTACCTGGCGGAGCAGGGCGCCCAGCAACTGGACCAGATAATTCTATTTGCAGAAAGGTTCCAGACAGCACAGGCTGAAGTACTGGGCCAGAAAAGAAAACACCCTGACCTGCCAGCCCCGGACAAAGGAGCATCTTCATCGCATTCGCCTTCTTCTTCAGCTCACTAACAGTAAGGGCCGTCTCGCAAGGAGCCCCCTCCCAGTCATAACATGCGCTCCCAGCCGCCTAACAGAACACAGGGGCCGACTTCTCATGAACCTGCCAGGAACCGGGGAGATAATGAGAGATATTGCAGGTTCTGTCGGACTACCTCTCATTGGACAACACGGTGCCCAAACAAACCACTCGTTCATCAGGTGGCTTGTTTAAGGCCTGTGAGGGTGAAACAAGGGAAGAAGTGGAAACCCTTCCAGTCAGAGAAGTTGTTCTCCAACAGTGGACCAGTCGAAGTGAACGGGACTGAGACTACATGCTTATTTGACAGCGGGCTTACGTACCCCAGCATAGTCGCCCGACATCTGGTGAAGCCCTGGCAGATGACTAAGGAAAAGGTCAATATTGGTGGAGTTTTAAGGAAAGGGACCTCACAGTGCTTTCCCGTAGCCAATATTGAGGTGAAATGTAAGTTCGTGTCTGGTACCATCAAGGCAGCTGTAACGGCTCAGCCAGCCTATGACTTCATTCTCGGTAACCCATATTTAGTTTTGGGGAACCCGCCCACACCGATCCTTGCTGATGCAAGGGGGCCTACTGCAGGCCAGATAAGTGAAAAAGGAGAACCCCTAATTCACGGAGCCCCAAGTGAGCTCGAACAGCCCTGTCGTGCTAAGGAGAGGTTAGAAGCCTCTCAGGACAGTGGTATGTTATATGCAGAGGCGAGTTCGTCTGTCAACCCTGTTCAGCCTAACGGACAAACAGTGGTGACGCCTCTGATTCAGGAAGTACACTCTTTGTTGTCGGGAATTAGGCCCCCGATGGTATTAGCTCCCTCAAGTGAGGGACATACTGACAAGAGCGGTATTACATATGTCAACGACCAGCGCCATCTTCATAGGGCACAAGATAGCGGTCTGAGCGAGCATATAGTTCCAACCAGCCCTGGAGCCCCATCCGACCAGCACTTTACTCAAACGGAGGAGGACAGTGATCTGACTATCCGTTTGCCTATAGACGGAGATGGGCCCCACAACTCTAGTATCTCGTTTACAGGAAACGACTCTTGTAACAAGGAGCCAGAAAAATTGGCTATATTTTCCAATTTGTTTCAAGGAACATTGGAACCAGTCACTGAGAGCTTTATCTCAGATACTCCACGATCTAACGGGATCTTAAACCGTTCAGTGTCACTGCAGGACACATGTCAACTAGTGCCAGTAACTCTCGATGGGGAGAGCAAGGTTGAGAATTTTTTTAGAACCAGAGTTTCAGACGGAGGACTCTCTGGAACTATATGGGCATCTCACAAACTTTCCAGGCCAGGAATTAGTGAGGGAGCATGCCTTATAACTTTGCAAGGAGCTATATTGGAGAGCTCTGTCCCGCTTCATATTGGTAGGGGAAGAGCGAGTCCAGAACCACTGCCAGGGGCAGATATTACCTACCTTTTTCCAAAGGTAGAAGCTATTGAGATCAGTGAGGATTCAATAGAAACCCAGCAAGAAATCTGAGGCTCTACACCAGAGGAACCCGAGATGTTGCATTGTTCTCGCACTGTACCAGCGGTCGCAAACCCGCTTACGCGCAGCGAGGAAGTCGCCATCGCCAGGTCGCCACAGCGCCCGCCTGTCACATCAGCTGACCAGGACAGCCTTTTGACGGTCATAGCAAGGGAAAGTTCAGACCCGCCATTAGACGGCACAGGTCCGAAGAGAGATCAACTCTCCCAATGGAGCATAGAGCTTGTTCAAGGAGAGGAAGAAGGAGGAAACGTAAAAGAAGGAAGGTCGAAGAGCACTGAATAGGAAGTAGAACGGACAGACAGCCATAGACAGAGTTAAGGGCCAGTGTGAAACTCAGAGATTTCAGTAATGAGATCGTTGCTCAATCTTCGAAGGTGGGAGTGATGTGACGAAAGTACTGAGATTCTGTCTTTCAAATGGCCCATGTTTTTTTCTCCTTGCAATTTGTTCACTATTTTAGGAGGGATTACAGGTAATCCTTCTCCATGTTTCTTCTCCTTCTATTATTTATGTTTTTCAGAGTGAGATCACGATGGAGTTTTATCTCATCTGCTGTATGTTTCTTCTTTATGGAGTTTAGAGTGTGTGTGTAGGGAATTGTTGCAGTAGTATTCTAGATTAAGACTATAGAGCCTTGATCAGATTTGCACCAGTTTGTTTTTCTTTTAAAGATATGACAGGCGGCTAGACGCATTTTTCGGGGATTTTATATATATATATATATATATATATATATATATATATATATATATATATTTCGGCCATTTTGCTTCATTGCCAGTAGAGGGCAGAGCTTAATCCCGTTTCTTTGTCTAGCAGTACCGGTTGCATCAGTATTGTTTACAATTCTGATTGGCTGAGATATAACGGCATTTGAAATCATTGGGTTAAAAATCGAAGCCGCGTATATGACGTCACGAGGTCAGCGTGCTGTTAGATGATGATAAATAGGCTCGCATTTCATATTTTCATTCTCTTAAATGTAATTGCCAGCCGCGTGCCTGAGTCAAAATTGTTGATTGCCTTTCAGTGGGAAAATTCGAGTTTTGCAGGTACCGGCTTTTGTGTGGGGAAGAGCACAATTTTTGATACCACAAAATTTCTCCCACGGCAAAGTTGTGGCATTCGCCGACACGCAAAGTTGTACGTTAATTGCCAGTGGCGAACGGAGCGAAAGAAAATACGTTTTCCCAAGGCAGGGAAGACATTCTCCAGTTGAAAGGGATTTTGGTGGAAAATCCGGAGCTCTGATGCTCAATCTTCTTACACCCGCAAATCGGCAAGTTGCCAGCGTGGTTGTAAATTTATTTCGATTTGTCCCGGCCATAATAACGCCGAAGGCCCGAACCTAGAGTAGGGAGCAGGCAGGTAAATCCAGAGTGGTAGCAGCCAAACCAGCTACCAAATCGTAGTTTTTCCAGAAGCAGTGGTGAAACCTAGTCGTCAATTTCAAGAATTGTGGGGAGCAACAGGGTCAAAATCCTCTCCACAGATTTTACAGCAGAGGACAGCTGCTGAAGTGTAGTCTACAGGTAGTAGACCAGAAAGACAGAACTGAGATATAGTTTTGTGAAGATCATAGCAGAGAACAGCTGTTGAAGTGTAGAGGTGCAGTTAGCTGTGTAGCAGTTCAGGAGATTTTCAGGATAGGTTGGGTAGAAACGAAGTCTGTGCAGAGTTGGTGTGGACACTTCATAGTAGATCCAGCTGATTGTGTACTTAGAGTTTATATTACAGTTTTGAATAGCTAGTTTGGAGTGGAGGCTCGGCATCTGAGACCCCCCCCCTCCCCCCCCCCCCCCCCCCCCCCCCCGCGCCCCCCCCCCCCCCCCCCCCCCCCCCCCCCCCCCTTAGGGAGGCACTCCCCCCCCCCCCCCCCCCCCGTGCAGTGTAGTTTATTTCATTTAATCTTACCTTCTCTCTCCATACAGGTGAAACTTGTGGGTGAAGGGTTGGGTTTTGATAATACAACATTTGTAATTTTTCCTGAATTTGTTTGTTTCAGGAGTGCTTACACTGCAATTTTATGTATTTGACATGTATATGAGTTTTGTTTATAGGTGTAAATAAAACTTGGAAATTAGAGCTGGAATCAGTCATTTCATTTACGTACAGTAGCTATCTGTTGTCTGCATCGTGGTGTATGTGAATCATAATTGAACCTTATCCCCTTAGGGTAGTTAGAGGTAGTCGAGGCCATAGCAATTAAGACGTCCGAAGTGGTGAGGAAAGAATCAACCTCGGAGCCAATGGTCTCACTTTCACATTTGCACTGTCATTTTCATCTGAATCTATCATTTCAGTCTTTCTTCTCACTAATGTCTTGTCACTATATGTAGACAGCCTTTAGTCTTAAATCCATTTCGTGACAAAGTGGGTGGCGGTCGTCCGGTGGATCATTCTGTTGAGATCAATTCTGTGATCTATATTCTTAGATTGTCTCTGTAGGAAGTTCTGAAAAATAGATTTCTTAAATATCCCCTAGACTGAGCTATATTAAGACTGATCCAGCTATAAGTTTTTTCCACAGGTTGCAGTCAGTTTAGATGGTAGTGGTAGTAAGGTTGGTTATGACTTAGAGGTAATTGATGGCTAATTGAATTTTTTTCTTAACAGGAAGTAAATTCGGGTTTTGGATAGCTGGATAACTATAACTTTTTTTCAGGTAGTTATTGGTCAGACTTGGTGCTAGTCTGAGTGTGGGGTTTTGAGACAGCATATTCCTAGCAGGTAACAGGTAGTTCCTTCCTTTTTGTTTCTTCTTTCCATCAGTTTTCTGTGTTCTTGAGATTACAGCAGTTTGCACGTAAGATGGCAGATACGGCCTAGTTACGAGTTGCCTGGCGTGAGGCTGCTCAGGACATGGGTATGGACAAAGAGGAAACTAAAGCCTACATGATGAGGGAGAATGATAGGCATAATCAGCAAGTGAAGGAGGAAAAGGCAGCGGAAAGAAAGGCTGAGATGGAACTTCGGAAAATGGAAGCGCAAGAGAGGGAGAAGGCAGCAGAAAGGGAAGTGCAAGAGAGGGAGAAGGCCGCAGAGAGGGAAGCACAGGAGAAGGTAGCAGAGAGACAGCATGAACTTGCCATGCGTTCTCTGGAACTGCAACATAGATCTTTGGAGGGCAGTTCGGCTAACGGAGATTCCCCCGGAGCAGTGGCAGCAGACACCGCAGGAAAAGGAGGGCCCCGGATGGCAGCCATGAATATTCCGATGGACTCTTTTCCTAACGGAAATGAGAAAATTGAGGTATTTTTGGAAAAATTCAAAAGAATGGCAAAGGCATATGGGCTGGATGATAGTCTTTGGTGTCTCAAATTATCTCAGTCGCTGAAAAATCAGGCGTACGATGTCTATAGCAAGATGCTAGTAGATGACCAGAATAACTTCGAGGCACTTCGGAACGCCCTGTTACAGCGATTTCAGTGGACTCCTAGGAAGTGCCAAACAATGTTTCGGGAAAGTCGCCTGGAGAAAGGAGAAAGTTTTCCCCAGTTCGCCGAGAGGCTGAGGAATTACCTCACTCGCTGGAGAGAGTTGTCGGGACTGGTGAAATCTTTCGAAGGGCTGGAAGAGTTAGTTCTGTGCGAACAAATTAAGGCAAACATGTCCCCAGACTTAAGGAAGTACCTGGCGGAGCAGGGCGCCCAGCAACTGGACCAGATAATTCTATTTGCAGAAAGGTTCCAGACGGCACAGGCTGAAGTACTGGGCCAGAAAAGAAAACACCCTGACCTGCCAGCCCCGGACAAAGGAGCATCTTCATCGCATTCACCTTCCTCTTCAGCTCACCAACAGCAAGGGCCGTCTCGCAAGGAGCCCCCTCCCAGTCATAACATGCGCTCCCAACCGCCTAACAGAACACAGGGGCCGACTTCTCATGAACCCGCCAGGAACCAGGGAGATAATGAGAGATATTGCAGGTTCTGTCGGACTACCTCTCATTGGACAACACGGTGCCCAAACAAACAACTCGCTCATCAGGTGGCTTGTTTAAGGCCTGTGAGGGTGAAACAAGGGAAGAAGTGGAAACCCTTCCAGTCAGAGTTGTTCTCCAACAGTGGACCAGCCGAAGTGAACGGGACTGAGACTACATGCTTATTTGACAGCGGGCTTACGTACCCCAGCATAGTCGCCCGACATCTGGTGAAGCCCTGGCAGATGACTAAGGAAAAGGTCAATATTGGTGGAGTTTTAAGGAAAGGGACCTCACAGTGCTTTCCCGTAGCCAATATTGAGGTGAAATGTAAGTTCGTGTCTGGCACCATCAAGGCAGCTGTAACGGCTCAGCCAGCCTATGACTTCATTCTCGGTAACCCATATTTAGTTTTGGGGAACCCGCCCACACCGATCCTTGCTGATGCAAGGGGGCCTACTGCAGGCCAGATAAGTGAAAAAGGAGAACCCCTAATTCACGGAGCCCCAAGCGAGCTTGAACAGCCCTGTCATGCTAAGGAGAGGTTAGAAGCCTCTCAGGACAGTGGTATGTTATATGCAGAGGCGAGTTCGTCTGTCAACCCTGTTCAGCCTAATGGACAAACAGTGGTGACGCCTCTGATTCAGGAAGTACACTCTTTGTTGTCGGGAATTAGGCCCCCGATGGTATTAGCTCCCTCAAGTGAGGGACATACTGACAAGAGCGGTATTACATATGTCAATGACCAGCGCCATCTTCATAGGGCACAAGATAGCGGTCTGAGCGAGCATATAGTTCCAACCAGCCCTGGAGCCCCATCCGACCAGCACTTTACTCAAACGGAGGAGGACAGTGATCTGAGTATCCGTTTGCCTATAGACGGAGATGGGCCCCACAACTCTAGTATCTCGTTTACAGGAAACGACTCTTGTAACGAGGAGCCTGAAAAATTGGCTATATTTTCCAATTTGTTTCAAGGAACATTGGAACCAGTCACTGAGAGCTTCATCTCAGATACTCCGCGATCTAACGGGATCTTAAACCGTTCAGTGTCACTGCAGGACACATGCCAACTAGTGCCAGTAACTCTCAACGGGGAGGGCAAGGTTGAGAATTTTTTTAGAACCAGAGTTTCAGACGGAGGACTATACGGGCATCTCACAAACTTTCCAGGCCAGGAATTAGTGAGGGAACATGCCTTATAACTTCGCAAGGAGCTATATTGGAGAGCTCTGTCCCGCTTCATATTGGTAGGGGAAGAGCAAGTCCAGAACCACTGCCAGGGGCAGATATTACCTACCTTTTTCCAAAGGAAGAAGCTATTGAGATCAGTGAGGATTCAATAGAAACCCAGCAAGAAATCGGAGGCTCTACACCAGAGGAACCCGAGACGTTGCATTGTTCTCGCACTGTACCAGCGGTCGCAAACCCGCTGACGCGCAGCGAGGAAGTCGCCATCGCCAGGTCGCCACAGCGCCCGCCGGTCACATCAGCTGACCAGGACAGCCTTTTGACGGTCATAGCAAGGGAAAGTTCAGACCCGCCATTAGACGGCACAGGTCCGAAGAGAGATCAACTCTCCCAACGGAGCATAGGAGCTTGTTCAAGGAGAGGAAGAAGGAGGAAATGTAAAAGAAGGAAGGTCGAAGAGCACTGAATAGGAAGGAGAACGGACAGACAGCCGTAGACAGAGTTAAGGGCCAGTGTGAAACTCAGAGATTTCAGTAATGAGATCGTTGCTCAATCTTCGAAGGTGGGAGTGCTGTGACGAAAGTACTGAGATTCTGTCTTTCAAATGGCCCATGTTTTTTTCTCCTTGCAATTTGTTCACTATTTTAGGAGGGATTACAGGTAATCCTTCTCCATGTTTCTTCTCCTTCTATTATTTACGTTTTTCAGAGTGAGATCACGATGGAGTTTTATCTCATCTGCTGTATGTTTCTTCTTTATGGAGTTTAGAGTGTGTGTGTAGGGAATTGTTGCAGTAGTATTCTAGATTAAGACTATAGAGCCTTGATAAGATTTGCACCAGTTTGTTTTTCTTTTAACTCATTCATTCCAGAGTTATTTTGCACGCTGTGCCAGACTTTTTTTGTGGGCAGAATTTTATAGAGTGAAGTGTTCATCTTTCAGTCTAAATTTGTTTGTGAATTTTCCTTTGAACATGTACTTATTATATACCAAACTGTAGGGAAATGGATAGAGAATTCAAATATATAATGTCTGTGGTAGTATTAACACAAGTATGTTCGGTATAATTTAATCATTTTGCATGTAAAATTGAAAAACGCTAAAAAGTTGACTGTAGAATATGATCTTACCAAAGACAAATTACTGTCGTAGACAATAAAACTTTCTTTTTAGTCTTCAAACGTCAAGTTAATCCATATACAAAGTAAAAAAAAAACATGCTTATGGCCAAAATTAGTACATTTAGTGTTATTCGCACCAGTTTTTCCATGGTTCTTTGTAAGAAAAAAAAAATTATGCAATCGTGCATTACGTAATTTTCAAACAAATAAATAAGAATAACGTCATATAAATACTTTTTTACTCTTGTTTAATGTTTTAATAGTATCCCTAGCTTCATCTTCTACCAAGAACTAGTGATTAGATGTTACGGTAGGTCTAGTTTTGTTGCTTTTTGATCGGCCAGAATATGACTACGCCCACTCATCAACTAAATCTAGTGTGTCTAGCTTTTCTGCATATATTCCGTATTTTGACAACAAACTGTGACTACCAAACAATCATCATCAATGTCAGCAATGTTTCAAAGTAGTTTGACACAATTATTTGCTTAGGAGACTTAGAAAATGTAAATATAAAGCGTGACATATTTCTCTAGCAAAAACAACGAAAAACGTAAACACGCGAATCTTCACAAAAATTGTGATAATAACATCAAAACACGCACATGTGCTGATTAACTAAAGTCAAATTAGTTGTTTAAATAGTAGCGGAAGTCATTCTACGAGTTTTAATATATAAACTGCATTAAGCGGACGATTTTTAGGGTTTATTCGTGATAAACTAAAAACCACGCTCTGAGCGTTGCTCTGGCACGGCGTGTTGAATTTTGCAACGCTCAGAGCGTTGGTCTGGAGTCAAAGAGTTAAAGATATGATAGGTGGCTAGACGCATTTTTCGGGGATTTTATATATATATATATTTCGGCCATTTTGCTTCATTGCCAGTAGAGGGCAGAGCTTAATCCCATTTCTTTGTCTAGCAGTACCGGTTGCATCAGTATTGTTTACAATTCTGATTGGCTGAGAGCTAACGGCATTTGAAATCATTGGGTTAAAAATCGAAGCGAGGTCAGCGTGCTGTTAGATGATGATAAATAGGCTCGCATTTCATATTTTCGTTCTCTTAAATGTAATTGCCAGCCGCGTGCCTGAGTCAAAATTGTCGATTGCCTTTCAGTGGGAAAATTCGAGTTTTGCAGGTACCGGCTTTTGTGTGGGGAAGAGCAGAATTTTTGATACCACAAAATTTCTCCCACGGCAATGTTGTGGCATTCGCCGACATGCAAAGTCGTGCGTCAATTGCCAGTGGCGGACGGAGCGAAAGAAAATACGTTTTCCCAAGGCAGGGAAGACATTCTCCAGTTGAAAGGGATTTTGGTGGAAAATCCGGAGCTCTGATGCTCAATCTTCTTACACCCGCAAATCGGCAAGTTGCCAGCATGGTTGTAAATTTATTTCAATTCGTCCCAGCCATAATAATGCCGAAGGCCCGAACCTAGAGTAGGGAGCGGGCAGGTAAATCCAGAGTGGTAGCAGCCAAACCAGCTATCAAATCATAGTTTTTCCAGAAGCAGTGGTGAAACCTAGTCGTCAATTTCAAGAATTGTGGGGAGCAACAGGGTCAAAATCCTCTCCACAGATTTTACAGCAGAGGACAGCTGCTGAAGTGTAGTCTACAGGTAGTAGACCAGAAAGACAGAACTGAGACATAGTTTTGTGAAGATCATAGCAGAGAACAGCTGTTGAAGTGTAGAGGTGCAGTTAGCTGTGTAGCAGTTCAGGAGATTTTCAGGATAGGTTGGGTAGAAACGAAGTCTGTGCAGAGTTGGTGTGGACACTTCGTAGTAGATCCAGCTGATTGTGTACTTAGAGTTTATATTACAGTTTTGAATAGCTAGTTTGGAGTGGAGGCTCGGCATCTGAGACCCCCCCCCCCCCCAGTGCAGTGTAGTTTATTTCATTTAATCTTACCTTCTCTCTCCATACAGGTGAAACTTGTGGGTGAAGGGTTGGGTTTTGATAATACAACATTTGTAATTTTTCCTGAATTTGTTTGTTTCAGGAGTGCTTACACTGCTATTTTTATGTATTTGACATGTATACGAGTTTTGTTTATAGGTGTAAATAAAACTTGGAAATTAGAGCTGGAATCAGTCATTTCATTTACGTACAGTAGCTATCTGTTGTCTGTATCATGGTGTATGTGAATCATAATTGAACCTTATCCCCTTAGGGTAGTTAGAGGTAGTCAAGGCCATAGCAATTAAGACGTCCAAAGTGGTGAGGAAAGAATCAACCTCGGTTCTCAACCTCGGAGCCAATGGTCTCACTTTCACATTTGCACTGTCATTTTCATCTGAATCTATCATTTCAGTCTTTCTTCTCACTAATGTCTTGTCACTATATGTAGAGAGCCTTTAGTCTTAAATCCATTTCGTGACAGCCTGGTGTTCATCTGATGTCAGAATTGTTGTGTCATCCATGAATGCTTTAAGCTGCGGCATGTGACATCTTCCATTGAGCTTTGGACCTTCTGCAAATCCTTCAGCTGCTTTGAGGATTACCTGCATAGCTAACATGAATAATATCAGAGAGATGGTGCATCTCATCGCAATTCCATCTTGTAGATCAATCTACTTTGTTACGTAATCTCTGGTTGAAAATCTGACACAGAACCCTGAGAAATACAGCTTCAGCATTGCTGCAATTTCTTATGGGACATGGTACATTTCCAGGGCCTGCCACAGCATCTGGTGTGGAATAGATCCATACACATTAGCTAGATCCTACCAGATTACATGGAGATTTGTTCTGTCAGACTTAGCCTTTTGAATTGCTTTCCACATTACTGTGGCATGCTCTAGACACCCTGGTGTACCTGGGATACCTTTGGATGGTAGTGTCAATGTATCCATTCTCCAAGAGGCTTGTAGTGAGCCTTTTAGCCATCATTGAGAAGAATATCTTCCCTTCCACATTAAGTAGTGAAATTGGCCTGAACGGACTGCTGTCTGTGGAATTTTGTTCCTTCAGGATGTAGACTCAATTTGCCTTTCTCCATTCTTTGCTTACAAGCTGATTTTTCCAAGCATTTTTCAGCAAATGGAGCAGCCGCTTCAGAACTCCAGGAAATCTCTTATATACAACATATGGGACATCATTAGGACCTGGAGCTAACTTGCAAAGCACTTTTTGGACAATGCTCTACATCTTGCATTGTTGGAGGCTTGGTGTTGAATGCAACTCCTGGCTTACTAGGCCATATAAGGCCTGCCATGCTGCTGAGCGGCTCATCTTTGCAACAATCTGAATAGGTCATTCTAAGGTGTTCTTCCAGATCTTCTTTTCCAATGTTTAATGTTCCCCACCATGGCTGTTCAAACAATTCTTTGGCAAACTTGAAGGGCTCCCTGAAGAATCTTTCCCTATCCCTCCGCGTTTTCCTTCTTTTCCTACACAACATTACTGCTCTACACAGAGCATTATGCTGGCCTTTCAGGTGCCCCCAAATCTGTTGTAATCCTTCCTTCTCTGTGTCCACTACGTTCTTGAACTGTTTTCAGGCATGCTTCTTATTTCTTGATCTCTACTATTCTGATTTGTCTTCTACTTTTTTATGGTGTGTTACTCTTTGTTGCCTCTCTGACTACCAACACTTTGTGACAGTGAAGATATTTTATGTTGCTAAAGATTTCCAGCTTTTCCTCCAAGGTTTTCTGTTTCAGGTTGTTATCCAGCTCTTTTGACAAGGCTTCGTCCAGCAGTTCCCAAAGTTCTTTTGCACTGGCAGGTGGAAACTTGATTGCATCTCTTTTCCAGTCCAAGAAGTGTGAGAGATCATCATCAGGCAGATCAAATTGAATTTTCTTCGTGGTGCAGATTGACTTCTGGCTAAGGTCTTCTAACATCAAGTCTGTGAAACTGTGGATTCATCATTTGCCCCCCCCCCCCCCCCCCCCCCCCCCCCCCCCCCCCCCCCCCCCCCCCCCCCCCCCCCCCCCCCCCCCCCCCCCCCCCCCCCCCCCCCCCCCCCCCCCCCCCCCTTCAATGAATCCTGGGGCCATCTATCATTTTTTGGTCCTGTAACAATTGTTTACAGCTTACAGGGTGTCAACACCATCAGCCGGTTCCTAGTCTTTCCCAGTGTCATGTCTTTCCAGAAGTCCATCAGTTTTTCCTGATTGTTAATGGTCTGACCATGTAATTATGATAGGAAGTTCTATACAGCATGATACAACAGGAGACAATCTGATCATCAGAAGTTATACTTTGTCTAAACAATGGTACATACAACATCCCACCTCAGTATTAGCATCAAGATTCTGGAAGCCTCCATTATACTCCTGCTTACATTCATCAGAACCTGGATTTTGATTACAGTACATGATATATTTCAATTATTACATACATTCTGACTGATTCTTTAATGCATTTTGACAATCAGTTATGGCTATTATAAAGTACAAGAATGTTTGAAAAAAAAATATTATCTATAGTTGCATAAACTCAGTAAAATGCTTACTGACATAACAACACACTTACAAGAAGAGTCTTTGAAAGTTTAGACTATTTCTTCTTAACTAGAGGTTGTTGTTGTTGATGAACAAGAGTTGCTGAGCTTGTCACCCTTTTGCAGCCAATGTCAATTTGAAGAATTTGTATGTGTTCTGAGGCTGCTCATTGGTACCGATTAAAGTGTTTGTGATTGGTGGTCAATAAGCAATATACCCTTTAGTTCCCCAAGAAGCAGATAGGCCTTCAACAAACACATGCCAAGTCCTCCTGTCACATGTCAACAGCTCAAGTCCTCCTGTCAAGTGTCAACAGCTCAAGTCCTCCTGTCAACAGCTCAAGTCCTCCTGTCAAGTGTCA
The DNA here is from genome assembly GCA_024509875.1 of Oreohelix idahoensis. Classification (NCBI taxonomy): domain Eukaryota; kingdom Metazoa; phylum Mollusca; class Gastropoda; order Stylommatophora; family Oreohelicidae; genus Oreohelix; species Oreohelix idahoensis. The sequence continues at coordinate 187,608 of JAMPIV010009235.1, forward strand.
ACAGCTCAAGTCCTCCTGTCAAGTGTCAACAGCTCAAGTTCTTTCTTTGTTTTCTTCATCAGTTTCATTTGTCTCCAGCTCTCTTCTCCACACATTTTTAGTCTACCTCTGCCTTTCTTTCCTTGGGGATCTCAGAACAAGGACCACCATGTAATGCTATCAATAGGTTTCCTCAATGTGTATCTGTCACAGAATGCCTGAACTTGTTCTTTTGTGTGATCTCTCACACCTTCAGCCCTATGGCAGTATCATTTCTTTTTCTTAATTTTTCCCATTCAATTGCTTTTATTTGGCATAAATCATGTCTTTTGCTCTATGTTGGATTAGTAGGGCAAAGTCTCTAACACTCCGCACCCCTATGGAAGTATCGGACACAGAACTATCTTTAGTTTTCACACGTTTGCTTTGAGCCGATCCCAGACAGAACTGTAATAATGCCATGTAATTTGACCCACCAGCGACTGATAAGTTTTTGCTTCATTTGTCTGGCCAATTGAGATGGTCATCTCTATTGATCCCTTTCAACATAATGGTCCATCACTTGACTCCAGGTGGCTAGAGACTATCCCTATGTTTGCACAAGATGGGAGATAATGAGGTAATTGCTTCCAATGTACGTTCTGTAACGAGATTACAGATAAATCTGTCTGGAAACTCAAGATTTGCAGATGATAGCATCGTGGCAGTATCAGTGCACAACATTTGTTTGTGAAGATGGCACAAGGTGCCAGCAGAAGTATAACACAGTGATATGAAGAGGTCACACGTGGATATTAAATTTAATATTTTGAAACACATGAGAGTATTTTTTTAATTTGGAACACCACTACCCACATAGTGCTGAACAAGATTCGATTGGATTGGTTGATTTGAGAGGCAGGAATATACAATGTATCTCATTGGAAAATTAGACCAAAACGCAGCTGGAATTGGAACTTGAAAACTGGAAATATAATGTAACAAAATCAGAGTCACAGCACACATGGCAGCGCAAACGTCAGACTAGCAACTAATAAAAACCAGAAAGAAAAAGAGACAATTGGACTTAGAAATTCGACCACTATAAGTACCAGATCGAGTTTTGGGCAACTTTGGAATTTACAAGTAAACCCACATTTTTAATACAAGACTGGAAACTTAGGAATTTGATCACAAGTTATAGAGGAATTAAACAAAAGTTTTCCCAGGCCAGTGATTTTGTAGAACACCCGCCGTTCGAGGACTTAACTCTAATTTCCAGACCTAAGTGATTTGAAGCATCTAATACAGAGCTGTGTCCAGTCTAAATCTGTGCAAGGAGATTGTGTATTCCCAAATATTGGGTTCATGGTTACAAGCCATCAGATGATTTGTTCTAACGCCACTAGTGGGAGAGAAAAGCATCCACCCTAACCGCCTACAGTGGAAGAGAGTGCGAAGAAGGCTTTTGTCATCACAGAATTGATGAACCACAGGACTCACCTAGAGTTAAGTTTATTGTGTAAAACACGCACCAGCAAATTTTCCTAAAATTTCCATCTACGTCTCGATGAGAAATTTGTATCCATTAAAATTTCACAAATCTTTCCATATTTATTTTAAACTGTTAAAGACTAATTCACTTTTAAATTTGTTACCTGTTGTTTTAAAACTAAACACTAATAGTTGATTCTGTTTATATGTATGAAAGCAAATATACAAGCCAGCCTCCTTGATAAATACATAGATAAATTCACATCTATTATAGAGCCATTACTTATAACAGCAACTCGTTGGATTACACCAACTGGGGGCTTGAATGGGCCAGAAACCATTGCTTATATCCTTAACAAAAGGCAAAGGACAGATATAAGTTAACCATTGCTCAGCGCTATGCCGCATGGTTCTTGACCTGGAAATATCTTGTGAAGGCTCCCCTTAAGGTAGAAGTGTCAATAACCTTCTACCTACATCTCTGCCAAGAGTAATCTGGTCAAGGTAGACACCTTTGATGATCCATTTAGATACTCTTGCGTTTTGGTCACTGTTGGACCACTACTGCAAAGCAGGGGAGGCAATCTGTGACAGTATCCTATCCATCGCCAGCATCTTTTTCTCATCTCGTTCCACTGGCACTTGTCTAGTTCTTGTCATCAGTTCCACATTTGTAACTTTATAATACCATTTCAAACCTTATATTCTATGCAAGCTTCCATTTATGAAAGTTTGTAACCTACTTTTTGGTTCTGCATCTTTCTGAGCCATGCATTAGGACTGACTTGACATTTGAGTTGAAGATTTTTATCTGCTTTCTTGTTTTCCTGTCTTCTATCTTGTTTATGGTTTATGTTGTTATCGATGCTTTGTGCTGATGTTCTCTTTTTCCCAGTACCTCTCCATATGTCTCATTCCATATATTTTTTTAGTTGTTGCCAGTGGTCTTCTGTATTGGCTTCATCATCCAGTTGTTGGAGTAATTGTCTGTTGTTTGTCCATCACGGGTGATGAAGACCACTCTGTTCATCCAATTATTAGGAATATGTTAGATTGCTCTATGGGTACGAAGGTGACTGATGAGCCCGATGCAGGTCTTGAAAGATCTTGGACAGTGTGGGCAGGGAATGTCTGCTTCATGTGAAGGTTTTATTTCACGGTATTTTCTAGCTTGTCTCCGCTGTTGCTCTTCTGGATGATTCGCATGCCGCTGCACCTTTACGAAGAGATGTGCGCCAAGCAGTTCGGTCTTGCACAGCAGCTTCCCATATGTCTGGGTTTATGTCAAAGGTTTTCAATGACGTCTTTAACGAGTCTTTGAAGCGCTTCTTTTGGCCACCATGGGAGCGTTTACCCTTCTGCATCTCACCATAAAAGAGTATCTTTGGCAGTCGATGGTCTGGCATGCGGACTACATGACCTGCCCAGCAAATCTGTGACTGCATCAGAATAGTATGGATGCTAGGGATACCAGCTCTGTCAAGAACGGCGGTATCCGGGATCTTGTCTTGCCATTTGATGTTCATTATCTTCCTGAGACAGACTGTATGGAAGTGGTTTAGCTTCTTTACATGGCGCCTGTATACAGTCCATGTTTCGAATGCATAAAGCAGCACTGGAAGCACCGCAGTTCTGTAAACCTTCAGCTTTGTCTGTAGACTAATGCCACTTCGATGCCAAACATTGGTGTATAGTCTGCCAAATGTGCTGCTGGCTTTGGAGATCCTGGTGTTTACCTCATCATCAATGACGACGTTCTGGGAAAGTGTGCTACCAAGGTATGTGAATCTGTTCACAACATTCAGTTTCTCACCATTTACTTTGATGATTGCTCAGTATAAACTGTGCCAGAAGCTGGTTGGTACATGATTTCTGTTTTCTCCGTGTTGATGGTAAGCCCAAAGTTGGCACAGGCTTCGGAGAATCTATCCACGCTGTGCTGCAGATCAGCCTCTGAGCCAGCACTAAGGGCACAATCGTCAGCAAACAGAAGATCTCTGATGGTGTGTGATTTGATCTTGGTTTTTGCTTGAAGCCTCCTAAGGTTAAACAGTTTTCCATCAATATGATATCTGATGTCGATTCCTGTGTCCTCGTCTCTGAAAGCATCAGTCAGCATAGCAGAAAACATGATACAGAACAGAGTCGGTGCAAGTACACACCCTTGTTTAACTCCGTTTGAGACGGGGAAAGGCTTCGACAGCTCACCGAGGTGGTGGAGTAATTAGTATGTGTTGGAAACTGTGATTGAAACTTTGTCTCTTATTTCTTGATTTCTTAGATATTCCACATTATACAGATATATGTGCCAGATATTTTAGAAAGCACATTATTATAAACCCAGTATAATAAACAGATCTCAAATGTATTTGCATGAAAAATAACGCAAATAGTGTGAATTTAATGTATATATTGTACTTCACACATTAACCTTGAGTATTGGTGCAAATTATATTTTAAAATTAAGTTTATGTTCACAGCTGTATGAAATAATGCTAGACATTAAGCATAAAAGCACTCATGTTTTATGTGTCTGTAGAGACAATTTCCAAATTGTACTGGCACACTACTGCACAAAGTATAAATAAAATAAAATTTGTCTTTTCATTTAATACAAGAAGACATATTTTTACCTCTTTTTTGCATTTCTAGCATGTTTTGTGAGCTAGAAGATAATATGGCACATGGTTTCTTAAGATGTTGTAAAGGGGTGGGGGACTTCTAGAAAAATTAAGAAGCACTGGTTCAGATAGAGAAATGCTTTGAAAATTTATTCAGCTCTATGACTCAGATCACAGACATACAATCATCAAACATGTATAACTCTTCAATATATTTTCAGATTATAATACAATTGCCAGGTTACAAAAATATTTGCATCATCTGTGTTAGCAGTATCTCAATATACCAGCATGTTACCAACTGTTTTAGATTTTGTCAGATATATTTGATTTTCAGATTGAAAGAAAAAGAAAATGGAAAGCAAAATCCAATTTCTGGATAAAAAAATTACCGATTTTAAAGTGAATGCTCTTTTTAATTCTTGATAGATACTTAGATTTCTTCTTCGTTCACCCTAAAAAGGACGTTGGTTGTGTTGTGTCCATTTACAGCGAAGCTGCGATATTTGCGCCTTTCGGCCAAAACATCCGACTTCAGCATGGTATTTTTGGGACCGTGTTAGCCTTCCCTCTTCGATCCCTACTCACTCAGCCAGACTGTAGTGATGCAACCTGTTTCCAGGACCACCACTTGGAGGTGGAGTAGGGTCTTGGTTAGCTCTGGTTCGCTGACCCTGATACATGCAGTCTAGCTATGGGTTGCTAACTGCATTCCCCACTGTTGATGCGTCTTAGGTCCCAAATACTTAGATTTAACCAAGTGAGTTAAATTGACAGACCTCTATTAAAATATTTCATGTGCCATAAGTAATTGGTTATCACATCAGTGGGTTAGTAAGGGTTGCTAAGGAAGTAAAGAATACTAACACTGTTATCTTCCAGGCATGTCATGAGGTGACTAACAAGGGTTGGTCATGTGACCAGTTACCACATCCTGTAGACTATTTTTAACTACAAAAACTTTACCAAGTAATTTGTATAACATCTCTGTAGAGGTGTCCATTTCTGCTTTTATAGCCTCTACTGGAATATCATCAGGACCAGCTACTTTTCCTTCTGTTAGAAGCTTTATGCCTTTCTTTATTTCTTCCTTAGTTGGTTTTTCATAGTTGACTTGTAACTCTTCGATGGCTGGCTGGAAGTCTGGGGGATTTCGTGGATCCAGTCTGTTGAGAAGTTGAGTCTGTTTTGTGGAACTGTCTGGGAGAGAGAAGAAATATCACCAGAATGAGAAGAAGGATCTCTGGTCAAACTGCCTTAGAAGGGAGATTTACAACAGATTTACAAGTGAATTAATTACAAGTGAATAATTTTATTATTAGTTGCAGGAAAAATATTTAAGAGATTCATCATCAAGTACTTAAGAGTCTGTGGACAGAGAACAATCAGGTTCTAGGCAAAGCAGATCCTGTACAGATGTCACGTAGCGTTGGATGGATAAGAATTTATTTAGAGGAAATAATAGATCTGATGTGGAAGATTTGGCTCAAGGAATTCCTGCTGGGTTTTCCACCACTGAAGGGAGACAAAGAGGGTAAATTCTCCTAACTAGACAGGTCTGGAAAAGATTGTAAGGAGATATTTGGTCTCTCGCTACCATCGTCCCCTTCTCAGTTATCTATTATTATTATTCTTTAAATTATATTATATTTTACGAGCCCCCCCTCCCTTATAAAGGAAGATAAACATAGACAATATTCAACATCTAATGGAAGGAACAAAGCATGGGGTACAGTATATACACCCAATTGGTTTATTGCAATAAAATGAATAGATGGTGATGATAGTATTGTCGATGGAATTAGTGTCTGCTGTATGTATTATGTGTCTCACAATTCAAGTGTTTTTCATCATGGATGACAAACATATGTGGCATTGATTTGGTGAGTTCCCTTTTTCGTGGAACTTAGCTTTTCAGCCCCTGGCTGATAGTGAAGTGAGGTTAGTTCTCCGGTCTCCTGACGTTGCCCCAGGTAGGTCTTGAATGGTTCGGATTTGCCTTCTCTGTGCTCGACTCCGTATTCAGCTCTGAGATTGGACTGTCGTGCAAGGCTCCACCATAGACTGAAGACAAATACGACGGCTTCATTAATTTTCTAGCTTTAGAAAGCAGTCTTTCCCTAAGCCGTCCCTCTGCCAGTTATCTCAGATTTTAGTCTCTAACATCATATGTCTAGAGCCTAATCTTGAATTCAAGTTTCTCTTTTCTGTCCTTTATTATATTTCTCTGCCCCAGTGGCAGTATTATAATTCTTTAGACTGATTTATCGTCAACTTAACCCGATGAATTATTATAAATGTCAGTTAAACCCACCAAATTTATCATAGAAATGTCGGCAACAGTATTCTAGTTCTGTGCCTCTAGCCTAATCGTCATGTCAATTATGATGAATTTAACAAATAATTGGACATCAGTGTTTTAGAATTGTCTGACAACATTATCACACACTTCATGTCTGGTCGCATCGTCATATAATTTATAATGAATATATGTCACGGTCTGTCACATTATCGTTAAAATAAATTTCCGTTAGTCTAAGCGTCGGGTCGAAAATAATAAAATAATATGGAAATTAATAGCTATATATATATATATATTCTCATTATACATTATTATGAACATGTTGTACATATCCCGTGGGATCATAAAATATACCCGATCACATGTGGCTGGAGGTGATCGTAAAACAAAAATTATAAATAAAGTAAACGCAGTTATACCAATTTTGCGTCGATTTTATAAGGTACTATACATTTCATCACAATACTATTTTCTAACGAGATTTTCACTTACCTACTCAAAGATGGACGTTAACCCGCAATTTAGACACGTGGCTTCAGTGCTTTTAATGCGAGAATTCGCCGATATCTGGGTTAGACCTAGCTGTCTCAAGGTTTCCTGGGCAAGTGAAGAATGCCTGTGTTGGCGCACTTTTAGCGGGACATTTCCGCTTGGACACGTGATCCGTAGCGTGCATCATGTGACCTTAGCGTCATATAAATGCTCCAATCAATAGCGTTAAAAGTCACGTGGGGGTGTTCCGAAAGTGGCATAAACTGGTTTTATCAGTTTAAGCAGTCTTAAATTAAAACAGGTTCCTAGCTACCGAGGTCAGGGGTCTGTCGTGGAATATTCTAATCCACATATATAAATTATCAAGTAAATATAAAGCCTAATAAATACATATAATAAATAAAGGAAGAAGAATGGTAAAGAACAGTGCTGTCACAATGACTGTACTCGAAATCCCCTTGTTTTCTACTGCGTATGCAAATTGTAACGCTTTCACGTTGATATTAAAGGCCTTCTGCAACATACACGCGTTTCCCAAACACACAATAAAATGTGCTGCCTTTCTAAGAAAAACCTTGAAATATGCAAGTTGACCTAAATTTTAAATTCCATTCATGTCTTTTTCTACACTATGTTACCAAGATCAAAAGACAGATGGACTAAAGGATAGCGAGAAGAGAGAGGGGCGAATAAAGCCGAACGCATGCAAAATTAAACACGCGTCTCGCTATTAATGCCACCCCCAACCCGCGTCGCGCGATACACAAATGCTGCCATCACGCGTGTAAGACTACAAGCACTAACTTTTTCGGACGGACAGTGATAAATTCACTACCCTTCCCAGAGTTAGGTTTTAAAATCATAAAAAAACGCTTATTAGGAAAGATAACAATAGATGGGTTTACGGTTGAAAACATAACAGTACCCAGACAGCACATCTTCGAAACAGGAGGTAGAAGAAATTGCATATTTTGAACGCAGCCACGTAGCTCTTTTAAATTTGGATATTTGGGTTCCTTAGGGTTTGCTGACAAAGAATATGTAAAACGTTACGCAAATAGTCTAGGAATTAACAAGTTATAACCAAAATAAAATATTGGGGATGCCTGACAGCATGAAATCATTTCTGCTCATAAAATTTTTTTATAACATGTTTGAAAAAACCTTGCGTTACAGAAATAGCCTACCATGTAAACTCCAAATTGATTGGAGCGCAACAAATGAAAGACGAACCACGATTGGTCGGACTATAAATACTATCTTGGTTGTTAGGGAGACGTAGAAAGGTAACATTTTTTCAAACACTTGTCGAAACGTGGCCTCATTGGCTAGACTCGCTGATATAATCACTTAGGAGCGTTAGTTCGAAACCACTTGTTTAAATAAGCTTGATAAAGCGACAGTGCGTTGAAGCCAGCTCACATTTTTGCTAAAATAAAAGCCTGGAACATAAGCAGATGGGAATTTGTGCCAGTAAATGTGCCAGAATTCATTGCTAATCAACGTATCTGTGTTTATTTCCATGAAATTGTGGTAAGCTTGAACCATTCAGTATCTTTTAATGAAAATTGAATGTAAATTGTTAATTTATGCCTGTATATATATGTGTAGTTCAGTGGCAAACAGGAGATAAAGCCTATAATGCTCCAGCCTGAACAGAGGGTGTCGGAGGGAAGTAAAACGGCATGGAATGGCCAAATAGTACACTGACACCTGGATGATTGATTAGACAGAAATAATGCTGGAAGTGCAGAGGCGTGGTAACCATTAAGGAGGTAAATACTGGTATAAAGTATTTCAGATGAAGCTGACAGTTGGCCTAACGCTCTGAACTCAATGTTTGTGTTGTATTGTGATCAGTGTAACAAGAGAGTTTAAGTTAGTTATGAAGTAGAAGGTACATCCTTCTTGATTTCAGGGACCGTGGTCTTGATGGTAGTGAGCAGCACCTGGTCAGAGCTTTGCTGAATCCGGAGTCGGACAGCATACTCCTTGGTCTTTTTAGCTATCAGTGAGGTGTCTCCTGAACCCAGGAGAGAATTCGAGCAGAGGAGTCCTTTCCTGCCACCATCACTCAAGATAAGCAGATTTGGCCAGCTGAGCTCAACATTATGTCCCCTCATCTTGAAATAACTTTGTAAAAATAACATTCAGAGGGGAATTTAATTGTCTTAATATCAGGAACTGAGAACATCTCCAATACTAGTCCCTAAAGACAAACTATTGAAGTCATGATGACAAATACCAACAGAGCTTGAACAAAACAAAACCAGTATTACCTCATTTTACTACTACACAACTGACACACATAGGATATTTGTAATAATATATGTCACTACTATATTCATATTGGTAAATTCTGTACATATAACTTGTAATTTAAATTGATTGTGATTCCTGGTTCCCTTGTAGTTGAATCAGGACACATATTCATTCATGCCAGTAATGAATACATATTGTTATTTGAAAAGTTATCAGTGATTTTTTTAAGATATCCTTGTAGAGTGTTATATGTATGTGAGTGTCACAGTGTTGTCAAGTGTAGTGGAATAAATTAAATTGTTTATCCGTCTGTTGTTGTTATGACTTACACTTCATCATACACATACCCTAGACACATAACGTAGTCATCACACTATTCCAGAATAATTCTGACTGAGATATATAGATATGTGGTAGCAAGTAAGGTTATCTATAATACACTACTCTTATTAGATATAGATACCTTCACAGCTGATCTCAGTCAGTACACTAAGTCCCCTATAAATATTTATAACATCCAACTTCACCACAGGGTCAACAATGACGTCGTATCTAAAAATAGCATTAAACGCGAGGAGAAAATCACTGAACGCTAGGAGAATTTCCACAAGTGACACTTCTCAGCACTTTGCGATCATGCATTGAGGATGGGAAAAAATGATGTCACGTAAATAATAAAAAAAATGAAGAGAAGATTGGCCAAGTCGTCACACAAGCCCCTCCTCAAGTTTGACGTTCCGTCCAACTCCACTGGTCCTGTCTTCCTCTTCTTTTTCAGTTTCTCATATCTCCTCGGTTGCGTCCGGATGTTGGCTCAAAAAATCTGCCCCTACGTTGTTCCTCCCAGGTATGTATTCTGGTTTTCTTCCTGGTTTTCTTTGGATGCCTATGTCTGCAGCAATGCTTCCCTAGGTCCTGTAACTGGTCTACCCTATGTGTTGAGGTTACCTGGTTACACTCTGAACAGGACTTCACATATCGAGCTATGTCTTCTGTGATGCCAGGCCAATAATAACGGGTGGCTATCCTTTGATTTGTGGCACCATTACCCAGGTGTTCACTCAAAGTAGCACCGTGCCCCCATTCCATAACTTTATTTCTATATATGGATGGCACCACAATCTGTCCATGACTTTTTAGCCCTCTGCCAGCTTTCCTGTGCAAGAGTCCATGTTCCATATAAAAGTCACCCTTTCTTCGAGGGTTATGTGAGTCTCTCAATTTGCCAAAGCAAGGCCCCACTGTGCTATCAGCTGCTTGAGCCCTTATCATCTTATTCGGATGAATTTCTAATTTAGAGTCCCTCTCTATGCATTTGGAGTCAGACCTGGTCTGGACGGCAGCCATAACCACAGGCTTTACTGGTTTTCCTAAAAAGACATATCTACGCCCTAACATCAGGGGGTAGAAAGGATCCTCTAATACTGCAGCATTGATTTCCCCTTCCACATAGCGACAACTGACCTGAGTCTTCGCTATGGGCAAATTTAAGGGTAATGCTCCCTTGAGTGGCCCCTGGATATCCACTGTTTCTGTGGTGAGTTGTTCGGGGTGCACCAGAGATGAAGAAATGACCGCGTCATAAGACAAACCTGTGTCATACATCCCGATGACTTGGTTGCCATTCACGGTCACTGTCTCCTGTATAGGTGGGTGATGGAGGCTATTCTGACTCACTGTCAGTTCCTTCCTGTCAACAGCCCTCACCTTCAAACATGCAACATGATGTGGAGGGTTTTTCCTTCTGCACTCGGCAGTATTGTGGTTGCTCATTTTGCACGTCTTACACCACTTTTCTCCCCGCCTCTGATGCTGGAAAGCTGATCTCTGAGTAGTCTTGTAGTCTGGCTTGTCATGCTTTTTGAAGTGGTGGTAAGGTAGATTCATTTGGGGGTCCAAGTGTGTCTGAGGTGTCGGCCTCGATAATTCTTCCGGTTGGTTCCACCGGGATGGGTCATTCTCCGTTAGCGCTGCCTGATAACGTTCCGCCAACTGGACGATGGATTCTAAAGTGCTGGCCCCATTCTCTGTCAGAAATCTTCTCATGTCGGAAGTCATGGTGTCCTTCAGTTGTTCAATAACGACCATCTCCTTCAGACCTTCCCAATCATGAGAAAAATTCCCTAGGGCACCCCACTTTTCCACGTATGAATCCAGTCTAGCAGCAAATTGAGCAAAGTTCTCTCCGACTTCCCAACTAGAGTTACGGAACCTCTTCCTATAGGCGTCAGCATGTAGCTCATAACGTATCAGGAGTGCCTTTTTCAGAGAGTCATAGTCATCCTGTAAACCTGGAGGAAGCTTGCTATACACGTCATAAGCGGTTCCTCTAAGCCCTTGTGACAGTTTCAGGTTCCACTTGCTCTTCTCCAAACTAAACGTGGTGGCAAACTTCTCAAATTTGTCCAAATACCTATCGATCGAGTCGGCTTGTTCCGAGAAAGCTTCAAATGGAACCGTCAAGGGTCCCAAAGTTGACATGAGTGAGGATGGCAAAGGTCAGGTGCCCCCTGCGTGCAAGGATGGCATATCATCTGGCCGTGGCGATAGGTTGCCTGAGGAGGTAGATGCTGTCGCACCGGCTACCGGTTCAACTCTTTGAGCCTGTCCCTGCATCTCTAACTGCTTCATCTTCAATGCATGCTCGCGTTCATCTCTCTCGCTTCTTTCCCTAGCGTCTACAGCTTTTATCCTCTCATCTATTTCTGCTAACTTTATTCGCTCTTCTCTTTCAGCTTTCGCTGTTTCTCGAGCGTAATGCTTATCAGTCTCGACACTGACAAAATTCGCAAGGTCCACCCCACTATAACCTAGATCTCGACCGGCCTCCCCTAGTGCTGCCTTAAGCTTAACTATTTCAGCCATCTTTTGCAGTTATAGTCCACACTGAGTAAGCTAGTGCTACCTTCCAATAGTATTTCTAACAACAAGTAAATACTAATTATTGATCAGACTGCTGTAGAATGAAATTACTACAGTTATGGAGACTTAAGGTCTGTAATTCAATGAAATACAAAATCATGAACTAACTTAATTAAACACAACATATATAAAGGGATTCACCAATCAATGCCTAAAATTCTAGAAAAAATGTTTTCTGTCTTTCTAGAGCTCACTGTGTGAAAATACATGTGTTAAAATGGTATACTGTAATGACTGAATGAATGATACTATCCCCGAGGTATGATAAAATACATAAGTTCAACTCCCGGACTGAGACCCCAGTGTCACGTAGCGTTGGATGGATAAGAATTTATTTAGAGGAAATAATAGATCTGATGTGGAAGATTTGGCTCAAGGAATTCCTGCTGGGTTTTCCACCACTGAAGGGAGACAAAGAGGGTAAATTCTCCTAACTAGACAGGTCTGGAAAAGATTGTAAGGAGATATTTGGTCTCTCGCTACCGTCGTCCCCTTCTCAGTTATCTATTATTATTATTCTTTAAATTATATTATATTTTACGAGCCCCACCCCCCCCCCGCCTTATAAAGGAAGATAAACATAGACAATATTCAACATCTAATGGAAGGAACAAAGCATGGGGTACAGTATATACACCCAATTGGTTTATTGCAATAAAATGAATAGATGGTGATGATAGTATTGTCGATGGAATTAGTGTCTGCTGTATGTATTATGTGTCTCACAATTCAAGTGTTTTTCATCATGGATGACAAACATATGTGGCATTGATTTGGTGAGTTCCCTTTTTCGTGGAACTTAGCTTTTCAGCCCCTGGCTGATAGTGAAGTGAGGTTAGTTCTCCGGTCTCCTGACGTTGCCCCAGGTAGGTCTTGAATGGTTCGGATTTGCCTTCTCTGTGCTCGACTCCGTATTCAGCTCTGAGATTGGACTGTCGTGCAAGGCTCCACCATAGACTGAAGACAAATACGACAGCTTCATTAATTTTCTAGCTTTAGAAAGCAGTCTTTCCCTAAGCCGTCCCTCTGCCAGTTATCTCAGATTTTAGTCTCTAACATCATATGTCTAGAGCCTAATCTTGAATTCAAGTTTCTCCTTTCTGTCCTTTATTATATTTCTCTGCCCCAGTGGCAGTATTATAATTCTTTAGACTGATTTATCGTCAACTTAACCCGATGAATTATTATAAATGTCAGTTAAACCCACCAAATTTATCATAGAAATGTCGGCAACAGTATTCTAGTTCTGTGCCTCTAGCCTAATCGTCATGTCAATTATGATGAATTTAACAAATAATTGGACATCAGTGTTTTAGAATTGTCTGACAACATTATCACACACTTCATGTCTGGTCGCATCGTCATATAATTTATAATGAATATATGTCACGGTCTGTCACATTATCGTTAAAATAAATTTCCGTTAGTCTAAGCGTCGGGTCGAAAATAATAAAATAATATGGAAATTAATAGCTATATATATATATATTCCCATTATACATTATTATGAACATGTTGTACATATCCCGTGGGATCATAAAATATACCCGATCACATGTGGCTGGAGGTGATCGTAAAACAAAAATTATGAATAAAGTAAACGCAGTTATACCAATTTTGCGTCGATTTTATAAGGTACTATACATTTCATCACAATACTATTTTCTAACAAGATTTTCACTTACCTACTCAAAGATGGACGCTAACCCGCAATTTAGACACGTGGCTTCAGTGCTTTTAATGCGAGAATTCGCCGATATCTGGGTTAGACCTAGCTGTCTCAAGGTTTCCTGGGCAAGTGAAGAATGCCCGTGTTGGCGCACTTTTAGCGGGACATTTCCGCTTGGACACGTGATCCGTAGCGTGCATCATGTGACCTTAGCGTCATATAAACGCTCCAATCAATAGCGTTAAAAGTCACGTGGGGGTGTTCTAAAAGTGGCATAAACTGGTTTTATCAGTTTAAGCAGTCTTAAATTAAAACAGGTTCCTAGCTACCGAGGTCAGGGGTCAACAATGACGTCGTATCTAAAAATAGCATTAAACGCGAGGAGAAAATCAATGAACGCTAGGAGAATTTCCACAAGTGACACTTCCCGGGACTTTGCGATCATACATTGAGGATGGGAAAAAATGATGTCACGTAAATAATAAAAAAAATGAAGAGAAGATTGGCCAAGTCGTCACAACAGATCTGAATGCCACATTGAGAATAATAGTGGAACAAAGTCTGAAATGGAAAGTATCTCTAGCATAGGCCTTTAACAAATGCAAAGCAAGTTTTCATATACTGTGCCATCCTTTCCAACTCTTCTTTACCCTTCTCTGTGTCTTTATTTTTGGTTTCCCCACTAGTCTTTCCCTTGGGATTCCAGAACAAGTACTTTCTTGTAATACTATCAGTAGGTTTTCTCAATGTGTATTCTGTCCTGCTACATCATCTTCCTCTCACCTCTTCTCTTGTTCTACTATCAGTAGGTTTTCTCAATGTGTATTATGTCCTGCTACATCATCTTCCTCTCACCTCTTCTCTTGTAATACTATCAGTAGGTTTTCTCAATGTGTATTCTGTCCTGCTACATCATCTTCCTCTCACCTCTTCTCTTGTTCTTGTAATACTATCAGTAGGTTTTCTCAATGTGTATTCTGTCCTGCTCCATCATCTTCCTCTCACCTCTTCTCTTGTTCTTGTAATACTATCAGTAGGTTTTCTCAATGTGTATTCTGTCCTGCTACATCATCTTCCTCTCACCTCTTCTCTTGTAATACTATCAGTAGGTTTTCTCAATGTGTATTCTGTCCTGCTACATTATCTTCCTCTCATCTCTTCTCTTGTTCTTGTAATACTATCAGTAGGTTTTCTCAATGTGTATTCTATCCTGCTACATCATCCTCCTCTCACCTCTTCTCTTGTTCTTGTAATACTATCAGTAGGTTTTCTCAATGTGTATTCTGTCCTGCTACATCATCTTCCGCTCACCTCTTCTCTTGTTCTTGTAATACTATCAGTAGGTTTTCTCAATGTGTAATCTGTACAGCTCCATCATCTTCCTCTCACCTCTTCTCTTGTTCTTGTAATACTATCAGTAGGTTTTCTCAATGTGTATTCTGTCCTGCTCCATCACCTTCCTCTCTTGTTCTTGTAATACTATCAGTAGGTTTTCTCAATGTGTATTCTGTCCTGCTACATCATCTTCCGCTCACCTCTTCTCTTGTTCTTGTAATACTATCAGTAGGTTTTCTCAATGTGTATTCTGTCCTGCTCCATCATCTTCCTCTCACCTCTTCTCTTGTTCTTGTAATACTATCAGTAGGTTTTCTCAATGTGTATTCTGTCCTGCTACATCATCTTCCGCTCACCTCTTCTCTTGTTCTTGTAATACTATCAGTAGGTTTTCTCAATGTGTAATCTGTACAGCTCCATCATCTTCCTCTCACCTCTTCTCTTGTTCTTGTAATACTATCAGTAGGTTTTCTCAATGTGTATTCTGTCCTGCTCCATCACCTTCCTCTCTTGTTCTTGTAATACTATCAGTAGGTTTTCTCAATGTGTATTCTGTCCTGCTCCATCATCTTCCTCTCATCTCTTCTCTTGTTCTTGTAATACTATCAGTAGGTTTTCTCAATGTGTATTCTGTCCTGCTCCATCATCTTCCTCTCACCTCTTCTCTTGTTCTTGTAATACTATCAGTAGGTTTTCTCAATGTGTATTCTGTCCTGCTACATCATCTTCCTCTCACCTCTTCTCTTGTTCTTGCCACCAGTTCCCCATTAGACTTTATTTTTATTGTGTGTGTAAAGTCTCACAATGGTGCCATGTCCCCTTTTCTTTCACAGAAAAGCAGCACAAATGTTAAGAAAAGTAAATACATCTAAGTGGGCGAGAGTGTATTAATTTCATTTAGAAACAACTTACAAGAAAATAACAGCCTGCTACAACAGCTGAACATCCTTTTTAGGCTGTATAATCAATAACTAATGTTAGTGAGCAGCTGAATGTCCTCTCTAAGTTGTAGGATTACAACTAATGTTAGTGAGCAGCCGAACATCCTCTCTAGGCTGTATAATCACAACTAATGTTAGTGAGCAGCCAAACATCCTCTCTAGACTGTATAATCACAACTAATGTTAGTGAGCAGCCAAACATCCTCTCTAGGCTGTATAATCACAACTAATGTTAGTGAGCAGCCGAACATCCTCTCTAGGCTGTATAATCACAACTAATGTTAGTGAGCAGCCGAACATCCTCTCTAGGCAGAAAACCTATAAGCTACATATTTTTTTCTCAAAACCTATGTTGCACAGAAGCAACTCCGTTGGAGTTCGAGAGCAGAAGCGGTTAAAGTCATTGATGAAAGATTTGATTAACTGGCAGATCTACTAGAGAAGTTACATTAAAATGTTTTTAATTTCATTTTAATGCTTTGCTTTATTTCTGGTATTAAATTTTTGGATAATTGACCATGTACAAAAAAGATTACAAAATCCATCACGGAACATTGAAGATTTATATTCTCTCAAAAGAGAACTTAACATAACCAGTGACATTGTTTGCAAAGAAGTTTTTATTGCAAAGACCAAATGTGATAAATAGGACAGCACAATATTTATTAGACATCTTCCACTTTTCACTCTGAGGATGCACACAGATTGCAATTGACATGAAGTCCCTAAGCCAACAATATTGGGCCAACAATCAATGTTTGTCCGTACACTGAAATCATCTGAACATTATACATATTTGAACATTGTCCAACTCAGTCTGCTCATTAAGCAATAATAATTATCTTATTTATGACATAGCCCATAAAATCTCAGCATAGACATTTATCTTACTTTATACACAGACAAGATCCTCAATATTAGAATGAATACTTTTGGACACAATGATTAAGCAGACATCTTGCATCATAATAATTCTTAGGTGTAATGACCTGCTGAGCAATGACCTTTTCAGCACCACAAAGTTCCAAGATAATGTTTCCCAATAATTCATCCTAGTATTCTTAATAGAATTTAAGTCATGACAGTGTTTCATATAGTCCTTTAAACTTTCTTCTGATTTGTTCACAAAATGAACATGTATTTTATCTGGGGGTGATCAAGGGCACATTTTTTCCTGGATCACCCCGGGCAATAAACACCATATGTGCGAAACTGCATGGGATTTTCTGTCTAGACTCAAGATACCCAAAAACAAAAAATACAATTGAATTTTTTAAAAAAAACACACACACATGTATACATATAGAGTAGAAACCCTAAAAAATTATGATGTTTGTGGTGGTTGTGAATAAATAACTCTAATTACATTACATATTTGGCGCCTTAAAACCAGATTGCTCCAGGTACATTTTTGTATGTACCTGCAAGGATACTTGGAGAGGAGATGGGCACCGCCAAACAAACCTCTTGCCCACTGAAATGTTATGATGGAAAGTCAACTCAGTAATAATTTGCCGGATCGGCCGAGGCCCGGATTAACAACGACCGCGCTCTCATTGCTCCTTGAGAGTGATAAGTCAGTGAATGGGGTACAAACACCTGTTTTGAAACTTCCTAGAGGTTTTGTTGTTGGAACTTGGAATGTACGCACGCTATATGCGTGTGGAAAAGTCAGAGAACTAATAAATGAACTTGCTAGATACTCGTGGGACATCCTGGGCCTAGCAGAAGTCAGATGGACAGGATTAGGTGAATCAATAACGGATGATGGTCATAAAATTTGGTTTAGTGGAGATGAGTCCAAACATCAGCATGGAGTAGGTTTTATTGTACATAAAGATAGATTGAACTCTGTCATCAGCTGCACCCCAATAAATAACAGGCTTATTACCATACGTATTGCAGCACATCCAAAGAACATCTCCATCATACAGGTATATGCCCCCACTACTGACTATGAGGATGAGGCAATTGATACATTTTATGAAAATCTGGATGAAACAATTAAGAAAATTCCAAAGAAAGATCTTCTCATCGTGTTAGGTGATTGGAATGCTAAAATAGGGCCAGATGCATACGGTCAGTGGGCTGGCACAGTGGGGAAATTTGGGACAGGAGAAACCAACGATCGAGGACTAAGGCTACTAGAATTTGCCAGCAACTATAAACTAACCCTTGCAAATACACTATTTCCTCATAAGTTATCAAGAAGAACAACGTGGCATGCCCCGAAAACTGAGATACATGGCCAAATTGATTTTATTCTTGTATCCAAAAGATTCAAGTCCAGTATTAATAAAGCCAAGACTAGGACTTTTCCTGGCGCCGACATTGGTAGTGATCATGACATGGTATTGATGACGCTCAAGCTTAAACTCAAAAAGAACTATAATCAAAACAGATGTTCTCAGTTAAGATTCAATTTAGACAAACTGAAAGATCCAGAAATTGCAGGAATCTTTGAGGCAACTGTTGGAGGAAAATTCGCAGCTCTCAACTTTTTGGAGGATGATATCAACTCAATCACAGAGAACATGAAAGACGTGCTCATTGAATCAGCAACAGAAATACTTGGTAAAAGAAAGAAAATAAACAAACCATGGGTTACAGATGACATTCTGAAGTTATGTGATACACGACGAGAAATGAAAAAGGTTAAGAAAGAGGTTCCTGAAGCAGCATGGCAATACAGTATGGTGAACAAAAATATTAGGAAGAAAATGAAACAGGCCAAAGAAAAATGGGTAGCTGATCAATGTGAGTCCATTAATACGGGGCTAATAAAAGGTAACAGCAAGGCAGCTTTTGACACATTAAGAAGACTATCAAAACCCCAACAGCCCAGGGTAACTGTCATAGAAGATAGCAATGGGGCTCTGCTCAATGAAAAGACAGCTGTAATGAGAAGGTGGACAGAATATTGTAAAGAATTATATAACTGTAAACTCGACACTGACTGTAGCATATTAAACAACATTAAGTGCGAAAACAGGGAACTCGGAAATGCAGCAATATTATGGGAAGAAGTGGAAGAGGCTATATGTTCGATGAAAGCAGGGAAGTCACCGGGTGTGGATAATATCCCAGCAGAGCTCTTGAAATATGGAGGACCGGATATAGTAAAAATCATGACAACAATTTGCCAGAAGATATGGAGTACAAAAAAATGGCCAAAAGAGTGGACGCAATCATTAGTAATACCGCTTCCAAAGAAAGGAAATCTAAAAATGTGCAAGAACTACAGAACCATTAGCCTTATTAGTCATCCAAGTAAGGTGATGTTAAAGATACTTTTGAACAGAATAAAACAGAAACCAGAAGAAATCTTGTCCGAGGAACAGGCTGGCTTTAGACCAAAAAGAAGTACATCAGAAAAAATCTTCAATATTAGATTACTGATCGAAAAACATCTCCAGCATCAACACGATTTATACCATAACTTCATAACGTAGATTGCAAAGAGGTCGGCCTCCAATCGATATGGTTGTTTTATAATCGTAGAGAGCCTCCTGCATAATATGTTCTAGATATATATTAAAGAGCACTGGAGACAGGATACATCCCTGGCAAACTCCTACAGTTGTTTTGAAAAATTCTCCACAAAAGCCTTCGATCGAGTCTGGCATGAAGGCTTATGGCAAATAATGAGAAAATTTAATTTTGATACCAACATCATAGATATCATTGAAGCACTATACAAGGACGCAAGCAGTGCTGTTTTTGCAAGCAATGACATTGGAGAATTTTTCAAAACAAATGTAGGAGTTTGCCAGGGATGTATCCTGTCTCCAGTGCTCTTTAATATATATCTAGAACATATTATGCAGGAGGCTCTCTACGATTATAAAACAACCATATCGATTGGAGGCCGACCTCTTTGCAATCTACGTTTTGCTGATGATATTGATCTGATAGCTGGAACAGAATCAGAACTTCAAGACTTTACCTCTAGACTGGAGAAAGTAACAAGAACGTATGGGATGGAAATTAATATAGAAAAAAGCAAGATATTGGTGAATAGCCATAAGAAACATGTTCCGACCAACATTATGTTAAATGGGCAAACGTTAGAAGAAGTTAACACCTTTAAATATCTCGGGTCCACTATATGTAGTGATGGAAGATCAAGTAAAGAAATCAAGACAAGACTTGAGATGGCCTCAGCTGCCATGACAAGGCTGAATGTGATCTGGAAAAGTAACATCAGTTTTCCTGTGAAGATCAAATTACACAAATCACTCGTATTATCTATTCTCTTGTATGGGTGTGAGGGCTGGACACTCACTGCAGATATGGAGCGAAGGATTCAGGCTTTCGAGCATAAATGTTATAGAAGAATTTTGCGCATTTGCTATAAAGAGCACAAAACAAATGTCTATGTTAGAGAGAAGATAAACACCTATGCAGGCCACCAAGAACCACTTTTGTCTGTAGTGAAACGTCAAAAGCTTGCCTGGTTTGGGCATGTAACTCGTCATGACTCCCTTTCGAAAACGATCCTTCAGGGAACAGTAGAAGGTAAACAGAGAAGAGGAAGGCAAAGAAAATCCTGGGCTGATAACATCAAAGAATGGGCAGGACACGGTTTTTCCACACTTGTACGCATTGCTGAGGATAGAGAGCAGTGGAGGACCCTGTCTGCTGATGCTTCCACCATGGCACCCCTACGACCCATGACGGGTTACGGTTTGTGATGATGATTTGTTGATAGTGGTAACATATTGAGCACAGGTTACATTTATGTTAAAAAGTTGTAAAGCATTACTGAGTAAATTGTCTCCAGCAGGATATACAGATGTAGAACTGCTCCTCATACTCTCTCTCCCTGCAGAAACGTGGCCATCTTCCTCAACTTTACTTTCTATCTTCACTGTTTGTCCCTGAAAACAAAATGTTGAACATACTCAAGTTTGAAACAAGCCACCTCAGTCTTAAACATTTCCCCCGTTTGACAACTACACAAAAAATTGTCATGTATTTAAATTACTTTCTTTACTCAACTGTTTTATGTCTCTGTCCCTGATGAAGACCATATATTACATTTACATATACTACACAGTTACAGAAGAAAAAAGAACCCTGCAATAAGTAATAAAATGTTTAAGTGGACAATATTTTAACACATTTCTCAGTTTAACTCACTTTGGCTGAATTAAAATTTGTTACCAAGAATTAACAAGAATACTCACTTTAAAATCTGTACTCATGTCCTGTTTTATTTTTCTAAGATCCAGGAATGGGAACTTCTGTTCCATATTTTTTTGCAATCTGAAAAGAAAATTGAATTATATATGACAAAATCATAGACAATTAGTTAAATACTGGTTACTTGAGATACTGTTATCATGAGTCAGAGCTGTCAATTGCATGCAAAATGCATTTATGATCATTTTCAAAAATTATAATTTCTACCTTAATCATTCTATACCTGTGCTTTATACATTACACTATTGTGTTAAACATAGTAAAACATGAGAAAATTATAAAAATTTTAGAAAGCATCAACATCAGTGGTTCTCATCACCTGAGAATTATAAACAACATGTACTGGCAACAAACATCAGCTATGACAATTAGCAGCCAAACAACGTTTTATCAGATTAAAAAAGGGTGTTATACATGTTTGATGATAGTATGTCTCTGATGGCATTTTAAACCATTTGTGCTTTAGTGATTTTTCTGAGTGATTCAGAGATTTTCAAATGTATACTAAATGTGTGTAAGATTATGTTTGAAAAATTAACTTTTACCATTTGTTAGCTAAAATCTAAGTTTCATATAATACAAACATTTGGGAATTTTTACAGAAGCAATTTTTTTATTTTTTTGCACTGTTCTTGAAATCAGATATACAGACAAGTTACACATTTTGACAGAAAGTGCTACATTTTAGTAAATTCTACCACAGAATTATGAAATAAATGAAGGAAATTTGATATAAATTTTACCATTTAGCCACTTATTTCATTTTGTGAGCAATAGATCTCTTTTGTTCCTTACCATTTAGCTCCCTGTGAGGTGTAGTGTAGTCACATTTTATGCTAGAGAAGCACTAATGAGGACCTGACATAATTTAAAACTAGTGTTCTCACAGGAATAAATATAAAGTAGCGGGTGTGTTGTCACATGAATAAATGTAAAGTAGGGGGTGTGTTCTCACAGGAATAAATATAAAGTAGTGGGTGCATTGTCACATGAATAAATGTAAAGTAGAGGGTGTGTTTTCTTACTTACTTACTTACTTAGTCGTTCCCCTTCTACCGTGAGGTGTAGAGGTTTGGAAGAGAGAGCGCCAGACTATTCTATCGGCTGTCTTCCTCCTGGCCTGGTTCCATTCTAGTCCTTGGTCCTTGAAAGATTGTCTAATGTTGTCCTCCCAGCGGACTCTGGGTTGTCCTCGGGGTCTGGATCCTTGGCTCTTTGTTTCCCATGCTTGTCGTGGTAGCCGATCTTCTCCCATTCTGCAGACATGGCCAAACCATCTTAGTTGGGACTGTTCTACTTGGGTCTGTAGGGGGTGGCATTTTAGGCCTTGACGTATCGTCTGGTTGCGTACCATGTCTCTTCTTGTTACTTCAACCACCTTCCTCAGACACCTCATTTCTGAGGTTTGGATCTGGCTTTTATGGGTTGTAGTCATTGCCCATGACTCGCATCCATATGTCAAGACTGGGACATAGGTGGAGCGGTATACAGCCATCTTCGTTTTCTTACCAACCTCTCTCTTGCTGAGGAGTCCTCGATTTATGGCCTGAAAAAGTCTCCCAGCTGCTGCTTTTCGAGTGGCCAACTCTTCTTTGATGCCTCCCTTTTGGTCTATAATAGCTCCGAGGTATTTAAAGTGGTCGACCTGCTCCAGGACCTGTTCTCCCAGCTTAATCTGATGTCTTCTTTCTTCTCGTGATATCACCATGGATTTTGTTTTAGAGCTGCTTATGACCATCCCTCTCTTCTCCAGCTCTTCCTTCCAGACTTGCAGGTTGGATTGGAGATGTGCCTCTGATTTAGCAATCAGGGCAACATCATCAGCAAATGCCAGCTCTGAAATATAGACCTGTCTCATCTTCCAGTACCCCACTGAATACTTTCTTGTTCTCTCCTTACATGAATAAAAATAAAGTAGAGGGTGTGTTCTCACAGGAATAAATATAAAGTAGCGGGTGCATTGTCAC
Organism: Oreohelix idahoensis; assembly: GCA_024509875.1. NCBI lineage: Eukaryota > Metazoa > Mollusca > Gastropoda > Stylommatophora > Oreohelicidae > Oreohelix > Oreohelix idahoensis. The sequence goes on from JAMPIV010009235.1 coordinate 210,776, forward strand.
ATGAATAAATGTAAAGTAGGGGTGTGTTTTCACAGGAATAAATGTAAAGTAGCGGGTGTGTTGTCACAAGAATAAATGTAAAGTAGGGGGTGTGTTCTCACAGAAATAGATGTAGGGGGTGTGTTCTAAGATGCATAAACTTCAACCATTGCAGCATTATTTTTTTTTTGCTTTTAAACATGACAATGTTGCTGATTAATGCAATCTTTCCCTTTTATTACAGTGTCATATAATAAGTATGGTACAAATATAGGCCATCTTATAAGTACCATGTTGAGCTGACCATACAGAAATGCTAGTGAGGTCTGGCAGCTTTAAAAACAATGACTGCTACAAACCTCGAGCAAAGACTTGTTTCTCCTTGTCATAGATTGCCTCCCCTGCTTTGCAGTAGTGGTCCAACAGTGACCAAATCTAAAGGGGTTGCCAAAAGTGTCTACCTTGACCAGATTACTCTTGGCAGAGATGTAGAAAAAAGGTTAATGACACTTCTACATTAAGGTAGCTTTCACAAGATATTTCCAGAAGTCATGAACCATGCAACATAGGGCTGAGCAATGGTTAAACTATATCTGTCTGTCACCTTTTGTGAAGGATTTAAGCAATGGTTTTGGCCCGATCGTGCCCCTAGTTGGTGTAATCCAACAAACTCTTCTTATAGAAGCATAGCTCTGTTTAGAGGTAAATATATGTCTAAATATATATATATATATATATATATATATATATATATATATATATATATATATATATATATATATATATATATATATATATATATATATATATATATATATATATAAATTATTCAGGCTCATACATTTGCTTTCATACATGTAATAACTGAATCAACTATATTTGTTTAGTTTTAAAATAACATTTAACAAATTTTAAAGTAAATTAGTCTTTAACAGGTTAAAATAAAATATGGAAAGATTGGTGAAATTTCAATTAAAGTTTCCTCATAGAGGTTTGGTCAGGTGCTTTAAATGTCCATCTTTTGCTGTTGCATTTTACAAAAAAACTTAACTCTAGATGAGTCCTGCAGCTTTGGTTCATCAATGCTGTGATGCTGAGGGAACTTCTGCACACACTTTTCCAATGCAGGTGGTTAGTGGCGATGCTCTGTCCTCAAACTAAGTTTGTTAGTATCATAAATCGCCTGATGGCTTGTAACCACGAACTTTATGGAAAAATAGGAAGGACAAATGCCCCTGCTAAGTACATTGAGTTGAAAGCTTAAAAGGTGCATCTTCTCATTGTCCACCCACCACTGTTAATCGCTCCAAAGAGTTAAATTCACAAGTACACAGTGTAGCCCAGGGAAGATGATTAAAATTCACCAATATTCTTCTTGGTATTAAACTGGGAAAATGTGTCTGGACAGCATGAATAATGATTTGTGCCTGAACTAACATGAACAAGTTACATATCTCACAAAATGATAATACACATTTGAGGCACATGTGATGTAATCATCACTCATCACTGCTCCAGTCAGAGTCTGAGGTTGCTTCTGCTGTCAGGTTTCCCGCATGACTAGCAAGAAACAATCACCAGCGATTGCTGTAGTGGTTCCATGAATATACTATTTTCATGTGTTGAGGTTGCTAGCCTTAAATATATATATATATCTACTAAGCAAGAAGGAAGCCACGGGCATGAGAACAGACGTCCTGACCGCAAAACATGATACAAGAATAGGATTTTGGAATGTCAGGACAATGAATGAGATGGGTAAACTAAAACAGGTCATGGCAGAAATGAGAAACTATAGGTTACACATTCTAGGGATAAGCGAGAGCAGTTGGACAGGGGCAGGACAAGTCAAAACAGCAACAGGAGAAACAGTACTTTACTCTGGAGAAGAGGATGGACAACACAATGAAGGTGTAGGGGGAGATTCAACAATACTACAATAACACAAGGCTACGCACCAACGAATGACATCGATGAAGAGGTCAAGGATGAATTCTATCAACAACTGCAGAAAGAAATGGAAGACACACCTAGACATGATCTTATTATAGTAATGGGAGACCTCAATGCGAAAGTTGGTACACACAATACATATAATGAAAGAGTAATGGGGAAATGCAGCAGCGGAACAGCAAACAAAAATGGGGATAAATTAATAAGTTTCTGTAGCATTAACAACCTGGTCATTGGAGGAACACTTTTCCCACATAAAGAAATTCACAAATTAACATGGGAATCACCAAATGGTCGGGACAGAAACCAGATAGACCACATCATGATTAACGGTAGATGGAGACATGCATTACAAGATGTAAAGGTAAGAAGAGGTGCAGATGTGGGAAGTGATCACCATTTAGTAGTAGCAAAACTGAAAGTAAAACTAAGAACGGCTGGACCAACTGTAACTACACAGAAAAGGTTTGACATCAGCAAATTCTTCTTCTTCTTCCTCGTTCATCCTGAAAATGACGTTGGTTGCGTTGTGTCTGTTTATGCCAGAGCTGTGATATCTGCACCTTTCGGTCGACACATCCAACTTCAGCACTGCATTTTTTGGGACCGGGTTTGCCTTCCCTCTGCGATCCCTACTCTCTCAGCCAGACTGCAATGATGCAGCCTGTTTCCAGGACCACCATGTGGAGGTGGAGTAGGGTCTTGGTCAGCTCTGGTGTGATGCAAAGAGTCAAGCTATAGGTCGCTAACTGCATTCTCTATTGCGGCATCTTTGGGTCCCACATCAGCAAATTGAAGGACTCCCTTACCAGAAAAGCTTTTGCAGCCGATATAAAGAAGCGACATCAATTTGCCAAAAGTCAGGAAAAGACATTGATTGATGATATAGACATGAAATTCAACACCATTTCAACAATATATAAGGAAAGCAGTAAATCATTCCAGGAAAAGAAGAAGCAAGACTGGATAACACCAGAAACATTAAACACCATAATGATGAGAAAGGAAATGAAAAGAAAGAAAACAGAAGCGAAGTTCCCCAGGTTAAAGCAACTATATAGCAAACAGTACAGTCAGCTGGACAAGGAAGTTAAATGCCAAACCCGAGCCAACAAAAGGAATTTCCTAGACAATCTTGCAAGACAGGCAGAAGAGGCACCACTGAGAAATGAACAAAGCACAACAACAAATTGATTCCACTTTGCTCGGTCGGTGGCCATCCTTAGTACAGTGCCCCAACTCTGGTTCATTCTTTGCATCTCAGCCTCCACAGTCCTCCACCAGGTTGTTTTTGGTCAGCCTCTCTTTCGTTTTCCTTCAGGGGTCCAAAGCATAGCTGTTCTTGTGATGGCATTGGGGTCTCTTCTGAGGACATGGCCAACCTAGCTCCAGCGTCTGCCAGCTATGATGGTGTGCATGTCCTCTTGCTTGCTCTGAGTAAGCAGATCTTGGTTGGTGATGGTATTCGGCCAAAAGATTCGGTGAATTTTTCTTAGGCATTTTGTGTGAAAAGAGGACAATTTTGACATTTGGGAATATTCATGTTATCAATATTACAATGTAAATGGCTGGAAAGACACTCAAAATGAAGGGATGCATATCATCATGGGCTGTGCATGAGATAAACCCACTGTGACTATGAAATACATGCTTCGATTGGTATTGATTAGATCCAGATATGTAATGGCCCAGGCAAAAAGCCTATATGCTTATCATCATACCCTCCGCTTCCCAATGAGCATAGGCCTTCAACAATTACATGCCAAGACCTCCTGTCATGTGCCATCATCTCAAGTTCTTTCCACGTTCTCCTAATCCTTTTTACCTGTTTCTAGCTCTCTTCTCCATGTGCTTCTTGGACTACCTCTGCCTCTTGCCCTGGTTTTCCAGAACAAGGACTGCCTTGTAATGCTATCAACAGGTGTCCTCAGTGTGTGTCCTATCCATCGCCATCATCTTCTTCTCATCTCTTGTTCCACTGGCACTTCATATTCTGAACATGTAATTGCAATTTTGTAAGTGTTAGTTCCCAATTTTACTTTTTCTTTTCATTTGGAATAGTTTTTATTTCAGTCAAGTCTACACTTCACAAGATTTGACTGAAAGGGCCTAGGCTTATATTTTGAAACCATAAATCACAATTCATAGCATTTCACAAGATTCTTCAGCCAGTTTATCATGCTTTTATGCATAACATATTCATGTAGACTAATGAAATAATGTAATTGTTGTTTAAGGTTTTGCCTTCTAAGGCATGCTACTTTCAACCTAGACTAACTTCTTCTTTGATCCTTAGCCGCCAACCGTCAAAGCAGTCAGTGGCCATCACGCCTAGTGGCGTTTTGTAGGGCAACAACAAATTGATTCCACTTTGCTCGGTCGGCGGCCATTCTTCGTACAGTGCCCCAACTCTGGCCCACCCCGTGCATCTCAGCCTCCACCAGGTTGTTTTTTGGTCAGCCTCTCTTTCGTTTTCCTTCAGGGGTCCAAAGCATAGCTGTTCTTGTGATGGCATCGATGTCTCTTCTGAGGACATGGCCAACCCAGCTCCAGCATCTGCCAGCTATGATGGTGTGCATGTCCTCTTGCTTGTTCTGAGTAAGCAGATCTTGGTTGGTGATGGTATTCAGCCAAAAGAATCGATGAATTTGTCTTAGGCATGTTGTGTGAAAAGAGGACAATTTCAACATTTCCTTCTCTGTAACTCTCCAGCATTCCACACCATAGAGAAACACAGAAAGCACACTGCTCTGATATAATCTTAATTTTGTGCTTGTGCTGTACTGAGAGGACTTCCAAATGTTGTTTAGGCTAAAAAAGGCTGTTCTTGCCTTGTTCATTCTGATGTTCATGTCTTTACTTGCCCCGCCATCTGGTGTTACTATGCATCCTAGGTATGTGAAGGTGTCTGTCTGTACCAGTTGCTGATTCCTTACTGATATGGGCTCAGGTGAACTGTCAAATGAAGCGCTGTACTGATGATATATAAGCCCAGAAATGGACTACTAGCATCAATCAGCTATCATGAAATAGCTTTGAAAAGGACTGCTAGCCCGACTAGGGTTGATAGACACTAGGTTCTAAAAATAACTAACATTATCTATCTGCTAGCGTGATGAAGCCCTGATAAGAACTGCCAGCTATGCCAACGCTGCCCATACCTCCTTAGTGTTCAGCAGTGGCGTATTCTCTATGTGTGCTGTGCGTGCTGCGCACACCTATGCCCGAAGGAAAATAAAAATTTTATTATTCTATAAAATATTTCTCTTCTAAAGTTCTGCTTTCGGACCGCATGCATCAGGATAACGGATTTTCCCGCATAGAATCTACGAGTATATCTAGTTTCAGTTTCCCAGACGCGTTTTATAGTGCAGTTTTTATTGGTTGGTTACAATCGCCCGAAGTTTCTCGGGTAATTCCGTCACAATGCGTGCTGCACCTTTCGGATTCACGTCTGAAGATTGGTTTGTGTCGATCAGGGTCATGGCCAGATACGTCAATACAAATACGAACATGCGTGCGGTGGTCTTGCAGCTCTCGAGTTGTAAAAATTGGCTGTGTCCATCCAGTGTTTTTTGTGATTAATTTTTGTTAGTTGCCGGGAATGCAGATTATTACAGTGACAGTGAGTTTCAAGTTGTAAGTTAATTAGTATTTCGGAGATAATTGACATATACCCCTGATAACTATCGTTGCGAAATTGAATATAGTTGGTTTTTAAATTAAGAGGGGAAGAAGTTGAATAGTAGGCGTACATATTCATTTTAAGTAGCAGCACGCCTAGCTCGCATTACCAGGATACGCCACTGGTGTTCAGCAAACTGGTTTGATAAGAGAAGAAACAACGATTTTAGTTTTCTTAAAACCGTATCCATATTGGTGAATGGGTCACATAAATAATACAAAACTACATAGGATAGAAAGAGTGAACCTATTGCCAACACTGTTTCGAGCTTTGCCAAATATAATAACGACCGACAAACACTGAGCTCACTTTAACAATAAAATTACAAATCCAACATGGAGGTCTTCAGTAACATTGTCCTTTAACCACGAAATCGATAAACAGAATCAAACGAAATAAATTGTGAACCGTCATGGTGATTGGTCACCTACCCCAGCGGGAAAGATACTTGAAGATGACAAAAGTATATATGTTCAGCCCGAGCGCCATCCAGTTCTTATTGCTAAGGTCGGTTATTTTGTACTCGGCATCGGAGTTAACGAAAACGTATCGCATTTCAAACAATCGTACGATGTACATTTCGACTTTAACCAAGATATCTGATATACTTTTGCTTTCTCTTGTTGTTATGAACAAAAGAGAAAAACAATATTAGATTATTTACAGGCATGCACTTCTTCCATAAATGTGGAAAATGTGTTAAGAATAGATAGACCTACAGAATTAAACAATATGGCTGAATAGTATACACAAGACAACAGGTGGCTGAGACACTTGGGAGTCATGACCCAGGTGGTCCCGCCCCCTTAGAGTGTAAAGGAGAATAATGGGCCGAAACATTTGTTCGACGGGGGATCTACTCTGATGATCAGATTGCCTCATGTTGTATCGCTCTATATAGAGCTTCCTATCATAACAAGAACTAAAATTAATATATAAGGATCAATGATGGAGTGAGGAAAAGGGGTAGTCATGGGGTGCTTGTATGGCTGATGGCAGATAATTGGTGGATTTGATGTAATCTCTGCCGCCACATGGCTTTCTCACTCATTTTCACCTTATTGAAAACAGAGCAGTTATGAGAGGCTTCATTTTAGTTTGTTTTTATTGGGTTTTTTTATTGTTTGTTTATATCTTGAAATGGGGAAGTAAGGGAAGTCTGATAGAGTACTCGTGTAGATGATGAGAGGTAGTTGTAGATTTGATTTAATCTCGGATGCCTCTGGGCTTTCTCATCACTTTCCACTTTGTTAACAGCAGGGCAGTTGTGAGAGACTTTACTTTGCTTTGTTTTTTAATTAATTAATTTAGTTTTTGTTTTTCTTCTCGGTTGTATTAGTATTTTTAAAATTGTTTCTTTGTTTCTTTAAAAAGGGGGGGGGGGGGGGTGTAACACAAATTGATTCACACAACTTTGGTTTTGATTTGCTATATTTGGACTGAGTGGAGGGCTCAAGAATATAATTTGGATATAAGAAATCTGATTTTGTTATCTTGAATTTATTCTACTATATGTCCTTAGTATAACCCATCAAGGATTGAACAGGATACTTTGTTTTAAAAAAGTAAAATTGTGAGGGAAATGTTTACATTAAACTGCCCTACAGCTGGCCCTTTTATGTGATAAATAGTCATTATGTTTTTGAAGGATAATAGTGCATTAAAATAGTTCTCAACTTCATCTCTACATTGAAGGTCGGCTGAAATAGACCGCCAACAGTTGTCTGTCTCTTGTCTTGATGGTGGACCCTGATAGACTCACATTTATCAATTCTTGATATCTACGTTTTCTAGGATTTCTTTGTTATCTTCTCCTTCCATGAGTAATGAGCTATTCTTCTATATATTCACATCACATAGGCTTTAGTGCTTTCTTCTCATAGCTTGCTCATTGTCAATGTTTCTACACACACACACAATAATGAAGAATATATACACACACACACACACATATATATATATAAAGCTTTTGATTATTTTCAATTTGAAATTGTAAGTTAGTTGTTCAGATGTTAGTATCTGTCTCATGTTGCTAAATGTAGCTTTTGTCTGCCTATTACATGCTACATTTCTGTTTTCCATCTGCAGTCTTCTGTTTTTATACGACCAAGATATAAGAAACTCCAGAGATGGTCCATGATTGTCCCATTTATGATGCTGTAACTGTGGTTTGATAAATGCAGGTACTACATAAAATTACTTTACAACATACTGTTTCTTTTGTTTTGTTTTGTCAGGCAAACTGTACATTAAATTGCTGTACAACAACTCTTTGCAATATAATTTTAAGTATGTATTGCATACATGCCACATGCTATGGTTTACCCATAATCTGTACAAGGTGTTTGCATTTTCAGATGTGTACACCCTGTACATAGTTTCTGTACAGGTTTTCTAACCCATTCCCCTTATTACTTTGTCTCAGAGTTCTTTTATAGGGTCCTCTTGAACACAGGATTTCCCAGTAAAGACTAAATGATGACACCTTCACATTATTTTTACAGTGTAAAATAAACTCAGACGTTTATTGTTTGGGTTTTAAAATAAGTGAAGACCTGCTTTAAAAGGCAAAGTCCCCGTGCCTCATTTATAATGCAGCCCACTGTAATTGAAAATATTTGTACACGAATTAACGCTTTTGATTTGTTTTTTTTCAGTCTTTGAACAGGTTTTGCAGGTCTTTATATAGGGTTTTTGATTTTTTTGTACAGGTTTTTCATCTTCGAGGCGTGGAACCATGGTATTGTATCAACAAGTATGCATTAAAGTAATTCAAAACTTAACTTGTGTACACCATAAAAAGTTCTTATGATTTGAGAACTGCAAGTGTTACATTAAATTACTTTGCTACATACTACTGATTTATTTTGGTTTTTAGTAAATCTGTTTTAAGAAGAAATGTGTACATTTTATTGCTTCAAAACTGACTTTATTTATGTCTTCTTCTTCTTCCGTCCTTAGCCCCCGACCGTCAAAGCAGTCAGTGGCCATTACGCCTAGTGGCGTCTTAGGGCAACAGCAGATAGGTTTTCTTTGCCATTGTTTCCCATCACGCCTATTGGCGTCTTTAGGGCAACGGCAAATCAATCCATTTGCTGTTGTTTCCGTAATCGAAGTGACTGGCAAACGGGTGATCAGCCCGTTGGTAATTATGTCTTAAAGAGTATGATCTGATGTGCTTTTGCAAAATTGAACCTTTTTTTTCCTTATTTTAAGTTTTATTTGTGGACACTTCCAAATTTTGTGATGAAAAATATACATAAAATAAATTCTCAGTTCACTTTCATTCTTCTGTTATAGTGTACTATTGTCACGAGAGGGAAGTATAGTCTTAAAAGAAAGATATCCTGGACACAAAGTTGTATCAGGTGATACCAGGATAGTACCAGATAAGAGACTGGTCTTATAAGCAATACCCCCTTCTCTGAAAAGTGTTATGGTGTATAGACATCAAAGGTAAGATCAAGCTGTATAAGTTCCTAGGAATGATGATAGTGTTTTATCCTAGGTTCCTAAATGCTCCTCTCAAGATCCTTCTCTGTTTATATATTATTAGCTCTGCTAGGGGTATTAACAAACTATTTACCAACAAGAACTGTAACTTAACTTAAATGATCCAAGTAAGTCTGTCGGTAAATATTTACAATTTATTTTATAAAAGTTTTTCTTTTCTTTGTGAAAATCTTTCACTGAACTCAAAATTTGATTACAATATTAAATGAATAAAATCACTTGTAAAATGTTCAAAATTATCTACAGTCTTTAAAGTTGTAGGGAAGTTCTTTTCTCTTGGCTGAACTCACTCTGATTGTAGACTGTCTAAATTTTAGAATCAATAAAAGTTTCTCAGTTACTGAATGTCTGTCAATCACTGATCAGGAATTAGCCTATCTAATTGCCTTTAGTTTTTCCTCATTATTACTGTCTTAGATGACTTAGTTATTGTGGTATATCTGGATCTACACAGAACAGTAACCTTGTTTGGCTACTTAGCTTCAAGTCTTGTTTTTGTAGCTGGTCACACTTCTGATCTGGATAGAAACATCACATGAGATTCTTCCAGACAGTGGGTACTGGGTGGATGTCCCTCTAGATTTGAAAGGGGTCTTGCACTACTAGCTCCTATAAGTTGTGGCTGACTCTTTAACAGGTACTGGGATGACAGGATATAAACTGAAACATAGTTGATTAACCATTATATTGTCTATCACTATCCCTCTATTACAGATGTAGGGGATGAGAGACAGTTTCATACAGTGTGCAAGTAGACACACAGGGCATAACAAATCAGTAATAACACAATCCAGTTCACCGTGAATACAATTTTTCTCCAAATCCTTGGTTAGAGCCATTGTCCATGATTCGCCTCATTAGGTCTTGTGTAAAATACTAAGTAATATCTTAAACAATACAGTAATACTTTTCTATTCATCCTTTCCTTTGTTCCTGGTGTGTGGTCCTTTCCTTCAAGAAATAATTCTTTAAATGCTTTTCTAAAACTATGGACACACTTTCCGCTTCCATTCTCAATTTATTTGAATATACACAGGCTAGTAAGGCCTCCAGAAAATTACACAAGGGATTTTTTTAACACAATTGCACGCTGCCTAACTCACAATTCAATTAACTAATTATATATATATATATATATATATATATATATATATATATATATATATATATATATATATATATATATATATATATATATATATATATATATATATATTCTTTCTTACCCTCAAGTACATATAGTCGAGCTGTTAATGGTCATACAGTCTGCTCTCAGATGCAAAAGGCAAAAAAAAAGTCTCTCACTCTGACAGACCCGCGCTCAAACTGTAGTTTGAATATTTCTGTGCCCCTTCCCACGATAGGAGTTCCTTATATAGGTCACGGCCGACCAACACGGGAAGCAGTCAAACTGAAGTGTGTTTCAAACACAAATACCGGCATACTTTTTGTCCACATGTGCAAATATGGAAAACTAGGAAATCGAATATCCTTCTTATCCCTGGACCGATTTCCTTCACCTTAGGTTTAAAATACGCCCTGAATTAGTCTTTCTAGATAACTGTCTTTTTATATTATACTTCCATCTTTTCCTATGCGTAGCCTAATCAGCAAAATTTTGGACTAGCCTAATGTCTCGATGCATTCTATTTCACTTTTCTCTGTTATTATAATACTTTTTGTGGAAGTCTTTACGCCTACTTATACAGCAACAATCTTATAATTAAATTACTAACCTCTTCCAGGCATTACTGCGCTCATAATAGTGTAGTTTAATTCCATACCCAACAGGGTTACACAGATTTGGACTGGCCATGTTGAATGCCTAATACCTATTGTAAACAAACGAATAGAGACCCCGTTCCATTGGTTCGTCAAGGATACACTGTCATAAAGTATGGCGTACTGTTGTGGTAAGAATGACTTGTTGGGAATCAGAATTCGCGACAAATATATATATATATGTGTGTGTGTGTGTGTGTGTGTGTTTGTGTGTGTGTGTTTTTGTGTGTGTGTTTGTTTGTTTGTTTTATGAGCACAAATGTACATTCAATCCCTCTAAATGACTTATTTCTGTCTTATTTGTGTGTTTCGTCTCTCGCTTTGTTATTTTCTACATTTTATATCTAAAAAAAAATAAAGGTTCATAAAAATGTTGCATCATGATGATACTACTTGCAAACAAAGATGTGATTTTATGGACCAATGTTAAGAATATCAAGAGAACCTAATTTTGAATAATGAAGACGTATGATATCTCATAATGATAATTGTACTAACAGTCAGGCACGTCACAATGAAACTACTAGCAACTATCAGGCAGCTCATAATGATAATGTTAGCTACAGGCAGACATCTTATAATGACACTGCAGGCATCCCATGATAGGAAACTCTTTACAGAGCGATACAACAGGAGGCAATCTGATCATCAGAATAGGTCCCCCCGTCCGACAAGTGTTTCGGCCCTACATACTCCTTTACACTCTAAGGGGGGCGGGCCCACTTGGGTCATGACTCCCAAGCGTCTCAGCCTCCTGTTGTCTTGTATCGAAAATGAACCCATTTCACTTATGATAGCAGCTTAAATCCACAACTCCGCCAGCCGTGGAGGCAATTGTGAAAGTAACAAAGAAAAGACAAATTATTCTGTTCGCTCCGTAGCACATCACAACTACGGACACACACTGAGTCACCTGCGCGAAGCCGACGAGACTTGGCACTGCGCGCTCGCCACTGAAATTCTTCCTGACACCCCTTATAGTATACATCGCCTGTCGCCTCTCAGCCACAGCCCTTTCACTAGTACGCCTAAAAACTCAGCGTATTGTGGACTTAGAAAAATTCCTGGTGTTTTCTGTACCGCAGCGTTTATTGTCACGATTTCCATTGCCCATTGCGGTTGTTCCACAGCCAGCCTGATGCCTTTTCGGCAGTTTCACTAAGCCTCTTCAGTGCCTTTGTTCTCGACTGTCCCATCAGCCCCAACAGTTTCAATAGATCATACACTGATGTAGCCACAAGCCCTCTTGTGCCCACTTCAACAGCCATGACCCTTGCAGTGAACCCATCGTGACTCAGATCCGCGGCCAGATCACTATACTTGGCCACTTTGAACGAATGTTGCTCGTCTAATCTGGATTCAAATGGCACGGTCAGTTCAATCACTATTACCTGAAGCGTTGCTGAAGATTGAAGCACTATATCTGGCCGTCTCCACAATTTTCTGATACTCTCTGGATATGCCCCTCGTCCAGGTAGGTCTACCGCCATCTCCCAGTCGTTTGCACAGTCAAGAAGAGATGGTAAACTGCTACCAGGTTTACTCGGTTTGGGGTGTGCTGACTTTCCTGCCCTCAGAAAGTATGTATTTGCGGTGCTCGGCCCGGGTTTGCTATTCACCCTCATCCTTGCCAGATCTATTGTCGCAGCAAGCTCATTTAGCACTTTGTTATGGCGCCAAGTGTATCGCCCTTGCCCTAATGACACCTTACATGCTGAGAGCACGTGTTCGAGTGTCTGCCTCCCCTGGCACAGAGGGCACTGCTCATCATCCGACTTTCCCCATTTCACAAGGTTGGTGGCCGACGGCAGCAGGTCATACATCGATCTAACAACGAAGCTGAGCCTAAGAGGTGCCATATGCCATATATCATTCCATGTCAAGGACCTCTGCAGGGCTCCTTCCCATGTAGTCCATTAACCTTGTTGGACCTACTGCACTGCTTTTTGCAACCTCTTATCATTCTCAGCTCCTCGTATCTCCTGAACTACCATGTCTCTGCGCTCCCTGCTTGAACCATTGGACCACCAGCGGATGTCTCCATGACCAAATCCCCGTCTATTCGTTTGTGTGTATCTGATTACCTCCCTCAGTTTTAGTGACTCTTGGGCAGCATCAACAGCTTCTTCCACTCTCCACTTCCTTCCCGTTTTCAATGTGGGCTGAATGGACTTAACCACGTCATCAGCTGACTCGCGTAGCATCATTGCAAGCCTTGCCTTTCCAACTTTGTATTCTTCAACAACTGACTTGAAAGGAAGCAGAAGTTTTGAATTTTTGCAGTACAGTGCTACATCTGACAGACCTGGTGGTACCCCTAGCCACTTTCTCATGAACTTGTTGACCTTCTGCTCTATAGCTAGCAACAGTGAGACACATCATAATGAGTGTAATAGCAACTTTCAGACATGTCATAATGATGCTGCTTGCAACAGATATCTTATAATGATATTGCTAGCAACAGTAAGATAAATGCTGATACTATTAGCATCACTGACAAATCTCATAATGATACTACCAGCAGCAGTTAAGAATCTCAAAATGATATTATTAGCAGGGAGGGGTAGAGGGAATCGTGTCGGGAGCAAAGTCAATAATCAGAACTGATAACCACTATCACAGAAGATGAAACCAATTGTGGCGAAGATGGCATCAAGATGGAAGAACAAAAGGCAGCACTAAATAAAATCAAGATGAGCAAAGCAGTAGGACATGATAATATAACACCAGAAATGATTAAGTTCATGGAAGCAGCAGGTGAATTATTACTGTTGGGGTTCCTACAGGTGGTCTGGTTCCACAAAACCAAACCAAAGGATTGAGAGATTGCCATCATAACACATATTTTCAAAAATGGTAACAACTGACAATGTGGAAATGGGCATATCTCATTATTTCTGCAAGTCTTGTAGATGCTCTGTACAGCATGAATCAAAAGTGCTGTAACGTTCTTCATTGCCAAAAAAAGTTAAAAACTTTCCAGGGGACGTTATTGTAAAAGTCTGTTTGATTAGAGATGCAAAAGGTTGTTCAGTGTAAATGCCCAGATGTAACGTACTGTTTTGATGTGTTATGAATGTTAGTACGTGGAGCGTGTCGTGTTGCCCTGGACAGTACCAAGTAGTAGCGAGGAATTAGGTCACTAGCGTGAGGTGCCGCCAGAGTATAGTAGACACATACATAATGTCAGTATTCCTGTAGATTCAGACGTGTAGTACTTGTATTACAATGTGGTTGATCGTGTAAGTGTATAGATAATAATAATAATAGTTGCCCATCGCAAGCGAAGATGGCGACAGCTTCAGACTTGAGTGGTGACACATCTGTGCCGTGATCTCATGTGACTAATTAATCCTATTTTGGCCCTACAGGCCGTGCCACATACGGGGCACACATGGTTAGAGTCGATAGTAGTGTTGCTGTGCATTCTGGCCTTTCTTGCAGCACGCTTGCCTTCTGCCTTATCAGCTAAATTCTGTTCTGCAATGCGACCACCTTGAGTAATGTTTGTCCGCCAGGCACAGCGATCCTGTGCGATAGTCTCCCAGGAGGAGACATCAATTTTGAAGCTGCTCAACGATGCTTTCAGTGTGTCTTTGAAGCGTTTCTTTTGTCCCACTACTGCTCGCTTACCCGTGGAGAGTTCGCTGTACATCAACTGCTTTGGGATGCGTTTTTCGAGCATGCGAACAACATGTCCGGCCCATCCAGTTTGGGCCCTCTGCAGCAATGTGTAGATGCTTGAGATATGTGCTCTGTTGAGGACCTCAGAATTAGATACTCTATCATGCCACTTGATCCTGAGGAACCTGCGAAGACAGCTCATGTGGAAATGATTAAGCTTCTTGGCATGTCTGCTATACACTGTCCATGTTTCACAGGCATACAGGAGGGTAGTGAGTACTATTGCATGCTATACTTTTATCTTGGTGGCTGCACTAATTCCTTGTCGATCCCAGACATTTACTCTTAGTCTTCCGAAAGAAAGTGTGTAGATAACAGTGCTGATAACACGAAGGCCGTATAGGCTCTTGGACGTCTTCACATTAACTCACACAACCACAAGTAGAAGTCAGTGAAGTAGGGAATGCTGCTGACGTTTACAATATTTATTCATGACGTACGATAATACGATGATGATGGACGAAACAGTCAATAGTATAAGATCGTGTACATAATATGTGTAGTTACAAAGGTCAGCTTCAGACATCACAGATCCCAGACATGTAACAATGTCTTGACTAATGTTTACTGTTCATGCAATAGCTCTAATCCCTGACTGAGCCCCGTCAGGTAAGCCCTAGCAAATATCTTGCTTAGTACGGGCGATATCAGTTATTTAAACAAAGTCAATGCCATTGTCCTACAATTAGCAAAAGACTTCAGACTGGCCTCACATGCCAGATACTTCATTCTGGTGAAGAATATTGGCCGTAAACACGGACCAATATGATGACAACGAAATCAGGCCGCAGGTCGCGGGCCTCGATAATCAGGTCACTCTCAGTTTACACAAGCTTCTGAGATTAAATATATATTTTCTGCCAAACCATATTCCGCCTGCATTGCGGATCCATAAAGATGATTCCTAGGCTTATGTGTGTGACAGGTCAACTTAGACCTAGTCTTTCAAATATGAAGCCATAATGGGGTACAGTATAATAACTCCTTGTGAGCTTCGCTCACTATGTTGCCATCAGCGATAAATGTACCTGTAAGATCTAAACGAGACGAAAAGATCGAATAATGTTTCAGTTACCTTCTCAAAGAATCCTTACACTCTAAGGTAACACAACACAGCCAATACTGGCATAAAGAAACACTCAGGGACGAAAGAATGACAAAACAGTCATTCCCAGAATTTCCAATCCCTATCGAAAACTTGGCAGAGAGAAATCTACGGATCGGTACATCCGTTCTAAGCCTCAGGTACACTCTCTCTGAATCAGTCTCCCGGCTTTTTCACGCCAAGACCCGCGCATGCCCAAAGAGCATGGACCAGATCGAGGCAAACCCAGACCAGGCGTTTCCGCCCAAACGGGTGATAAAGATATTCCGTATATGATCGTATAAATAGACTTAAGACATGTCAACTATAAGACATTGCCTGAGACAGGACAACATAAGACAGGAGAAGATAATCACCAGTCAAACCTGTCACAGAAAGATAATAGGCATTTATCTCTCTTTGATCCCCATCAAGGCCAGCTCCTTGACGTGGAGATGGGGCTCAAGTACAGCCATCAGCGGCTGAAAAACCAAGACTGGCCAGGCCCTCCTACACTCGAGCAAGACCACAGTCTGCCCTAGCAAGTCAAGGTGCTGAAGACGGAGGCAACCAGCCAAGAGGCGCACCACAGCAATCAGGATGCCACGCACATGCGCTATGGAAGTATGCCTATATCTGCAAAACGTTATGGCACTCGCCCTGTGACGGACACCCAGGCAGGCGCAGTGCCGGGCCCTCTGCCTCGGAAGGGCCCAACCCCTACTACTGGGGTCCTTCCCAATTGCCTCGTGGAGCCAGGAGGCATGAGAATAGAGCTACTGGCCAAGCAAAGAAAAGACCATTTAAAATAATGCACTGGAATGCTGAAGGCGTCAATAGTAAAAAAGACGGCTACAGCAAAAAATTAGAGCTCGAAAATATCTTGAATGAAGAGCAAGTAAATGTATGTTGCTTGCAAGAAACCCACCTCAACAAGGACATAGCCTTCAAAATCAGAGGCTACCAGTGCTACCGATCTGACCGAATAGACAGGCGAAAGGGTGGAATACTGACCCTCGTGAGGAATAACATCAGTGCATGTCAGCTTGAAACATATATGGATGGGGCGGAATACCAGATGCTTCATCTCAGGACAGAAAGTTCAGAATTCCACCTGCTCAACTACTACTGTCCGAGCGACCGCCCACTGGCACTAGATACAATCCCAGCAAAAGAAACACTGATTGTATGCGGAGACTTCAACAGCCACTCACAGAGCTGGGGCTATGATCACATGGACAGGAGAGGTGAGGAGCTTGAAAACTGGCAGGATGACAATGGGCTTATCCTGATTAACCAGCCAATCGACCCACCAACCTTCTACTCGAGATCATGGCACACCACCTCTACACCAGACCTGGCATTCCACTCACCCAGCCTGGAGTGGAACACCACACGCGTTGTAGGGAAACAACTTGGAGGCAGCGACCACCGGCCAGTCTTCCTAATTGTGGAAAATGAACTTGTCAAGGAGAGCAGCACTCTCTCTAGGTGGAACTACAAGAAGGCAGACTGGACAATGTACCAGCACCGTACTAGTATACTGGCTAGAGATCTGACTGTAGACAAAGACATCAATAAGCTAGTCGATGAATTCAGCAGATGCATATTACAGGCTGCTCGTGAAACAATACCTAGAGGGGCTCGTAAGCACTACAAACCATATTGGAATAGTGAACTAGAGCAGCTGCACAACGACGTGGAAATATCTCGAAAGCAGGCAGAGACCAGTCCATGCCAAGAACACCACAATAACTACCAGCAAGCTAAGGCCAAATTTCAAAGGGCCAAGTTGCAGGCCAGGCGAAGAAGCTGGAAGGAGAAAACAGAGTCCGTGAACTTTGAAAGAGATACGAGGAAACTGTGGAAGCTGGTAAAACAACTTAACGATGAAGGTACAGAGAGAAACTCAAGGATTGCTCTGTACAAAGATGGAAACATCCTCATGGGAAAACAGGCAGCTGATCACTTTGCAGACTCCTTTGCTAAAGACAACAACATCAAAGTTAGCCCAGAGAAGCAACAGGAGACTCGTGAGAAACAACAATACGCAGGACGAGATGGAACCATACCTGAAGTTATGGAGGCACCAATCACATTCAGAGAACTGGAGCTTGCAATATCCAAATTGAAAATGAGAAAGTCGCCAGGAGTTGATGGAGTGTCCAATGAAATGATTAAGAACTTGGGAACCGCAGCAAAAACAAAGCTGCTGCAGATCTTCAATATCTGTTGGAACTCAGGCAGAGTTCCACAGACCTGGAGGGAAGCAATCATGATACCACTCCTAAAACCAGAAAAAGACAGTTCCACTGCCTCCAGCTACAGCCCAACCAGCTTTACAAGCTGCCTCTGCAAAACAATGGAACGTATCATCAACATCAGGCTACAGTGGTACCTTGAAAGTGAAAACCTTCTTGTACCACAGCAGGCGGGCTTTAGGCAGTGTTATTCCACCGAAGATCAGGCAACTTACCTTTCCCAAGAGATTGAGGATGCGTTCCAAGATAAGAAACTGGTACTAGCAGCATGGATAGATCTAAGGAAAGCATTTGACAAGGTTTGGAAAGAAGGGCTTCTGAAGAAACTGAGAAATTGTAGAGTGAATGGTAAGATGTACAAATGGGTGAAAGCATACCTGCATAACAGAAGAGCCTGAGTACAACTAGATGGCCTCAAGAGTAAGAAAATTCTACTGCGTCATGGCGTCCCTCAGGGAGGGGTTCTGTCCCCCACACTTTTCCTAGTCTACATCAACGACCTGGTTGCTGAACTACCACATGGAATGAAAGTGGCAATGTACGCTGATGACCTGGTAATATGGTGCACAGATGAGCATGCAACAGTGGCCACCAAACTGCTACAAAGAGCTATAGATGCCTTAACCTCATGGGCAAATAGATGGTGTGTCAGCATCAATACAGACAAGTGCAGCACTACGCTCTTCACCCTCTCTCCCAAACAAAAAGCTGGTGTCATCAAGATAAACGAAGAGCTCCTGAGAGAAGATAAACAACCCACCTATCTCGGAGTTACATTCGATGATAGGCTGACATGGAAGCAGCACATCAACAAAGCAGCAACAAAGGCCAGGAGGAAGTTAGCCATCCTGAGAAAACTAAGTGGAACCACATGGGGAGCCAGCGGGAAAATACTTAGTAAAGTTTACCAGCAGGGCATACGACCACACCTGGAATATGGGTCAGCTGCGTGGTGCCCAGCATCAAACACCACATTACAAGAGCTAGATAAGGTGCAAAACCAGGCGCTTAGGGTCATCACGGGGGCAATGAAATCAACGCCTATAGTGAAGATGGAGAAAATGGGGAGGATACAAGCACTGAGAGAACGCAGAGACACGAAAGTGCTAACACAGGCAGAAAAGTTCCTCTGTATGCCGAGCCATCCAATGAAGGACAGATTCCAAAACCTAGCAATGGGGCGACTGAAAAGAAGCAGCTTTATCCACCTGGACAAACGATTACGTAGACAAACCTCAGACCTGCCTGAAGTTAACAGCCCCCTAAAGTCTGTGCCAGAACAAACCCCTTGGAGAGAGGAGCATGGGCTACCAGTACACATCCACACAAAAGTGAAAGGAATATTCGACAGGGATGAACAGAACAGCGTGCAACGTAGGACAGTCACTCTCAGTTTCCTGGATGATGAATACCCACAGGACCTCTGGGTCCGAGTATACACGGATGGGTCAGCACAGAATGCAGTAAAGAATGGAGGAGCAGGAGTGTACATAGAATACCCAAACAACACTAGGGATACTGTCAGAGTACCAACGGGGAAATTCTGTAACAACTATGATGCAGAAGTCCAGGCAATCAAGGTGGCAACTGAGAAACTATTGAACACCAATCTCGGTCCACAGCCTGTAGTATTCCTGACAGATGCAAGATCAGCACTCCAAGCACTTCAGTCCAGAAAATTGCCAGGCATACAAGCCCTACTTTCTGAACTGTGCAACCAGCGCAGGGTCACCATGCAGGGGATACCGTCTCATTGTGGAATACCAGGAAACGAGAGAGCAGATGGACTGGCTAAAGAAGGTGCTCCAGACGAGCAACCGGATGTACCAGTTACATACCATCAGAAGAAAAAGATGATCAAATCTATCAGAAAGCCACCAACACCAACGCAGGATGACTACCAAGCTATGAACAGATCAGAACAAATAGTCATTCTGCGCCTCAGAACAGGACACAACCGCCTCCGCAGCCACATGTATACCAAATTCAAGATTGGCAATTCAGCCATGTGTACATGTGGACAAACACCCCAGACTGCGGAGCACGTACTTCAAGATTGCCCCGAATATGATATATTGAGGCAAACCCACTGGCCCAGAGAAACAACACTGGAAGCAAAACTATATGGACCTCTGTATGAACTACAAAAGACAGTGAAGTTTATACAAGAAACAACATTGCAGATATAGACAATATAGTTCAAGCGAACGAAAGAAGAAGAAGAATCTCTCTTTGATCACATTAAACCAAACATTCATTAGGTTGGAGTTTTTTCCACCGTAAAAATGACGGCAACATTACCACACCTCCCGGGAGAAAAAAATGGGACTTTTTTTTGAAATACATCTATGAGCCAGGTGCATTAAGCTCATAACGCATGAGTAATGCGCCGATGAAAGGATCACCAAAAAATATAACATCATAATGTCAGATCCAATCGACGCACAGTAGAGCGTCTGGTGAGAAGAAAAGATCTCACTAGATAGGAGAAACTATTTTCTCTAAGTAAATATATCCGGGGAGGTGTTACCAACCAACTCAAAAGTGCAGGTAATGTTACAACAAAAATTCATATCAATATGTGTATAAATGGTGAATGACAATTTCCATTAAGAGATTACACCAACATCGAAATCTCACGACGTATAATGCGTATATAACCATAAATTCAAATGGTCAATCATTAACAACATTTCCAAATTCTTTTTAACAAACATATAATTATACATGTGTATAGAACTAATATCTGATGACGTCAGAAGAACAAGACGATGCTCTATTCCGGCGATGTCTTGTAAGCAAAATCCTCAATGAACATCAGGACGTCTATAGAAGTCATCGTAGTTATACAGCGTTCCAAGATATCACACTGGTTTGCTGAGAACAATACAAATAGTACAATTCTTAGAATGTAATAATGTACCACAGTCACTTAATATATATCTAAACTATAAATGTGGCCACATTAATTTTTTCGACCTTTATTTCATATGAAACAAAGCCTTCCTCTGTTTTACCGAAGACAGTAACAGAGAAAGCAAGTAATCAATACAACCATGAGTTTAAACAAAGTGACAACAAGTGTTATAGAAGCATGTTATTGTACGAATAGATCATAACTTTAGATATGTAACAGTAGATCTAGACAAAAGAGCTAAGTAGCTTCATGTGGGCATCGAGACAATATGTCTGCCATCACATTATCCGAACCACGGATAGCTCGTACCGTGAAATGAAAAGGTTGAAGAGCAATAGCATATCGAGTGGATCTCGAACTCTTCAAATCCTTATTCTGCATAGCTGTGAGAGCTTTTTGGTCGGTTTCTACTACGAAATGCGCGCCGAGAAGGAATCTTTGGAGTTTAAGAATTGCCCAGACCATAGCCAGCAATTCTCGGTCTAGAACAGAATAATTCCTTTCTGCCGCATTCAGTTTTCTCGAGACATACATTACAGGACGCAGAGTCTCAGAATACTCTTGCATCAGTGCCGCCCCGATCCCTATTGCTGAGGCGTCACTACGAAGGACAAACGTCCTATCGGCTGTAGGTAGTCTTAAAATAGGAGGAGACGAAAATAATGACTTAATCTGATCCAATGAAGATTGGCATTCTTGGGACCAACGCACCATATTAGGAGACCCTTTCTTCAATAGGGTTGAGAGTGGTGCCGTAATAGAGGAAAGATTCGGAATGAATCTTCCGTAGAACTGTATTAGGCCCAAGAGACTACGGATCTGTTGTTTAGTCTTAGGAATAGTGATGTTCAGTATCTTAGAAGTGTTGTGGTCTTCTGTCTTCAAGAGACCATGACCAACACGATGACCAAGAAAAGAAATCTCACTAAACCCAACATAGCCTTTAGAGGGTTTAGCTGTCAAATTATGCTCACGTAGAGTAGACAACAGTTCATCTAATCCCAGATAGTGATCTTCCCAAGAATCGCTAAAAAGACAGATATCGTCCAAGTATGCAATCACATCAGACCGATATGCCAGTATCTGACGCATCATGCGTACGAATGTAGCTGGGGCATTCATAAGGCCAAAAGGCATAAAGTTCCATTGGAACAAACCCCTGGGTGTGGAGAAAGCAGTGAAATGTTTGGCTCGTTCGGTTAAAGGAACTTGCCAGTATCCTTTAGACAAGTCCAGCTTTGTAAAGAAACGAGAATTGGCAAGTCTAGTAAGTAACTCATCCAACATAGGCATAGGTTCTGCATCGAACTTCGTTACTTGATTTAGTTTACGGTAATCGACGCAAATGCGTATGTTATTGTCTTTCTTTCGGACAATAACCATAGACGACGAGTATGCCGAACTGGATGGTTCAATTATTCCTAACTTTATCATTTCATCCAACTCTTTCTCGTCTTGAGTTTGGAAGTGGATAAGAATAGGATAAGGTCTGACCCTGAAAGGAGTATGGCCAGTCAATACAATGTCATGTTCAATGACTGTAGTGTGTCAAGGAATGTCCGTGAGAACATCCTGAAATGCTTGTAACTTGGAAGAGATTTGTGACTGTTCCCTAGTTGATAAATTAGGTGAAATTGCAACATCCTTCCATGATTCCGTAGAATGAAGTGGAATCATCGGAAGAGGAAGATTAACATCAGAGAAAGTAGATTCCTCATCCTGTATGACAGACAGGGATGAGTAATAGCCACGAGCGACTGTAGCGTCGTCCGTCGCTTAAAAGATAGGTTGTAAGTACTCTGGACGTTCATAAAATTATGTAAGCATATTTATGTGAAAAGTCTTATGCTTTCCGTCAATATCGACGACATAGTCGACATCAGAAATTTTAGATACAATCTCAAAAGGACGTTTCCAATCAATAAGAAGTCTATTTTCCCTGGAAGGAAGTAACACAAATGCTTTGTCTCCAGGACAAAGTTGATGTAGGCATCTATTTTTATTTGCAAACTGCCTTGCCTTTGCTTTAGCAAATTCAGATGCGGAAGTTGCTAATTTGCAAGCTTCAATGATTCTCTGCCTGAGAGCAATGACATACTCATAAGAAGATTGTGTGTCATCACTAATATCATCGGCAGCTATTAGATCGTGAAGCAAGAACATTGGGCCGCGCGGACGCGCGCCAAAGACGAGCTCGAAAGGAGAAAACCCGGTATGTTCATTAGGAACCTCTCTATAAGCAAAGAGAGCAGCGGGTAAGACTCTGTCCCAATCCTGAGGATGATCCTCAGTTATTTTCCCAAGTAAATTTTTGAGAGTTCTATTGAGACGTTCGACTAGTCCATTAGACATAGGATGATAAATACTACTCAGTGATCTCTTGATATTAAGAGTAGACATCACTTGCGACATTGTTTCAGATATCAGTTGGGTGCCATGGTCTGACAAGATTTCCCTAGGGAATCCCAACCGCGAAAATATCAGCCAAAGAGCGTCTGCAATATCGGCAGTCGAAATGCTCTTCAGAGGTATGGCCTCTGGCCATCGAGTACACATGTCAACACATGTTAGAATAAATTGATGTCCTCTGGCTGATTTTATTTTGAAAGGACCAATGATATATATCGCCATTTTCTGAAATGGACGGATAGGAATGTCTGCAGCCTGGATAGGTGCTGCGTGGCGAGGACCTTTCGATTTTACTTCTTGACAAACTCTACACGAGCGACAATAAAGACGTATGTCTCTGTTGACGAATGGCCAAAAGAAAGCCGCAAGAACTCTCGACTCGAACGTGAAAATCCCATATGACCAGCGCATTGGGAGTCGTGAGCATGTTGCAGTATTCTAACTCTCATGTCTTTCGGAACAAGAATTTGTGAATGTATAGACATGTCTGAGTGCTGTACCATACGCACTAGTACGTCATTCTTCATAGTGATCCAAGATTTGTGATCTGTGTTCTTATTTGGGTCACTTTTTTGCCAGCACGAAGAATTTTTTTAACGAAATGTCTTCCTGTTGACTTTTGATAAAAGAGTCACGTGAAATGACATCATGATCATCTTGATCCCGTACCTCAACACCTTCGATCAATGTAGTCTGAGGCATATTCTGAGCCTGAGCTCTCGTGATAACTGCATTAGCAGCTTCTAAGTTATGTTCTTCCCAAGCAATAATCTGCTGCGGGGTACACTCTTTAGTGCCGTGTATACGCCCAACGATAAGATCCGCAATAGGATTCGGAAGCAGACACGCTTGGACCTCTCCCGTAAAGAAGGGAGTAGCTATACGGATGATAGCGGTAGAGTATTTTTCCACTGTGCCACCAAATGTTACACATTTGATCACTCTTCCAGTGGCCCATGAAGGATCTACAAGAGATTGTCTAACCCCAATAGTGGTACATCCAGAATCAAAGAGGACTGAGACTGGATCATTATTCATTAGACCACTATGTAGAATAAGAGATCCTCTCCCGTCATGACCCGCTGCAGAAGGAAGAGCGGGCAGAGGATGACCGCAACTCAAGGGGGATATAGTAGTAGGTTCAAATAAAGTGGTGCACTGAGGGCATTGAGATGCTCTCCCAAAATCAAAGGCAGAACAAGAACTAGCACTAGCGCTAGGTTTACTATTGTTTTGTTCATTACTAACTCCTTGTGACTCTTGTTCAGCACAGTTAGTATGATGACATGATCTATTATTATTATGCTGCCATCTACCTCGATTACTATTTCCTTTGGAATTATGGTATTATTTTGGTTTGAACCGCAGTTTTCACAATTGTGATTGTGATTTACACCTTGATGAAAATATCTATCAGACTGATACTGCTGTCTTCCTAAAGAATTATGGCGAGGATAGTTTTTATTGTGGCTACCCCTTTTAAAGTTACCAAATTTGTTGGAACCATAATTATGAGGGCTATCAGATTGCCTCCAATTCCTAGCAGACGAGCCTCTTTGGGATGAATCACTTTGATCCTGACCAAAGTTACGCTTACTTTTCTTATCGAAGTTGCGCTGAGTACCTTTATCTTTACCTCCGAAATTAGAATTGTATGGAGTCGCAGAAGCCATGGGTAAACCTTCTTTAATCTTATTATTGCTAATCGTTTGTTGTGGATGAGCAGTGACATATTGGCAACAATATTGACCATTTCTGTTATGTCCTTAAGTTTACGTTCGTGTATACAGGCAAGAAAAGACTCATTCACAGATGACATTACTTTGTCTCTAAGCAACAAGTCCATAAGTGCCTCATAAGTATGTTCAGTCTTAGACAACTCTATCCATCTAGTGAAAGTAAGGCGTATCTTTCCTATAAAGTCCGAGAACTCTACACCAGATTCTGGTAACATATTCTTAAAACGAAGACGGTAATCATCTTCTTTAAGCTGATATCTTTTCAATAAGGCTGCTCTGACAACTTCATAGTTAGTCCTATCATGTTCTTCTATTGCCATTATAATATTTAATAGTTCACCTGTAAGTGAATTCAACAGTTGTCTAACATATTGTGCCTTATCTACTTTATATGTTACACAATTAAGTTCTAGTCTATCTAGATAGAACAATATGTCATCTTTTGTAGGATTAAAATGAGGAAGTTTGAACTTATAATCATGACTTTTTGTGCTCGAAGAAGTCGCTTGAGAACTCCTTATATTAGTCACTTTCAACTTCTCTATTTCCAAAGCCAAGAGTTTTTCTTCATGTTCTCTTTGATGCTTTTTCTCTTCAAGTTCTCTTTGATGCTTTTTCTCTTCAAATTCTCTGTCTAGCTGCGCTTGAATCTTTTTCTCTTCAAATTCTCTGTCTTGATGAATCCTCCTTTCTTCAGCTTCTTTTTGTTGCTTTTTCTCTTCAAATTCTCTGTCTAGCTGCGCTTGAATCTTTTTATCTTCAAATTCTCTGTCTAGCTGCGCTTGAATCTATTTCTCTTCAGCCTTTTGTGCTTTGGCATATTGAGCAAGCACTAAATCCTCCAATTTCTCATCAGTCTTGCCAAGGGCCAACCCTTGCTGTATGAAGAAATCTAATGTAGACATCCTGTCTACAAATGTGCTGTCAATATATCTGAAATAGCAACACCAGTTATCCCAATCTCAGTGGGAGATGAGTCTTTTACAAAGACTAAGTACAATTACCCTATTTATTAAGTCACCAGTAACCAGGTCAGTATATAATTTGCATCATATAATCAATAGTACATGATCAAGTATACATGAAGACTGTATATATCAACAATATCACGATAACTAAACAAAGTCAAGCATCTAAACAAACGAAAACATTCGCAGAGGTCAAAAGAAAATACAGCTTAACTAAATCAAATGTTGTGAAAAATCACAATGATAACTGCGCAAAATTCACAATAATACAATGACAACACAATGTATAAACAAAAGGGTGTAAAGAAATTAACAATAGAAAAGAGAAGGCAGACAAATACAAACCAAAACGAATAAAAAACTAAAGTACGGAGAAAATAACGAAAACAACACTAACACATCTCGTCACAGCTAAGAAAAAAACTAAATAGCAACAAAAGTCGCTTGCAATTTCCACTGTGAGAAATATGCACAATCCCTAAAGAACGCTTACAGTAACCCTCGGTTGAGTGGGATATTTACTGTAAGACCCTCAAACCTGAACCCGCAGAAAAAAAATACACACTAACTCAACAAGTAAACAAAGAACATATAAACAATAGAATGCATATAATGAATGTAACGAGGAAGGCTTATTTGCACATAAAATAAAGGCTCAGTTTAACATGCAAAACCAGGCCACTTATCTTGAAGCGTAATCCTCTACAACCGCAAAGATGCAGTTCATTGCAGTACACTTGTAAACACTAGTAGACGTTCCACCGTTGAAGGTCACCGTAACTTGACAACGGGTGTAGTAGTCTCCAAAGTGAAGCTATCAAACCAAACTCGACTTCAGTTGAGAATGTTTGTAGGCTGTCGTAGTAAACAACAGGTTGAACTGTTCTATGTTTACAATTCGAGCTTGCACGTAAAATTGTGACGTGAACTTTGACACATATGTCCTTCGACGATTGTCACAGTGTTAAATAACTTCGTTAGCAACTGTGGTCTATGTAGCACTATTGTAGCAGCTGTGGTTCATGTTGCAATTCTGCAGCAGCTGTGGTCCATGTAGCGATTCTGTATCATCCATAAATGTATACGTCGGTCAGCAGACGTTGACCTCTTTCCTACTGTGTAGCTGACAACTAAACGTCAATCTTGTCTTCCGGATGCATAAATCCAGATGTGGGTAGGAAAATCTGTGTCGTTGACAAAAAACCCACGAATCTGGTCCACCAGATGTAAAAGTCTGTTTGACTAGAGATGTAAATGTTTGTTCAGTGTAAATGCCCAGATGTAACGTACTGTTTTGATGTGTTATGAATGTTAGTACGTGGAGCGTGTCCTGTTGTCCTGGACAGTACCAAGTAGTAGCGAGGAATTAGGTCACTAGCGTGAGGTGCCGCCAGGGTATAGTAGACACATACATAATGTCAGTATTCCTGTAGATTCAGACGTGTAGTCCTTGTATTACAATGTGGTTGATCGTGTAAGTGTGTAGATAACAGTGCTGATAACACGAAGGCCGTATAGGCTCTTGGACGTCTTCACATTAACTCACACAAACACAAGTAGAAGTCAGTGAAGTAGGGAATGCTGCTGACGTTTACAATATTTATTCATGACGTACGATAATACGATGATGATGGACGAAACAGTCAATAGTATAAGATCGTGTACATAATATGTGTAGTTACAAAGGTCAGCTTCAGACATCACAGATCCCAGACATGTAACAATGTCTTGACCAATGTTTACTGTTCATGCAATAGCTCTAATCCCTGACTGAGCCCCGTCAGGTAAGCCCTAGCAAATATCTTGCTTAGTACGGGCGATATCAGTTATTTAAACAAAGTCAATGCCATTGTCCTACAATTAGCAAAAGACTTCAGACTGGCCTCACATGCCAGATACTTCATTCTGGTGAAGAATATTGGCCGTAAACACGGACCAATATGATGACAACGAAATCAGGCCGCAGGTCGCGGGCCTCGATAATCAGGTCACTCTCAGTTTACACAAGCTTCTGAGATTAAATATATATTTTCTGCCAAACCATATTCCGCCTGCATTGCGGATCCATAAAGATGATTCCTAGGCTTATGTGTGTGACAGGTCAACTTAAACCTAGTCTTTCAAATATGAAGCCATACTGGGGTACAGTATAATAACTCCTTGTGAGCTTCGCTCACTATGTCGCCATCAGCGATAAATGTACCTGTAAGATCTAAACGAGACGAAAAGATCGAATAATGTTTCAGTTACCTTCTCAAAGAATCCTTACACTCTAAGGTAACACAACACAGCCAATACTGGCATAAAGAAACACTCAGGGACTGAAGAATGACAAAACAGTCATTCCCAGAATTTCCAATCCCTATCGAAAACTTGGCAGAGAGAAATCTACGGATCGGTACATCCGTTCTAAGCCTCATGTACACTCTCTCTGAATCAGTCTCCCGGCTTTTTCCCGCCAAGACCCGCGCATGCCCAAAGAGCATGGACCAGATCGAGGCAAACCCAGACCAGGCGTTTCCACCCAAACGGGTGATAAAGATACTCCGTATATGATCCTATAAATAGACTTAAGACATGTCAACTATAAGACATTGCCTGAGACAGGACAACATAAGACAGGAGAAGATAATCACCAGTCAAACCTGTCACAGAAAGATAATAGGCATTTATCTCTCTTTGATCACATTAAACCAAGCATACATTAGGTTGAGTTTTTTCCACCGTCAAAAATGACGGCAACAGTTGTCAAACGCCTTTTCTAGATCAAAGAAACAAAGACGCATCTCACTTTTATACTCAATGGCCTTTTCATTCATCTGCCTGAGTGTGCAGATTCGGTCTTGGGTACTTCGGTTTGCTCTGAGGCCACACTGGACCTCATCCATTTGTGGCTCACCTAGGCGTCTGAGTCTCTGCTCCAGGATTATATAGTAGCTTTCAACAGGGACATTGAGACGGGACTTGCCTCTATGGTTTCCACATTGTCGATTGTCACCCTTTTTAAAAATCGACGTTATGATGGCAATCTCCCAATCCTTTGGTAATGTCTTGTTGCACCAAGCTGCATGTAGGACCCTTATGAGTAATAGGTCACCTGCTGCTCATATGTACTTAACCATTTCTGGTGTTGTACCACCATGCCCTGATGCTTTGCCCATCTTGATTTTCTCCAGGGCTGCCTTCAGGTCTTCCATCTTTGTCATCTTCAGCGCCATTTGTTTCTTCTTCTGTGTTAGTGGTTATCGTTTGTGATGCTTGACCTTGCTCATCATCAAGGAGTTCTGAGAAATATTCTTTCCATCTCTTCATCAGTTCCTTTGGGGCAGTAATCGACTTCCCTTGCTTGTCCTTTACAAATTTAATAGGGCCCAGTTTTTTTCCTTCCTCATGTTGTTTACGGTCTTATAGAAGAGTTCATATTTTTTTGTTTGTTTGGGGTTTTTTTGGGGGGGGGAGGGGGGTGTGGGGGGGGGGGGGGGGGGAAATCATTTTCTAGCTTCTCTTCAAATTATTCCATGAACTTCTTATTTTCTGCTAGCACCTTGTTCTTTGCTTCTGAGTATTACATATTCTCTACATCAGTTTGAGGCTATTTTAATCCCCGTAAAGTTTTTCCACGAAAGGAACTGGCGTCGGCCATATGCACTTTCTATTATATATATATAAAAGTTAGTTGCTTATCCTTTACAGGACGTGGCAATCAACCCCAGCTTTTATTGCCAGTTTGTGATTTTTTTCTAGGCAATTTTTTTCATTCAGTAGTTTGCCATTGCTTTCTGAACGGTACGGCGCTTATACCATTGTTAAAAATCCACACAAAGCGATCTGCTACCAAACTGCATGCAGCAGGTTTCGAATCTGGTATATCTGGATTATGAAACTGTGTTCATATCCATTAGGCCACAGACGCCGACAATATATATATATATATATGTATATATATGTGTGTGTATATATATATATATATATATATATATATATATATATATATATATATATATATATATATATATATATATATATATAATTGGCAGATAGGGCTAATGATTCATTGTTGGTAGCCTATCTAATGAAAAGTAAATCTGTAAATTCAAACCACCGCAGTCGGGCGGGAATATCCGTTTATGGGAAAGACTTCGGGGGTAAACCCTGAGGATAACTCCAGAGTCGGAGCTCCTAAGGCAGTAATGTTGATTGGACATTATTCTGCCAACTCGTGCGACGTGACAAACTGTATCAGATACTGTCGTTTCTTTGGATCAATCAGCTGCGTAATGAGGGTGATCATGCTGCATGGACACAGCTTAATATCCATACATCTGTGCCAAAGGTCGCACCCAGGAGAAGACATTCCAGCTTCATCCTATAGGTGTCGGTACAATATGGGAAGTAGCAGTTACCAGTTATAAGCATCTTGGTCTATTCACGTACGGCATGGCGCCAGGGGCTACTTCCGACAGCGGGAGAGGTTCAAGGGTCTCACTGGACAGCTGTCGCCCGCTTTAAGCTTTGCAGCTCCCAGTAAAATTATGTGTTGTCCCACAACTGTCTGCTTTCCAAATTGGGCACATGGAAATTAATGTCAAAACCGAACTGCGGTTAGACAATTTTGCACCAAACAATAGTCACAAAAAATATTATAGAAAGCAATCTATTTTCCAATTATTATGTTGGAACGTCTGGATAATGTTAACTAAACTGTCTTATGTTCTTTCTAAAGCCCCCTTGTTCTTTCCTCGGTCTATGGTCTATTGCTTTTGAAATTCTCTGGGTAATTATCCTGCCTAGTATTTTACTGGGAACTGAGAGGAGCGTAATTCCTCTCCAGTTGTTGCAGTCTGCAAGGTCGCCAATTTTGGGCAATTTGACAATTATTCCTTTACTTTATCTGTTGGTGTTGCCTCTGTTTTCTACACTTGTGCAAATAGTGGTTCTAATAGTTCTGCTACTAGTTCAGGGACTGCCTTGAAAAACTCAGCATTTAAATTGTCGTGACCTGGCTCTTTCCCGTTCTTTAACCCTTTGATAGCTGATGATTTCTTCTCTTCGTGGAATGTACGTATTTACGTCTATGTCACTTTCAGCCTCAGGAACCTTTAGCTGCGTCTCTGGTGGTTCCTTATTCAGTGTTTCTCTGAAGTGCTCTGCCCATCTTGTTTCCTGCCCCTGTGCTGTGGTACTGCGATGTCCTTGCTTGTCTCTTACTATAAGTATATGAGGAGAACTGCTGTAAGACGGGGGTAAAACAGTTGAATGGGGAAAAAAAACACACACACAAATAGTAATACGTCTTATAAGGAGAAAAGTCAAGAAAAACCTACGTTGCGGCTACAAGGCCTTCGTCAGGGACAGACAAACAAGAGACAGGAGGGAAAGAAAATGAGAATTAAGTAGAGAACATTAAACTATACAAATAAGAGAAAAAAACCTCCCTGATGTCCAGTCACACGGTGAAGCAAGATGGCTGCCACTAAACCGGAAAGCGGAAGTCAATAGTACATTAAAAACAAAAAAAATAAGAAATAATGAAAACAAGGACCGGAAAAGAGTGAGAAAAAAATTAAATAAATAAATAAAATAAAAAGAAATAAAAATAATTCAATTGTCTCTTACTAACGTTATATTGTTTGCACCTTGTTTTCCGCTGCCATTTTGCTATTTTATAAACGGTGCTTCGTTCATTGGATGGGGAGGCAGGGAAAATGTTCTACATTTCTCATATACAAACGCATTTAGACTGTTGTTCCACAATATGGGATGGTTGTTCTGTCTCCAACACAAAAAGGCTCCACTCGCTTCAAAAACGCGCAGTGGGACCTCAAGACGCAGCAATAGAGACCGCAGTCAGCGACTCATAGCTTGACTGCCTGCGTCAGGACCAGCGAACCAGAGCTGGTCAAGACCGCACTCCACCTCCACGTGGTGGTCCTGGAAACAGTCTGCAGCTGTGCAGTCTGGCTGAACGAGTGTGGATCGAAATGGGAAGGCAAACCCGGTCCTAAAAAATGCCGTGCAGAAGTCGGATGTGTCGACCGAAAGGTGCAGATATCACAGCTTAGGCGTAAACAGACACAACGCAACCACCGTCCTTTTCAGGACGAACGAGAAAGAAGGAAGAAAAAGAAAAACGCGCAGTGCGCCTTGTTGCTGATAAACACCAATAACATTGTATAGATTTATATAATTATCTTCAAATATTACCCATCAGGAAGCGCTTCCTATTTAACATAGGGAAATTTATTCACAAAATCATGTCACAGAATGCTCCAAAGTATCTTTGGCCGCTTTTAAAATATAATGAAAGACGTAGTCAGCGCTTAAAACAAATTACAGGTACCCAAGCCCAGGCTAGACCTATCTAAGACTAGTTTGGCTTACTTAGCTGCTCATCTTTGGAACAATCTTCCCAGTGACCTGAAAAATAATCACAGTCCTTATTCATACAATCGTATACTGTTCAAATACTTTATGAGTGCTGATTATATGCCACCCTAACTGATTGTGTTGTACTTTGATCTAATATACTGTATGGAGGCTCTGATGATCTAGTTTTCATTACAATATACTTATTCTTAATATTATATTCTTAATAACTTATATTCTTAATTTTATGATCAGGTACTGTTAATGTATGCTGTTATGCTTCCTTGTAATGTTGCACTGAATTTTAATTAATACTTTAAGTACGCTAGAGAATGTTTGAGTAACAGTAATAAAAGATGAGCAAGAGGAAGGAAGAACGAAAGAGGGGACTATGCCCGATTTTATAACTTTGGCAAATTAATTGCTTTCGTATATGTATATCTAGTCTGATTCTGGTCTTGAGTTTGGGACGCAAAGACAGCGAGGAAAGTAACGGTTTACCCTACCTCATCTTGATGAACCTTTCATTGCATTCATTGCAGCAGTATCTGCTATAAGACTCAAAGCTGCTCACCTCTCGTAAAGTTGTTCGCGCGCACTGGAAAAAACACCGAGTACTTATAACACACCTCTGAATATGTCTCATATCACTAACTTACTGTATGAAAAAATTTGATTTTTATCAGTGGTGTTTGCTTTTTTTTATTTTATTTTATTTTCTATTATTATTATTATTCTTATTATTACTATTACTAATTTTTTTCTTTTTCGTAATTTGTTGTTGTAATTCCTTATTTTTTATTTTTGTTTTCTTTATTTTAAAAAAATACTTTAATTATGATGATTATTGCAAATGGTTCCAAAGGTTGTTATTGCCGGGAGTTGTAGTGAGGATAAGCTCTCACTGCAGTTAAAATACTTCTATGGCACGCGCCTCAAACAGCCTCTGACAACCAAGTCCAGCTTCCGGCCTTCACGTGTGGCTCAATTTGAGCCCGGCGGAACTGTTTCCACTGACGGGAGAAGGGGCAAAGGCGAGCGACTGGCGCCTTAAAACCAGCAGCTTCGGGCAGATAGGGCTCGTGATCCTTGGTTGGTAGCTTATCTAAGAGAAGGAACTCTGAATTCAAACCACCGCTGCCTTGCGGGAATATCCATTTATGGAATTGGCTTCGGGAGTAAACCCTGAGGATAAATCCGGAGTCGGAGTCCCTAAGGCAGTCTAATGTCGATTCGACATTATTCTGGCAACTCCTGCGACATGGCTGGTACCAAACTGTATCGACTACTGCCGTTCCTTTGGATCTACCGGCTGTGTGTAGAGGGGGAACATGCTGCATGGGCAACAGCTTGATCTCCATATAACTGTGCCCAAGCTCGCGCCCTGGAGAGGACACTCCAGCTTCACCCTATAGGTGTCGGCAAAACACGGGAAGTAGCAGTTACCGGTTATAAGCATTTTGCCCAATTGGCGTAGGGCATGGCGCCAGTGGCTACTTCCGACAGTGGGAGAGGTTCTAGGATCTCACTGGACAGCTACCGCCCGCTTCAAGCTGGGCAGCTCCCAGTCAATAAGGTGTTGTCCCGCCACTGTCTGCTTTCCCCATTGGGTGCATGGGGATTAGGGTCAAACCCGAACTGTGGACAGAAAATTTTGCACCAAGCAATTATAGAAAAAATAGAAATAAGCAAACTCTCAGATTGGGATGCTGGAACGTCCGGACTATGTTGACTGGACTATCCGAAAACCTACAGGATGTAAACGATGTAAGGAAGACAGCCATAATTAATGATGAGCTTAAACGACTTCAGGTGGATATAGCTGCACTTCAGGAAACGCGCCTGGCGGGCTCTGGAACGGTGAGCGAGAAGGACTACACATTTTATTGGCAAGGGAAAGATCTTAATAAAGCTACAGAACATGGAGTAGGTTTTGCGGTCAAAAAATCGCTAACTAAAATGGTTGAACCAGGCGAGAATGGATCAGAACGCCTGTTAACGCTCCGCCTGCAAACTAGCACAGGTCCCATCACCCTTGTCAGTGTGTATGCTCCTACTCTGTACTCTGCCTCAGAAGCTAAAGATGAGTTCTACGAGAATCTAACAGCAATTATCAAAAGTATACCTAGGCAAGAACAGCTTGTTCTCCTTGGTCACTTTAACGCTAGAGTGGGTGCCGATAATGTTTCATGGCCTTCATGTCTGGGCAGGTTTGGTATTGGCAAGATGAATGAAAATGGACAACGGCTCTTAGAGTTGTGCGTCCACCATGACCTCTGCGTGACCAACACCTACTTTCAGACAAAACCCCAGCATAAGGTGTCATGGAGACACCCACGATCCAAGCACTGGCACGAACTTGACCTGATTCTCGTCAGAAGGCCACTCCTCAGGTCTGTGCTCTCCACGCGCTCGTACCATAGTGCAGACTGTGATGCAGATCACTCCTTGGTTTGCTGCAAAATCAGAGCACAACCAAGAAAACTGTATCGTGTCAGACATGAAGGGAAACCACGCATTGATACCAGCAAGATGTCAGACCCTTTCATGATCGCTCAATTCACTGCGACCTTCGAGAAAGTGCTCAGTAGCCCTCAGCATGATGATACTATTACAGAGAACTGGGAACATCTACGGAACACCATTCAAAGTACTGCACTTGCCACCTTTGGTAAGAAAACAGCAAAGTCAAATGACTGGTTTGATGCTTCATCAGATGTGATGGCACCTGTCATTGAAGCTAAGCGCAGTGCTATGAATGAATACAA
This sequence comes from Oreohelix idahoensis, assembly GCA_024509875.1. Lineage (NCBI taxonomy): Eukaryota > Metazoa > Mollusca > Gastropoda > Stylommatophora > Oreohelicidae > Oreohelix > Oreohelix idahoensis. The sequence continues at coordinate 245,884 of JAMPIV010009235.1, forward strand.
ACGTTCACCGAGTGCCAGAACCCTACAGATCCTGAGGGCTACGAGAAGCAAAGTTCAACAAACTGCTCGACGCTGTGCAAATGACTACTGGCTCCAGCTCAGTGAGAGCATCCAGATCGCAGCGCAAACAGGCAACATTAGACAAATGTATGACGGTATAAAGAAAGCACTTGGCCCCCATAAAAGTAAGACGGCACCGCTAAAAACCATCAGCGGAGAGAAGCTAACCGATAAGGGTAAGCAAATGGAGAGGTGGGTCGAGCACTACTCTGAGCTTTACGCTAGAGACAATACCGTTACGCCTGCAGCCCTTGATGGTGTCAACAGTCTGCCAACTATGGAGGAGCTGGATGCCGAACCAACATTAGAGGAACTCAGCAAGGCCATTGATAGCTTGGCCTCTGGCAAAGCACCAGGCAGTGATGGGATTCCTCCTGATTTAATCAAATGCTGTAAGAGCACGCTATTACATCCCCTGCATAGGATGCTGTGCCAGTGCTGGGAAGAGACAACTATTCCTCAAGACATGCGAGATGCCAAGATTGTAACACTGTATAAAAATAAAGGAGACAGAAGTGATTGCAATAACTACAGAGGCATCTCTCTTCTTAGTATTGTTGGTAAGGTTTTTGCCAAAGTCATCTTAATGCGACTACACAAGTTAGCTGAGCGCATATATCCAGAGTCACAGTGTGGATTCCGAGCTGGCAGATCAACAACAGACATGATCTTCTCTCTCCGCCAGCTTCAGGAAAAATCAAGAGAGCAGAAAAGACTATTATATATCGCCTTTATAGACCTCACAAAAGCATTCGACCTGGTTCGTAGGGATGGGCTCTTTAAAATCCTCCTGAAAATAGGCTGCCCTTCTAAAATGCTGGAAATGATAAAGTCATTCCATGATGACATGAAGGGAACAGTCCAATATGCTGGAAGCACGTCACAGCCCTTTGATATACGAAGTGGCGTTAAACAAGGCTGTGTTCTGGCTCCGACCCTCTTTGGAATCTTCTTTCCCTTACTCTTGAAACATGCATTCAGAGATGCAACTGAAGGAATATGCCTTCACACTAGGTCAGATGGCCGTCTGTTTAATCTTTCAAGGCTGAAGGCAAAAACAAAAATCAGAAGGGTCACTATAAGAGACTTGTTGTTCGCTGATGATGCTGCAGTCGTCACTCAAAGCCAACAGGAACTTCAGAACTTGATGAATCGCTTCACTAAAGCATGCAAGGACTTTGGCCTCACAATAAGTCTAAAGAAAACAAATGTGCTGAGTCAGGATGTGGGTGCTGCACCAGTTATCACTATCGATAACTATGAATTGGCAGTGGTGCACCACTTCACATACCTAGGGTCTACCATCAATGACAAACTCTCACTGGATACAGAAATCGACAGCCGCATTGGCAAAGCTGCAGCTACCTTTGCCCGCCTCACATCGCGTGTTTGGGGAAACTCTAAACTCACAATGAAGACCAAAGCTGCGGTATATAATGCCTGCGTCACCAGCACACTCCTATATGGCAGCGAGACCTGGACGACCTATGCTAAGCAAGAAAGAAGGCTCAATACCTTCCATTTGCGGTGTCTACGCCGCATCCTCGGCTTCTCGTGGAAAGATAAAGTGACAAATGTCGAGGTGTTGTCACGTGCTGGCCTTCAAAGTATGTATACGCTTCTTAGACAGCGCAGACTTCGCTGGCTTGGCCATGTTCGCCGCATGGAAGATGGTCGCATCCCAAAAGATATCTTCTACGGACAATTAGCAGATGGCAAGAGAACCGTTGGGCGACCACAGCTGAGGTTCAAAGATGTGTGCAAGAGAGATATGAGGGCACTGGACATGGATCCAGCAACATGGGAGGATGAAGCTGCCGATCGCACTAAGTGGCGATGCTATTTACGGCGCCAACTCAGATTGGGCGAAGAGAGGCTCACACAAGAAGCAGAGGTGAGGAGAAAACGTCGAAAGGAGCACCAGGAAAATAAGCAGCTGAGGGCTGTCACCTCAGGGGCGCATTCCCATGGTCAGTTATGACTGAAGGGGCTATTATTATTGCAAATGTAATATTACCGGTACTTTTATAATGATAAATGCCTTAATAATGCTTAATGTAAATATGAGGATGAAAGGATATAGTATACACGATGAGAGAGAGAGGAAGGGCAGAATGTCAGACGGGCCTGAGTGCCCAATTCTTAACCCTTTGAAAATAAAGTTCGTTCGTTCTTTCGTTCTCTGTGCTGCCTCTTCTACCTGTCTTGCAAGGTCATCCAGAAATTTCCTTTTGTTGGCACGCGTTAGACGTTTTGCTTTTTTATCCAGCTTGCTGTACAGTTCGCTATATATTTTCTTGAACCTATCTTCTGTGTTCTTTCTTTTCATTTACCTTCTCATCGCTATGCTATTTAACGTTTCTGGTGTTATCCAATCTTGTCTGTTTCTTTCCTGGAATCCCAAGCATGATTTGCTGCTTTTCTTGTATATTGTTGAAATTATATTGAATGTCTGGTCAACATAATCAGTCGCTGTTCTTTTGTACATGCTGAGGTAGAATAAAAATTCAGAGAGCCAAAACTGGTGGGCGGACAGCGTGAGGCGCCTTTTAAGTCTTCCGTCCACAATGTACTTAGCAGAGGCATTTGTTCTTTTATTGTTTCTAAATTTCTTGGTACGAGACCAGTTTAAAGTAAGAGTCTTCGCCACTATTTTGGTATTCAAGAGCTGGGTTCGACTCTAACAACCCACATTGGACTAGTTGTAAAGAAACCTACCTTGACATTAGGATTGAAGTTTTTCTAGAAACCCTAGAGAAGTGCCCTCATCACAAGAGACTTGACAAATCAACAGCTACAGTACTCAACAAGAGTTAAGTGCTTATTAAAAGGCAAAATCAACGGAAAGTAACATTCCCCAATGTTACGGTATTTTAATTGGCATCGTCTGCTAGAGGTTAGCAGCATACGATTTTAGGGGCTACAGCATTTAATGTAATGTAATATATTATTAGACTATTGAACGCTATGACGTATCAGCGTTGGTAGGTCACGCATCGTGACCAAGAGACGGGACCCTTTCTTGTATGACCGTCGAACTGAAGAGACGTGTCCTTGTATTCTTATAGTGTCGGGCATGGAATGCCACACAATTATATTGTATTTAAATATGGACATGGGTCAGTCCACTGATTCTATGAAAGAGATGAACGTTTTCAGGTTAGTAATTGACTAAACCTAAGTTGGAAGGAATATTGATTATATTTTGTCAGACGCGTAATCTCACTGTCGGCCGTTGGGACCACCAACTGCGCGTACATATAGTTACGACGTTCTGCCTACAGTAATTCGATTATTGGACAAGGACTGGTAGTATATCTACATATATCTTCAATATAGATATCACAGCTTAGGCGTAAACAGACACAACGCAACCACCGTCCTTTTCAGTGCGAACGAGGAAGAAGAAGAAGAATATATGATCAAGTTATAATATGTATTTTTGTGATCAACTTGCATGGATTGTCTTGATGTGTACAACTGTGAATTAAATGTATGGACTCAATGAAATGACTTATCAAATCAATCGTATTCCAAGGTTCAAGTATTGTTCGGAATCTTCCACCCCCGCATTCGCTTAATCTTCCATCGAAGGCACGATGCACTATCACTGAATGAAAAAAACTAACATATCAAAGAAAAAGCAATGGCCAGAAATTTATAATTGTTTTATTCATATCACATGGAACATTGTTCAGAGCAAACCACCTTGCAACAGTGGACGCAACAGTGGTGCCCGGTATGTGGGGACGAAAAACAAACAAAAACCAAAAATTTTTTCATGACTTTCGAATGAATTATTTACTTTCGATAAACAATCTCGTGATTTCATAAATATGACGTGGCACGCGTAACTACGAAGGTCAACCTGACGTCACAACATCGTGCGTACATGCTAACGCTCAAGGGACAAAGTCAGCGCATTCCAGTTTTGATGAAAAATACAAGATCACAATAGACCTAGTCCGTTGGTGAAAATCTGATGTTTAAAAAAAAGTCGTCATTATCTGCCAACGAGGAGCAAGCATTTTTCATATTCTAGTTATATCTGTTTTCCCTGGTCTAGTCGTGGGATGGTTGGGAGGAAGAATTGAAACCAATTTCATGGCTCCCTGGACGTCCAAATTGGTTTTAATCGCACTATAGGGCCGTCTTGAACTGATGAGCGAAATTTAGCGCTTATGCAGAAGTGATCTATCTGGTTCTTAGTTCTGCCATCAGGTGAATTCCATGTTATCTTGTGGATATTCTTATGTGGAAAGATGGTGTCTGCCACAACGAGGTTTGATATTTCACAAAGTTCTAGAAGTCTTTCGCCATTTTGATTCATACAGCCTATGCCATGAGTACCGAGATATCACGTCAGAGCATACAGAGGTGCAGAGATCGGAAGCGATCATAACCTCTGCATAGCTAAAATGAGAATTAAACTGAAGAAGTTATACCAACCGAATAAAAATAGAAGAATAGATGTACACAGACTGCAATCAAATGATATAAAGAAGGAATATAATGTCAAAATGAACAACTATTTCGATGCTTTAGGCAAAATTGACAACGATATCACCACCAAGACAATCGATACTAAATGGGAACAACTGAGAACAGCAATGACAGAAGCAGCTGTAGCGACCACCGGATACCTAGTACATAAATGGATGAGAGAAGATACTTGGGATAAAATACAAGAAAGGAAAACAGCAAAACTTAAACTACTAGCGGCAAGTACACATAATGCAGTTGAATCTTGCAAACTAACTTATAACTTGTTAAATAAAGAAGTGAAGACAAAAACTCGAAGAGATAAAAGACATTTCATCAATGAACTGGCCGTAGAAGCTGAAAATGCTGCAAGAACTGGTAATAGTAGGTGCCTTTATCAAATTACAAAACAACTATGTCACCAGCCTACTGCTATGGAAACACCTGTTAAAGGTAAATTAGGGAATTCAATACCAACAGAAAAAGAACAAATGAAGAGATGGGCTGAGCACTTCATGGAGGTGCTAAACAGACCACCACCAACAGTAACACCTGATTTTAATAATGAAACATCCACAACCACTTTGCCAATAACTTGCGATGAATTCACGCTGGACGAGATCAAACAAGCCGTTAAAAGATTAAAAAATTTTAAAGCTGCTGGAGTTGACGAAATTTCAGGGGAAATGATTAAAGCAGTTAATGACAACAACCTCTTGAGAATTTTAGATATTATAAATGAAGTATGGAGAGAAGAACAACCACCACAACAATGGAAAGACAGTATTATTGTAAAGTTACCGAAGAAAGGTGATCTATCAGACTGTAATAACTGGCGTGGTATATCTCTATTATCAGTACCTGGAAAATTATTATGTTGCATGATGTTAGAAAGACTTAAATTGCATGCTGACGAAAAGATCAGAGAAGAACAAGCGGGTTTCAGGCCGAAACGATCATGTATTGATCAAATATTCACACTAAGAACAATTATAGAAGAATCAGTGGAAAGGCAATCGCCACTTATTATCACCTTCGTCGATTTTCAAAAAGCCTTTGATAGTCTACACCGCCCATCATTGTGGAAGATACTTACAATCTATGGTTTTTCCAACAAAGTATGTGAATATAATCAAAGCGCTATATGACAATGCAAGATGTTGTGTTAGAACAAATAAAGGGAATACAGAATGGTTTACAGTAGAAACAGGTGTGAAACAAGGCTGTATTATGTCACCACTACTTTTTGGAATAGCTATTGATTGGGTTATGAGAAACTATACCCACAATGAACAATTGGGTATAAAATGGACAAATGGAAAATTCCTGGGGGGACCTGGATTTCGCAGATGATGTAGCATTCTTAAGTTCAACACCAAGACAATCCCAAGAAGCAATAAATAATTTGTGTCATCTCTCGGTTAAAATTGGTCTCCAAATAAATGCCTCTAAAACTAAAGCTATGAACTTTTCTAACGAGACCTTCGATATCATCTTGAACGGGGAAAAACTACAGAAAGTTGAAAGTTTCAATTATTTAGGCAGTAAAATGACTCAGGATGGTGACACAACAAGAGAACTTCATACTAGAATTGCTTTGGCAGCTAGCGCCTTCAATAGATTATCTAACATTTGGAAATTACGATCATTGAATATACATACCAAGCTTCGTCTGTTTAATTCAAATGTTATCTCAGTGTTAACATACGGCTGTGAGGATTAACAAAATCATTTTTCGAGAACAAATGTCTTCTCATGAACATCTTGGAAAGAATTAACTAATTAGGCAGAAATATGTCTCCGACTATATAAGGAAAAGACGATGGTCATATATCGGTCATGTCCTACGAATGCAAAACAACAGAATACCACTACAGGCGCTCACTTGGGTCCTGAGGGTAAGCGGAAAAAAGGAAGACCAAAAGAAACACTCAGAAGAACAATAATAAGAGAAGGAAGAACGTTGGGCCTAAATAATGTGCAAGAGCTTCGTCACAACGAACAACCTGGAGAGCACTGGTTTCTGCCTTATGCGCCGTGTTTGGCGCTTAAAGAATTTATTATTATTATTATTATAGGGCCGTCAGTTAATTGCACTTAACGAAGGAACCCATCGACGACTTTCCGATGATTACATCCGTTCGTATCTGCTATTAATTAACCGTGCATGTTAGATGTCTAGTCTAGTAATAACCAGTGTATTCTAGTGTATTTAGTTCCAATTTTTATTTATTTCTGTAATTTGTTCGTAACTATTACGTATTTTCTCCATCTTTCTATAATTTATTTGAATTGTTAATATATGTCCGTTCATGAGTCCTATGACGTCATTACTTTTTGCAGTCAATTTTTTTTATTGTGTTCTGTCATAGATTGAGTTCAATCTCGCCTCAGGTCAATCCGTGACCTTCCTTCTTGCTTACGGTACTTCCGCTTGTTCTACTTAGTTTGTAAATTCATTTTTAATTGTGAACATGTCCTTGTCGTATCGTACTACTGTTTCGTAATCCTTGGTTGATAATTGTCTTGTTGTCTTCATCTCATACATTTATCATATAATAATAATACTATAATTTAGTCAATAACCAGAGTGTAAATGAATTTTATTAATTTTGATGAAATTTGAGGATGAATTAGGGACTTTGCACCAATTTGCAGTGGTGGTTCAAGAAAGTGGCAATGCACTTTATAGCTCATGATTAAGGCATAATAATATATTATATATTGATAATTCAATACAAATTTATGGTCTGACTTAAATGACAGACATATTGCATGTTTATTAGTACATTTTCCCAGTACTACATTCTGACTTAGCACATATAATTAATTAAATAAATTAATTATGAAGGGACAATACTCATAATTATTGAGGGATAAAATTAGATGCGTGATAAAAATTCGGCATCTTAAATAAATAAATAGCATAACTACTTCTGACTTATATTAGTGGGCACACATAATATTATTACAAAATATTACATATTGGTGGAACTTATAAATAAAAGTTCAATAACATTGTAATTATTTAGTAAGTATTCATACGTTGAGTAGGTACGATAATTACTTAGATTCTATTGCTGATTATTATAGATCAATAATTTCTTACAATATTAACGTCAAGATGCTTACGTTAGACCATTTTATTAAAAACTGAAAAGATTTAGGGAAAAAAGGAGAAGTTCTCGAAGCTTATGCATTGGCTGAATTTACAAAATATAAAGCAGAATTGGAAGAACAGGAAGAAAAAGAAGAGAAAAGAAAAGCTACATTAAAAAAAGAAGAGGCAGACCGTGAAATGAAAGAAATAGAAAAAGAAAATAGACAAAGAGAAATTGCTAGACAGGAAAGGGAGGAACGTCGACAAGAAGAAGAAAATAAAATGAGACGAGAGGAAATTGCACGGCAACAAGAAAAGGAGTTAATACAAATGCGTATGGCTGAATTAAACTTAAAAACTCAAGTAGCTGCAAATATAAATAATACTGATACGCAGAATACTTCTTCATCCAACCAAAATAAGGTCAATTACTATTTCAAGCTACCACCATTCAAGTTACACGTTGATGATTTCTCAGCATGGCTATCACGCTTTGAGGATATATGCAGATTCAATAACCTTAACAAAACTGCATGGGCTCTTAAACTCAAGGAATTTCTGGATGGCGAACTTGCAAGTGCAGCACAAAATATTGATCCAACATTAGCCACAGACTATGATGCCATTAAGGCCTTATTATTACGTCGTTTCCACTTGGACAAAGAGGCCTGTAGATTACGTTTCAAAAGGATTTTGCCAGATAATAATAAGGACTTTACAGGTTTTATTGCTAACATACGCAATACTTTTAACAGATGGGTTGAACTGGCAGGTGTCAACAAATCGTATGACAAGTTAGTTGATCTGTTACTAAGGGATAAAGTGTTATCCTCTGTCAGCCCACCGTTCTTTGCCTATCTGCAAGAACGTAAACCAGATACTATTGAGGAGTTAGAAAAAATTTCATTAAATTACTGCACTGCGCATCCGAATGCGAACATTTCTGGTTCGTTGATAAGAGAACCTCTTCCTGTGGCCTCTAATATGGCATACCACAGTCATAACAATCCAAGAACACACAGTGTAGATAGAAGGCACTTCAAAGGAAATTATAATGTCAATTTCCATAAGGGACAGAATAATTTTACCCATAACAATGACTTTAATAGAGGAAGACCACAATATAGAAATTATTCACCTCAGTCCAGATACAACAATAGTCAATGTAACTCAAGTCATAATCGTTCATATGACTATAATAATGGTAACAATTGGGATAACAATAATCATAGCTCGAGACATCGAGATAACAGTTACAATAGGGGACAACGAGATAATTCAAATGATTATTCTCGTCATCGGTCTCAGTCACGGAGACCATCACAGTTTGATCACAATGCAGGGGCGGCACTCACGGATGGTACGACCCCTAGTGTTTCTGATAATAATAATCAGTCACAATCTTCGTCTTCATGTTGTGCTGTTAACTTTAATGTGGCAAATAGTTGCCACGATTGTAATGCTATTTTTCAGAAGGCCAAAGAAACTGTGCTGAATTGTGGACACCTTCATACAGCAGTTGGTCTTTCAGCGAATGATGGCACAGGCACCCTGATGTTCAATAAAGGATTAATAAATGGTGATGTGGTCTCAGTTTTAAGAGATTCTGGATCAACAACCATTGGAGTTCGGCAGTCTTTGGTACATCCTAGCTGTGCAACAGGGGACTATGTCCGTTGTATGACCTTCGGGGGTACTATTGAGTACTACCCCACTGCCATAGTATATGTTAACACACCATTTTTTACAGGTAATGTCAAGGTGTGCATGTTACAGAATCCATCAGCTGATCTTACAGTAGGACGCATCCACGGAAGTAAGGATTGCACTCCTAAAGAAATTAATGAATGGGAGAGACAAAATGTGCATTCTTTTAGCAACGCTAACGCTGTTGTTGCGATGGCTACACTTCGTGCCAACAACATGAATACATGTGGCACAGCATGTTGCAACTTCACTCTGAGTACTATCCCGGAAACTGATGAGGATGATAGATCTATTGTACAACATACTAAGGATATAACTGATCCTAAGAAAACTGTTGACGTTGTCAACATTGACAAAGATGTTACGAAGAAGAATAATACGGTGAAGAATAATGTTGGAGTTAGAAGGAACAGGGATAATGAGGTTAAGACAAATAAGTCTGACTGCAAAATTTTTACTTTGCCCAGCCATCACACGTCTACGACATATAGGAAACTTAATACCTTTGGTAATGATAGGTGTCATCCTCAGTCCAGTCAGGATGATACATCATTCAAGAAATATACTATGTCTATGGCAAAGGAGGAAGTTAATCCTGTTTATAGGACAAATAATACATGTCGTCATTGTGCACAATTTCGTGACAATGATACTACTTATATTGGGAAAAGTGCGTATTCTCGCACAGTGTTAGTGCGAAATCTGCCGCAGGATACTACCTGGCAGGCACTTAGAAATTTCTTTAATTTTACAGCTAACGTTAAGTTTGTTCGTCTTCTACCATCTGTCGATGGTCAGAATAGTCAGGCTTTGGTTACATTTCGTAACAATCGTGACGCTCGTTTGGTTATCGAGCATGATAACGGTGTCTATTTTCGTCACCATCATCTACACTTACAATTAGTACCTGATTCTGCGCCACGCAGATAATGGTGTACGCTCACACTTTTGTCTTATTTCTTGATGACTCAGCATTGTCAGTCATCATTTCTTATCTTTCGTATCATCTATCCTAATATAGATTGATTTATTGATTTTTTCTTCTCGAAAAACATTTTTGATTCTTAACATCTTTATATTTGTACACGTTTTCTGTCTTATTTGTTTTACCATACCTACAAGGGACAGTAAGTTGTTTAAATGTTTCAACTATACTCAGCCCCATACAGCATAAGTTTATTTGTCATCTATCACGGCTGTCTTATCATCACTGTTAAAAAAGGACATGCCAGTGAAGGTGACATGGACTGGTGAATGTGATAGAATATTCCGTCAAATAATTGATATTTTTTCACACCCACCTATTTTGAGACTACCTGATCCTTCCAAAAAGTTTATCCTCTTTATAGATGCGAGTAATTACGGAATTGGCGCATGTTTGCTCCAATATCATGACGACGTCCTCCATCCCACACTCAACGTCTCACGGAAACTTAAGCCAACAGAAATCACAAGAGCCCGAAACTGTTAAGATACGCCATTCTCCTTCAGCCATTCAACTTTACGATTGAATAAATTTCTGGAACAGACAATATCATCGCAGACGCACTATCCAGAAATCCTTTGGATGTCGAGTAATCAACACTGACACTTTTCTAATACGTCAACCGAAATTACGTGTCACAGGAGACTGAATCCTATCGCAAAATTCTTGACATGGAGATAAACCTTTGCTTACGATTCAACTAAATAACTTGTACAGACAATTGCGATACGAAATGAACTAAATCAAGAGACAATGTATTCGTATTTTACGCCGGGACTTTGGTTAGTGTCCGTTCCGGATAAAACTGGTTGAACCAACAGTGAAAATAATACTTGATGACATTTCGAATTAATTGCAGTTTGTGATAGGAATTCTTGGACGTTAAGAATGTCTATATTTATTCTGAATCAGAACACTTAAACAGTCTTCTCTAATGGAAATTCACAAGGATCAAGACTACGTATGGATCATCACATCCTTAGATTATTAATTAATTTTAACTTAGTTGTTGAATTAATGGAAATTAAAATGAAATGTGAGAAAAAGATGAAAAGAAATTGAAGAAAAAAATGAAACATGAACAAAATGAATAAAAGAAAAGAATCTCACATAATCCTAAGTAATATTCTTATATATAATAATGAATTACATAATTATATTACATATTAGTTTCTTATTTAGTTAGTTACGTTAGATAGGTATTACCCACTTAACACATATGATTATGGTCAAACACACATAACTAACTTAAATTTATACATTATGTTCTTTCTCTACTTTATTTCTCATTTGGTTTTTTTTCCCTCTCTTTTCTTTTCGTGACCAAGAGACGGGACCTACCAACGCTGATACGTCATAGCGTTCAATAGTCTAATAATATATTACATTACATTAAATGCTGTAACCCCTAAAATCGTATGCTGCTAACCTCTAGCAGACGATGCCAATTAAAATACCGTAACACCCAATCAAGTCTCCATGAAGACAGCGTATATGTGTATGTATATATATATATATATATATATATATATATATATATATATATATATATATATATATATATATATATATAGTTAGTTGCTTATCCTTTACAGGATATGGCAATCAACCCCAGCTTTTATTGGCTGTTTGTGATTTTTCTAGGCAATATTTACGTTCAGTAGTTTGCCATTGCTTTCTGAACGGTACGGCGCTTATACCATTGTTAAAAATCCACACAAAGCGATCTGCTACCAAACCGCCTGCAGCAGGTTTCGAACCTGGTATATCTGGATTATGAAACTGCGTTCATATCCATTAGGCCACAGACGCCGACATATATATATATAAGTTAAGTATATATAAATTTCACCTACCATCCATATTTATTTTAAAGTGTTGAGAAATAATTGATTGTGAAATCAGTTTTATATTATTTTACAAATTCTTTGTTGATTCAATTATTATAGATATGAGAGCTCACGTATGATCCAGAATCTTTAATATATATACCTACATATTAGTATGTACATCTAATAATATACTAACAATAAAGAATTTCCCTGGATTAAACCTGCTGGGGGTTTCTTCTTCTTCTTCTTTGATCCTTAGCCGCCGACCGTCAAAGCTGTCAGTGGCCATCACGCCTAGTGGCGTCTTGTAGGGCAACAACAAATAGATTCGACTTTGCTCAGTCGGTGGCCATCCTTCGTACAGTGCCCCAACTCTGGTTCATTCTTTGCATCTCAGCCTCCACAGTCCTCCGCCAGGTTTTTTTTTTTTTGGTCGGCCTCTCTTTCATTTTCCTTCAAGGGTCAAAAGCATAGCTGTTCTTGTGATGGCATCGGGGTCTCTTCGGAGGACATGACCAACCCAGCTCCAGCGTCTGCCAGCTATGATGGTGTGCATGTCCTCTTGCTTTGGGGGTTTACCCAGCTCAAATTAAATTGCATAAATCTTCACAGAAGGCGGCGGATCAGATCCAAAAGTTAACATTGCTCTGCATCATACAGCATTTTTCTTGACTTATGAATTATGTTGTGAATACTACTTTGACATAGAAGCATCATTGTCTTTCTACCTACGACTCTGCCAAGAGTAATTTTGTGCGAAGGTAGACACCATTGAAGACTCACATTAGATACTCTAAGTTTAGCCACTGTTGGACCACTACTGCAGAGCAAAGGAGAGTCAATCAGTGATTGTCTGGCAGGTTCTGAAATGGTCAACGAGAAAGACTACCCATTTAATTGGCAAGGAAAAGACTTTAATGAAGTTTTAGAACACGGAGTATGTTTTACGTCACAAAAATGGATAAATGAAAAAGTTGAACCAGGTGAGAATGGATTAGAACGCATGTTAACACTCCGCCTGCAAACTAGCACAGGTCCCATCACCCTTGTCAGTGTGAATGCTCCTACTCTGTACTCTGCCTTAGAAGCTAAAGACAAGTTATGTGAGAATGTAGCAACATTTATCATAAGCACACCTATTTAAGAACTTGTTCTCCTTGGTGACGTCAACGTTAGAGTGGGTTACGATCATGTTTCATGGCCTTCATGTCTGGACAGGTTTTGTTTTGGCAAGATGAATGAAAATTGGCAACAGCTCTTGGTGCTGTTCGTCCACAATGACTTCTGCCTGACCAACACTTACTTTCAGACAAAACCCTAACATAAGGTGTCATAGAGACACTAACAATCCAAGCCCTGGCACCAACCAGATCTGATTCTTGTTTGAAAACTGTCACGGATTGCCTCCCCTGCTCTGCAGTATTGGTCCACCAGTGGCCAAGACCTAGAGTATCTAATGTGGGTCTTCAAAGGTGTCTACCTTTGCACAAGATTACTCTTGGCAGAGTTATAGATAGAAGAATAATGATTCTTCTACCTCAAGATACTTCAGAAGTCAAGAACAATGCTAAATGAGTCTGACCACGTTGCATTTGGATGTGACCTGCCGCCGTTTGTGCCGATGTATGTTGTATGATTTAGCTCGTTCAAGCCCGCCATAGAATTAATTCAACGAAATTCCTCTTATTATTATTATTGTTGCTCTTATTGGCTCTTCAGATATAGATATAACTATATATTTTAAAATCCTTATTCACACGTGTGCACTTCTGTGGTAAAGTGGGATGTTATAAATATTTATAGGGACTTAGTGTACTGACTGAGATCAGCTGTGAAGGTATCTGTATCTAATAGGTGTAGTGTTTTACAGATAACCTTACTTGCTACCACATTTATACCTCAGTCAGAATTATTCTGGAATATTGTGATGACTACGTTGAATGTCTAGGGTATGTATATGATGAAGTGTAAGTCACAACAACAACAGACAGATAAACAATTTAATTTATTCCACCACACTTGACAACACTGTGACACTCACACACATTTAACACTCTATAAGACTATCTTAAATGAGTCACTGGTAAAATTTCAAATATAAATATGTATTAATTACTTTCACTAATATATATCCTGATTCAACTACAAAGTGAACCAGGAATCACCCTCAGTGTAATCACAATTTATATGTACAGAATTTATAAATATGAACCTTGTAGTGACATATTTTATTAATATTATCCTAGGTGTGTCAGTGTGTAGTAGTACTATGAGGTAATACTGGTTTTGTTTTTTTCAAGCTATGTTGGTATTTGTCATCATGACTTCAATTGTTTGTTTATCTTGGAAATAGTATGGGAAAAAGTCACAGTTCCTATCTATTTAAACAAGGTATTGTCCCTCTGTTTTTCTTATAAAGTCAATTTTAGAGGGGGGGGGGGGCATAATGTTGAGCTCCTCTGGCCACAGACTCTTATCTTTCGTGATGGCGGCAGGAAAAGACTCCTCTGCTCGATAGCCTCCCTGTGTTCTGGAGACACCTCACTGGTCACTATCTGGACCCAGGAGTATGCTGTCAGCCTCTAGATTCAGCAAAGCTCAGACCAGATGCTGCTCAATAACTTTAGGACCACGGTCCCTGAAACAAGAAGGTTGTACCTCCTATTTCAGAACTAATTTATAATAAATGTCTAGACTGAACACAATACATAACAAACACTGAGTTCAGAGCGGTAGGCCAACTGCTATCTTCATCTGAAACACTTTTCACCAGTATACTCCTCCCTAATGGTCACTACGCCTCTGCAATTCCATCATTAGTTCCTTCTAATCAATAAGATAGGTGTCAGTGTACTGTTTGGCAATTCCATGCAGTTTTACTTCTCTCCGACACCTTCTGTTCAGGTTGGAGCAATATATATATATATATATATATATATATATATATATATATATATATATATATATATATATATATATATATATATATATATATATATAGGCTTTGCCTCATGTTCGCTACTGAACCACACACATATACAGACATAAATTATCAATTTACATTCAATTTTCATTAAAAAGATATTGAATATATCAAGCTTACCACAATTCATGGAATAACACACAGTTACGTTGACTGGCAATGAATATAGCACAATTTCGATCTGCCGATGTCCCAGGCTTTTATTTAGAAAAATATGCACTGGCGCTCAACGCACTGGTTCTTTAGTAAGTTTATTTGAAAATTTGGTGCTGAACTGACGATCCTAATTGCCTATATTGACGGGTCTAACCAATCGTGCCATGTTTATACAAGCGTTTGAAAAAAAGTACCCTTCCTTCCGTCTCCCCTAACAACAAAAGATAGTATTTGTATCCCGACTAATCGTGTTTAGCCTTACATTTACTGCGCTCCAATCAAATAGGATTTAACATGGGGACCTATTTCCCGTATAATGGTGGTGTCAAAATCTGCCACTGAGCGATTCTGATTTTGGTGTTGTCTGACACCCTCACTATTTCTTTTGGCTATAATTTGGTAATTCCTAGACTATTTGCGTAACACTTAACATATTATTTGTCAGCAAGTCCTAAGGAACCCAACTATATAAATTTTATGGGGCTAAGTGGCTGCGTTCAAAATATGCATTTTCTTCTACCTCCTGTTCACTTCGAATACGATGTGGTGTCTGGGTACTGTCATGTTTTCAAACGTAAACCAGTATAATGCCATGTTTCCTAATAAGCGTTTTTCAGGTTTTTAAAACCTAACTCTCGTATGGGTAGTGTTTTTTATCACTGTCGATTTGAAAAAAAGTTAGTGCTTGTGGCCTCATGCCTTTCGCGTGTTAGGGGTAGCATTAATTGTGTATCGCGAGACTGTGGTAGTATTGCATGCGTTCCGGCTTTCAGCCCTCCTTTTCTTTCTATCCTAAGTCCATCTGTCCATTCGTTTATGGTACTTTAGTGTATAAAATGACCTGAATGGAATATTAAATATAGGTCAGCCTGCGTATCTCAAGGTTTTTCTTAGAAAGGCAGTACACGTTTTATTGTAGAAAGCGGGTATTGATGCATTAGGCTTTTACTATCAACGTGAAACGTTACTATTTGCAGACGAAGTAGAAAACAAGGGGATTTCGAGTACAGTCATTGTGACAGCACTGTTCTTTACCATTCTTCTTTCCTTTTATTGTATTAATGCGTTAGGCTTGACATTTACTTTTTAATTTATATATGTGGATTAGAATTTCTCACGACAAATTCTCCCCACTTGAAACAGACGTTATATGTCAGTCTATAATTCTATATACACATAGAGAAATTTAGTATTTTTCCTGGGATTTAGGGTGATTCTCATCACACGGATGGCGGCTTAAAAAATCCGCTCCCAGATTTGTTTTTCCACTTATATACTCTATGCTAAACTCAAATGGCTGCATCAGTAATGACCAACGGAGTAATCTAGAATTTTCATGTCTAGCCTGCGCTAGAAACGACAAGGGTTTGTGATCCGTTTGCAACTTAAATGCCTTCCCACACAGATAAATATTGAATTTCTTTATCGCCCATATTACTGCAAGACATTCTTTTTCGCTAGTTGAGTAGTTGGTTTCAGCTTTATTCAACTTTCTGCTAGCATATGCCACTGGGCTTAATTCCCCATCCAATGCATCTGATTTCTGTAGCAGAGTCGCACCTAACCCAATATTACTGGCATCCGTCCTTACTATGAATTCTTGACTTAAGTCAGGTAATTTCAAAATAGGTTTGCTTGTGAGCTTTTCCTTCAATTCTTGGTACGCGACTTCACATTGTGGAGTCCATGTAATTCGATCTGGATGTCCTTTACGTGTCAAATCAGTTAACGGTGCACATATGGAATTAAAGTTTTTGATATACTTTTGGTAGAAACCACATAATGAGACAAAGGATCTCACGTCTTTCTTGGTTTGTGGTCTCGGGGCTTTCTTTAGTTTCTCTAAATTCTTTGGGTCAGGGGTCATGTTTCCCTGATAAACTGTGTGTCCCAGGAACTCTAATTCTTTACATCCAACACAACATTTGGTTGGTCGGGCTGTCAAATTCGCTTCTCTAAGTCGATTAAACAGCATGTTCAGAGAATCAATGTGTTCCTCAAATGTTTCTGTTGCTATAAGGATATCATCCATGAAATTTGTGATACATGGATTATTCAGAGGGTCCAATAATTTTCTCATCATTCTAGAGAAGACACTAGGTGCATTCTTCAATCCAAATGGCAATCTGTTAAACTCATAGTGTCCCTCTGAGGTACTAAACGCTAGGTATGGTCTAACCTCAGGCTTTACTGGAATCTGATAGTATCCTTTACTCAGATCCACTTTTGAGAAATATTTAGCTTTATTTAGTCTGGCAAACAACTGATTTGTATCCGGCAATGGAGCCACCTGTCCTTCTGTAATAGCATTCAGTCTCCTGTAATCTATACAGAGTCTATGTTCTCCAGAGGGTTTCCTTAAGAGTACAACACAGGAACTATATGAAGATTCACTGTGTGAAATAATTCCTTCCTTCAACAAATAATCTATCTCTTCTTTCAAAGCCTTCTCCTTAGCAAAAGGAATCGAATAGGGTTTCATACAGACAGGTGTGGGGTCCATCAGTTTCATATCATATTCCAATAAGTTTGTATGCCCTGGTCGGTCTGTTAACACCTCTGCATGAGTATCTAGAACCTGTTGTACTCTCTTCTTTTGCTCTTTCGTTAAGTGTGTACTGATTTTCACCTGTGCCGCTGTCTCACAGGGATGTAATGGATATTCAAATGATGAAAGTGGTTCCTTTTTCATCTCCATGGCGATGGACAAGGTCAACAAGTGTGTCTCTTCCTGATTTTCTCTTTCCAAATATTTCTTCAGGAGATTCACATGATAGATTTTTTCTTTCCCCTTCTTATCTATCTTATAATTTGTTCTAGACACCTTCTCTAGAACTGTATATGGACCTTGCCATCCAATTTGTAACTTATTCTGACTACCGGGCAGAAGAAGCAGTACCTTCTTTCCCACAGCCAAATCTCTGTCTTTAGCTTTCCTGTTATAATAGGCAGCATGTTTTTTCCCGGCTTGTCTTAAATTTTCATTGGCAAGTTTCCAGCCAGTTTTTAAACGAGTGGTAAGCTCATTCACATATTGGTATGAGGATGTAATGTTTTCCTCTGCCTTTTCATCAGTCCACGTTCTTAACAGCGCTTCATATGGACCTTTAATTTTGTGGACCTATTTGTCCATGCACCGGTATGGTCTCTTCCACTGGAAGCGCTATAGTGATGATTTTTCTTCCCAGAATTTTCATGCACAAAACGACCGCTACCAATTTTTCTCTTGGGGCTGTCTCCCCACTTAAAATTCTTGATGAGAGATTTTCTCTCTACATCTTCTTCCTCCAGTTTGTTTAAGTCCGATTGAGGGATTTTCGGCTTATCCTGGGGTAAGACATCTTTTTGCACTCTCCGCATAGTGGCCATTGTAAAACAGTTAAGTGAAGCTTGTCCGTGAAAAGGGGCTTCCCATTCCCTTTGGTCCACTTTATCAAATTTATTTTTCTTCGTATTTTCAGGCCTAGTTTTGCCCCTTGGCGTGTCCAGGTCCTGATCAATGTTCCCACGTGTGGGTGTTCCCTCATGTGCTATGCTACACCTTTCTACAAAATTCTCAATGTCCCATCTTGCCTTGGGCCAATAATAATTGTGAGCCACCTTTTGGATGATGGTACCAATTTTTTCATGGTCCCCATCTGGTTTCACATGTAGGCTCCTTATTAATTCTGCCCTATATCTTTTAGGAAGTACCAGCTGTCCCTGACCTTTGGATCTAGCTCCAGTCTTCCTATACATCAACTTGTTTTTCATGTAAAAATCTCCCTTGCCTGGAGTTGTATGACAAGTTGACAATTTCCTGAAACAAGGCTTGAGGGTCTTATCCCCAGCCTGTGCCTTCCTCATCTCATCTGGAGTGGTATCTAACAGAATATCCTCCTCCTTTCTTGAGGTCGACCTGACCTGAAGGGTGGCCATATACACAATGGTCAGTGTCATGATTGTTCATCTTACAATTTTTACACCACCTTTTCCCTTGGTTGTAAGATTTTCTTTCATCATATTTCCTTTCATCGAATTGTGGGGTTTTATTTTTATTGTCATACCGTGGCCTATCAAATTGGTGCTTACCTTTGTTTTGATCTCTAGGATCAAATTTATTAAAGTTCTGTGGTGCCCTAAAATTTTCCCCCTGTTTCTTTTTATTGCCTGATACCTCTGCCTGAGCTGCTTGGTACCTTTCTGCAATACTTAATAACTCACCCAGTCTCTCTGCACCTTGTTCCATGAGAAACTTTCTCAGGTCTGGAGCCATGGACTCTCTTAATTGTTCTATAAGGACCATTTCCTTAAGATCTTGGGTTTTCCCCAGAGAAGTTCATTTCTCCAAGTATGTCTCTAACCGTGCAGAGAACTGGTGATAGGTTTCACCTGACAGTAGTTTAGCATTCCTAAATTTTTTCCTATAAAATTCTGCGTTCTTTTCATATCTTAACAAAAGAGCCTGCTTTAGCATGTCATAATTTTCCTGATCACCTCTGTTCATTTTGGCAAAAACTTCATAAGCTGCCCCACGAAGCCCTTGAGATAACTTTAAGCTCCACCTTTCTCTCTCTAACCCATACGTGGTA
This sequence comes from Oreohelix idahoensis, assembly GCA_024509875.1. NCBI lineage: Eukaryota > Metazoa > Mollusca > Gastropoda > Stylommatophora > Oreohelicidae > Oreohelix > Oreohelix idahoensis. Next base: position 265,760 of record JAMPIV010009235.1, read on the forward strand.
GCTAATAGTTCATATCTATTTAGATAGCTCTCAATATCATCTTCTTTCTCAACAAAATGATCTAAATGAAAGTTCATAGCTGAGGTTGAGGCTTCCTGGCTAGCAGTGGCATCAGAGGTAAAGGGACTGGCACCATTTTCAGGAGCATGGCCTTGAAACTCAAACTCCCTTAGTCGTAACTCATGTTCCCTTTGTAATCTCTTATCCTCTGCTTCCCTTTCTGCAGCCAATCGCTTGTCTTCCCTTTCTGCAGCTAATCTCTTATCTTCCCTTTCTGCCTCCAATGCTTTAGCCTCTTTGTCAGCCTCAATCTGCAGCCTCTTAGCCTCAGCCTCAATCTTTCTTTCGGCCTCTTTTTCTAATCTTTTTTCTTCCCGTTCAATATATTTGTCACATTCAGCAGTGACATAAGCAATCATAATTTGCCCGTCCATTCCTAACTCTTTTGCAGTCTGCACAGCAGCAGATCGAAATTTTGCCAAGTCGGCCATTTTCTAACAGGTAAATGTATGTAATGTCTAACTAAACAATACAATCTTTACTTATTTATCCAAAGACACCACAGGCACTGAGAGCTCAACGTTATTTATTTCCACCCAAGGATACCTTTTAATTCTTATATTTCCCAATATATATAATAGGAGAAAGTTCAATATCCCGGGATCGAGACCCCAATATATGTGGTAAAGTGGGATGTTATAAATATTTATAGGGGACTTAGTGTACTGACTGAGATCAGCTGTGAAGGTATCTGTATCTAATAGGTGTAGTGTTTTACAGATAACCTTACTTGCTACCACATTTATACCTCAGTCAGAATTATTCTGGAATATTGTGATGACTACGTTGAATGTCTAGGGTATGTATATGATGAAGTGTAAGTCACAACAACAACAGACAGATAAACAATTTAATTTATTCCACCACACTTGACAACACTGTGACACTCACACACATTTAACACTCTATAAGACTATCTTAAATGAGTCACTGGTAAAATTTCAAATATAAATATGTATTAATTACTTTCACTAATATATATCCTGATTCAACTACAAAGTGAACCAGGAATCACCCTCAATGTAATCACAATTTATATGTACAGAATTTATAAATATGAACCTTGTAGTGACATATTTTATTAATATTATCCTAGGTGTGTCATTGTGTAGTAGTACTATGAGGTAATACCGGTTTTGTTTTTTTCAAGCTATGTTGGTATTTGTCATCATAACTTCAATTGTTTGTTTATCTTGGAAATAGTATGGGAAAAAGTCACAGTTCCTATCTATTTAAACAAGGTATTGTCCCTCTGTTTTTCTTATAAAGTCAATTTTAGAGGGGGTGGGGGGGGGGGCATAATGTTGAGCTCCTCTGGCCACAGACTCTTATCTTTCGTGATGGCGGCAGGAAAAGACTCCTCTGCTCGATAGCCTCCCTGTGTTCTGGAGACACCTCACTGGTCACTATCTGGACCCAGGAGTATGCTGTCAGCCTCTAGATTCAGCAAAGCTCAGACCAGATGCTGCTCAATAACTTTAGGACCACGGTCCCTGAAACAAGAAGGTTGTACCTCCTACTTCAGAACTAATTTATAATAAATGTCCAGACTGAACACAATACATAACAAACACTGAGTTCAGAGCGGTAGGCCAACTGCTATCTTCATCTGAAACACTTTTCACCAGTATACTCCTCCCTAATGGTCACTACGCCTCTGCAATTCCATCATTAGTTCCTTCTAATCAATAAGATAGGTGTCAGTGTACTGTTTGGCAATTCCATGCAGTTTTACTTCTCTCCGACACCTTCTGTTCAGGTTGGAGCAATATATATATATATATATATATATATATATATATATATATATATATATATATATATATATATATATATATATATATATATATATATATATATATATATATATATATATATATATATATATATATATATATATATATAGGCTTTGCCTTATGTTCGCTACTGAACCACACACATATACAGACATAAATTATCAATTTAAATTCAATTTTCATTAAAAAGATATTGAATATATCAAGCTTACCACAATTCATGGAATAACACACAGTTACGTTGACTGGCAATGAATATAGCACAATTTCGATCTGCCGATGTCCCAGGCTTTTATTTAGAAAAATATGCACTGGCGCTCAACGCACTGGTTCTTTAGTAAGTTTATTTGAAAATTTGGTGCTGAACTGACGATCCTAATTGCCTATATTGACGGGTCTAACCAATCGTGCCATGTTTATACAAGCGTTTGAAAAAAAGTACCCTTCCTTCCGTCTCCCCTAACAACAAAAGATAGTATTTGTATCCCGACTAATCGTGTTTAGCCTTACATTTACTGCGCTCCAATCAAATAGGATTTAACATGGGGACATATTTCCCGTATAATGGTGGTGTCAAAATCTGCCACTGAGCGATTCTGATTTTGGTGTTGTCTGACACCCTCACTATTTCTTTTGGCTATAATTTGGTAATTCCTAGACTATTTGCGTAACACTTAACATATTATTTGTCAGCAAGTCCTAAAGAACCCAACTAATAAATTTTATGGGGCTAAGTGGCTGCGTTCAAAATATGCATTTTCTTCTACCTCCTATTCACTTCGAATACGATGTGGTGTCTGGGTACTGTCATGTTTTCAAACGTAAACCAGTATAATGTCATGTTTCCTAATAAGCGTTTTTCAGGTTTTTAAAACCTAACTCTCGTATGGGTAGTGTTTTTTATCACTGTCGATTTGAAAAAAAGTTAGTGCTTGTGGCCTCATGCCTTTCGCGTGTTAGGGGTGGCATTAATTGTGTATCGCGAGACTGTGGTAGTATTGCATGCGTTCCGGCTTTCAGCCCTCATTTTCTTTCTATCCTAAGTCCATCTGTCCATTCGTTTATGGTACTTTAGTGTATAAAATGACCTGAATGGAATATTAAATATAGGTCAGCCTGCGTATCTCAAGGTTTTTCTTAGAAAGGCAGTACACGTTTTATTGTAGAAAGAGGGTATTGATGCATTAGGCTTTTACTATCAACGTGAAACGCTACTATTTGCAGACGAAGTAGAAAACAAGGGGATTTCGAGTACAGTCATTGTGACAGCACTGTTCTTTACCATTCTTCTTTCCTTTTATTGTATTAATGCGTTAGGCTTGACATTTACTTTTTAATTTATATATGTGGATTAGAATTTCTCACGACAACTTCGCTCTGTAATACTTGTAATTAATTAAACTATGAATTATCTACAGCACCACATCGTAACAGTCCGCTGCATCGAAGATGGTCGAATCCCGAAAGATATCTTCTACGGTAACTGGCAGATGGCAAAAGAATAGTTGGGTGACTGCTGGTTACGCAGGGATTATATACTGCAGCTTTGGTCTTCATTGTCAGTTGGGAGCTTCCCCAAAGACGCGTTGTGAGGTGAGTAAAGGTGGCTGCACCTTTGTCAGTGTGGCTGTCAATTTGTGTGTGCAGGGAAAGGTTGTCTTTGATGGTAGACCTCAGGTTTGTGAAGTGGTGCATGTTTCAAAGGCAAAGCGAAGGAGATCTCGAAGAGGGTTGAAGCCAGGCACAGTCTTGTTTAACGTCACTGCGTATGTCAAAGGGCTGTGATGTGCTTCCTGTACATTGGACTGTTCCCTTCATGTCTTCATGGAATGGCTTTATCATTTGCAGCAATTTGGTGGGGGTACCCTATTATCAGGAAGATTCTGAAGAGTCCATCCATGCTGACCAGGACAAATGCTTTTGCAAGGTCTAAAAATGCGATATATAATGGCCTTTTCTGCTCTATTAATTTTTCCCGAAGCTGGCGATTAGAAAAGTTCATGTCTGTTTTTCATCTACCAGCTCCGAATCCACACCGCGACTCTGGATATATGTGCTCAGCTAACATGTGTAGTCGCATCAAAATGACTTTGGCAAAAACCTTTCCAACAATAATAAGAAGATAGATGCCTCTGTAGTTACTGCTATCACTTCTTTCTCTTTTATTTTAATACAGTGTTACGATCTTGGCATCTCGTATGTCTTGAAGAAAAGCTGTCTCTTCATCAGCACTGGCACAGCACCATATGCAGGGGATGTAAAAGCGTGCTCTTTCAGCATTTTATTAAATCGGGAGGGAATTCCATCACTGCATGGTGCTTTACAATGGTCTTGCTGATTTCGTCCAATGTTGGCTCAGCATCCAGCTCCTTCATAATTGGCAAACATTTGACAGCATGACGGGCTGCAGATGTGACGGTATTTTCTCTTGCGCAAAGCTCAGAGTTGTGCTCGGCCCACCTCACCATCTGCTGACTTTTATCGGTTCGCTTCTCTCAGCCGATATTTTTTTAGCTGTGTTACATTTTTGGGGACCAAGGGCTGTCTTTATACCATCGTATATTTGCCTTGTGTTGCCTGTTCGCGCTGCGGCCCGCATGATCTCGGTAAGCTGGAGCCAATAATCATTTGCACAACGTCGAAACAGTTTGTTGGACTGTGCTTTCTTGTAGCCTTCAGGATCTGAAGGGTTCCAGCACTCGGTGAACGTTAGTACTCAATCGCAGCACTCCGCTTATCTTAAATCACAGGTGTCATCACATCTGAGAAAGCATCAAACCAGTTATTTGACGTGTCTGTCCTCTTACCAAAGATGGCATGCGCATTACCGTGAATCCTGTTCTGCATGTGCTACAGTTTCTCACGGCAAATATCTGTGTGCAAGATCGAAGCTTAACACGGACATTTTTTTTTATAAAGTACACCCTTCAACCCTAGATGGGTTGTAATTAGGATGGGTGTACAAAGTCAAGAAAAGAAATTCAAATTTTCAATACCTAAATATAGTACATTCTTCCTCCCCTCCACCCCTCTCCCCCGGGCCACTTCCACTCAGTCCAGATAAAGTAAATCAGAGCCACATTTGTGTGAATGTCGGTGTGTGTGACCTCCCCCTTCAAAGAAAAAAAAACACTAAAAAGAAAGAGAAAAAAAAAAAGAATATAATATAACGTATATACTGTTTGACCATATTGGACAATTAAAAAAGAAACGAAAGTTACGTTATGATCTGGGCTGCGCTCAGGGTGAACAAATTGTAGTTGCCAGTGTTGCTATTTCTTTTTTTTTCTTTTTGAGTAAAACACAATGCCTTAAAAAAAAAAAATTAAAAAGAATGTAGACTATGAATTGTCAAGAATAAATTCATGTCGATTTTTTGAGTAGCGTAATAAGGCACTTTAAGTTAAGTAAATTACGTTAACAGTAATTTAGTTTGGAATCAAAAGGTGCAGTGTTCAAATAATGTTTTAATTTTTTGCCAATAAAAATCGATTGCGTAGCTGACAATTGGTTTTTTTTTTTTTAGATACATGTGACATGCAACTTTGACAAAAAATGTTCTAATATGCACCAAGCTGCCTCAATAACTGCGTTGAACATCTTACATCAATGTGTAAAAAAAACTGTAGGGCCTACCGCCTGTTCTGTATCTTTCGCGAAGTGAGTCAGTTTCTAACAGCTAGTGCTAACATGTCCTTTGAAAATGAACGTGCCCAGAGTGGCATATTGATTAATACACGCTTTTTAAATAGTCAGACTTCAATTCTTTTTCGTCATAATACCCGTCGTATCTCAGAAATAGTAATGGTCTATGCTGCAGTGGTGTACTTAGGGGGTGCGAAGAGGTGGTCCACCCCGGGTTACAGCCTGGAAGGGAGTACCACCAGACACTATTATGATAGTAGACCTACTGTTAACAATATATTTGTAAGTGTATTTCTTTATGGTGGAGGATGCCAAAATAGGATCCGTCCCGGGTGTCAAGTACTTTAAGGACGCCTCTGCTGTGCTGTATATTAAGTACAAGCTGTGTTCGTTTTCTTAGCTGTTCCGAGATGATCCATCAAAGTTGTCTGGTAAATTGAAATTACAAAGTAAAACGCCTCTCATGTAGACCCTGACTATAAGATCCGAAGGAATTTTGAGGTGGACGAGTTTTCTCTTCATATCCTGTCAGGACATGACTAAAGGAAGGGTAAAATATTAGCAACCCGGTCATAAGTTTTATAGGACACCATTTTGTTTTTGGCATATATGTGCAGTGACGTATTGAATTTCATAATTTTCTGTTCTTGTCAGTAAAACTATATCAAATTTGACATTTTGTTGTTGGATTCCTTATAAAATTTCCTATAAGATAAGACTATTTTTACTCCTCTGGGACCGTTGACTGTGAAAATCCAAGGAAAAAAATGCATTAAAGATGGGAATAGATGACAATGTATTGGAAAATGAACATTAAATTCCAATGCCGGTACACTAAAAACAAGAAAATCACAAACAATACAGTTATATGGTCATTTTTAGTACTTTATACATGTTCCTGTACTGACGCTGCCAGCGATCTCTTCCCCAGTTAAATATGATCTGCCTGGCCTGAGGAACTCATCACCAGATCTTTGAGTAATATTCAGATTAGCAATTATTGATTTCTTGGCATTGTATATCCAGTAGTTTGCCATTGCTTTCTGGATGGTTCTGGCCGCTTACCATTACAGTCCATGGTGCGCCCTCAGCCCGATACCAGGCCTTTCCAACCCCGGCCCTAGAAGCCGTTGTCAATGTATTATTGATCATTCGCACGTTCGGCCAGCAGTTTGTGTACTATTTAAGGGGGACCTCCTTTTTTTCAATTTACTCACGTAGTTCTGCTGGCCAGCCAAAGCCGTTGCTCAGGGGGTAGAGCTACCGTACACAAGCAGACTCGAGGAGCCTTACGTGAGCTGAACTGGACACTCATTAAAACAGTTGCACAAAAGATTACATTATTCGAAATAAAGTGCTGTTCTTGTCAGCTAACCATACCAAATTTGACATGTTTTTGGATTCTTTGTAACATTTCCTATAAGATAAGACTATTTTTACTCCCCTGGGACATATGACCGTGAATATTCAAGGAAAAAAATGCATTAGAAATGGGAATAGATTACAATGTACTGGAGAATAAACATTAAACTCCGATACATAAAAAAAAGAGAATCATAAACTATACACAATTAAATGATCATTTTCAGTACTTTATCCATGTTCCTGAATGTCACAAGACATTTAGCATTTGCAAAAGGACGCACAAGAAACAATGTTTTTGCAGCACCGGCATCGTTTTGTATGACAGCTCTTACAAGTACAGGTAAGAATCACATTTTCAGGTAGCTCATTAATGCTAAGGTCTGGCGTGAGTGATGAGTCATCAGCACTGATTGTCCATCCAAAATCCGTTGGGGCTAATGGTTCGTCCATGATCAACACTGTAGAGCATGAGTATACCATGTAAAATGATCTTGTCATGTGACCTCGCAATGAAGAGCTTGTGCAAGGTAGACCTTGTAAGTTTAGAAGACTAGCTTGGGTCATCATTTCAAATCGAAGTGGGTCAAATGTCATGCTCAGAGCCTGGTGTTAGAACCTTCATCAGGTATTCATCGGCAAGCTTAAAGGATTGAGTACTTAGAGGAAGACGCCTACCAAAGTTGTGCAGATATTTTTCTGGTCCTCCTTGAGCGATGACACCTTGGTGCCTATCTTACTGGTCACATCAGATCCTGTAAGAAAATGGGTAGCAAGACGGACGTCTGTGGTAGCACCTACCTTGTCTACAAGAGTATGGACTGGTATGATATCTAATGCCGACTTTCTCATCCACAGTTCAGAGTGTCCATTTTCATTAAGAAACATGTAGAAATGATTGAGTATCACAAAACCATCTGTGTCGTTTGAAAGCACAATGACACACTGCAACCCTTGTTTAACGGCATGGAAAACGTGAAGAATAATACGTAAGTCAGCCTCATCAACAGTTACTTGAAAAGTATCCTTGATTTTTGTGAAGCTTCCATCTTTTATTGCTTACGCCGGCGTATGTTCCTTTTCAAGCATTACGTCGCTAAGGATAGTTTCTCATTATCGATTAGTTGATACCGTCTTCAGAAACTCGCTCAGAGCATCTTGAATCCAACTTTTGTTGTCAACTGCCGCCCAAAATCTTGCCATCTTCACAGGAAGCTTCGTAGCTGTAGCAATGGAAGTCAACGGTAGTGGTTGCACAGAAGACCTTCTTTCTTTCTCAGCATTTTTGATTGATGATTGAAGGTAGCTGTCAAAAACAGTCAACACGACTGATTTTGCAGACATTATTCAAATTACTTTCTAGGATTGTAAACATATCTTCAAATGTGTCGTTTCCCTTAACTGGTACACTTTGCAACTAATTCATGACATCAACAACAACACTGGTTTTCAGGGTATGCTCTTCTTGGAAAACGATGTCTGTGGTATCTAATTTTTTTTATCAACTCCGACATGACTTGAGACTTAAAGGGTTTGGTAGTAGCACCATTCTCATATAGTAAAGGTGAAGGTGAAAAATCGTAGGTAAGAATTTCTGCCATTGTCATTCCTCTCTCCTTGGCAATATCAACTTTTCTTAGAACCTGCAAATAATCTTTGATGGCGTTTTTCAGTTTGCTTTTTTGTATGCATGTCTGGTTGTGCTACACTTAGAAAGGTGGGACGTTTTTGCTGGTGCATAGGTGCCGATAGTGGTTTTGAGCTGGTTATAAACCTTTCCTCTTAAAACATGAAGAGAACTTTTTGAAATTCAATGCTGGAACAAATGCACTGGTTAGAATGTTGTGAAGCCTAACTTCACCTTTCCCAAGGTAGGGGATTTCTCTGCTTTCAACATACTGAAGCGTCTGTTAGATGTTGGCTTAAATTCTTTTTTCTGAGGCTTCCTGTTAACTCATGATGCATTATCAGCTCATAATCTTACTTACTTAATTAGTCATTCCCCTTCTACTGTGAGGTGTAGAGGTTTGGAAGAGAGAGCGCCAGACTATCCTATCGACTGTCTTCCTTCTGGCCTGGTTCCATTCTAGTCCTTGGTCTTTCAAAGATTGTCTAATGTTATCCTCCCAGCGAACTCTGGATCATCCTGGGGGTCTGGATCCCTGGCTCTTTGTTTTCCATGCTTGTCGTAGTAGCTGATCTTCTCCCATTCTGCAGACATGGCCAAACCATCTTAGTTGGGACTGTTCTATTTGGGTCTGAATACTTTATTGTTCTCTCCTTACATGTCTTTATAACATCGTCCATGAGGAGTATGAAAAGATAAGATGACAGGATATCACCTTGTCTTACACCAATCATGGTCCTGAACTCTTCTGAATTATGGTTTGCTGTCCTCACATAATTTATGCAAGACTTGTAGAAGCTCTGTATAGCATGAATCAGAGGTGCTGGAATGTTCTTCCTTGCCAAACAGTCCCAAAGTTTGCTCCAGGGGACCCTGTCAAATGCCTTTTCCAGGTCTGTGAAACAAAGATGGATCTCACTCTTATACTCAAGGGCCTTTTCACTCAGCTGAGTGTGAAGATTAGGTCTTGAGTACTTCGGTTCGCTCTTAATCCGCACTAGACCTCATCCAATTGGGGCTCAGATAGACGTCGGAGTCTCTGCTCTAGGATTCTAGAGTAGATTTTACCAGGGACACTGACAAGAGATATGCCTCTATAGTTTCCACATTGTCGATTGTCACCCTTTTTGAAAATTGGTGTTATGATAATGTTACTGGACCATTGCATGTTACTGGTTTGTCGGAGATGTCGGGCTTATCAATGTGGCCGACATACTTCAGATAACACGAATACTGTGGGCCGTTTCTTTGAATGACAGTAGGGACCTGGTAACTCTGGATGATGAGTCAAGACTGTGTGACTATTTTCAACGGGAAAAGCAGACACTGGACTCGTGGAGTACATGGTGACGATACAGTTTATTACAGACGAAGTACAGGCTCATCGATATGGGTTGACAGTAAATAAGCATTCAAAATATAATCAACAATCTGACCGTTGACTGACATCACTGGTCGTTATGACTTCAAGGTTAACGGTTTGACCGAATACATGGTACTGTTGAATTGACCATGTTCATCTTCTAACGTAGATACATATATTAATTTAAACATCAATCCGCTCCTGATGTCAGAGGGACACACTAGCAGCCAGATAATATCTAGTCAGGCTGAAGCTCTACCATATCACTGTAGGAGATCAAGTATCTGAGGCGTGATACTCAAAAACGAGCCGTTTTCTGGCTAAATATTTATAATGAAACGATTCTTGGTAAAGCTCGTCAAGAATAACCTCCTCATCTAACGGGTGAATATAATAGCTTTATCCGTGCGTCTTCCCTAGATTTAGGACAAGTACACAAAAAATACACGTCTATCTCAGACGGAGAATATATGGTTCTGCCTCAAGAATGTATCTTGGATGGCAACAAAACACCGCGACAAATCGCGTCATCCCTGTTCAATGATATTGCACGGCCGTACGCAAATACTTAAAACATACAATTAACTTAGATGCGCTCAAATGCGCGTCTATAAAATACAAGACTCACATGTGAGGATCTCAAACATTTAACTCCCCCTGTTAATATAACTTAACAGATGGCAATCTCCCAATCCTTTGGTATGATCTTGTTGCACCACGCTGCCTGTAGGACCCTTAAGAGTAATAGGTTGCCTGATGCTCCCATGAACTATTTCTGGTGTTATACCATCTACGGCTGTTTGTACCCTATACCAGAGCGCTCTTTTAGTTTCGGTGACCGGAATTCTAACACTGGGTTAAAGTCTTCCCGTGCACCGTAAAAGCCTACTGCTAGTTTTGGCGCGGAAAATCAGCTGATGTGTTTGTAAAATCAGTAATTATATAAATCGTTACACACTCGTTCTGGATAAACACAGCGCTAAAATTCTTTTGTGTACTATAACTTTGTTCTGTGTTCTATTTTTGATTGCATTTTTATTTGTTTGAAATTATTTTTGACGGAGTTACAGACTTTTGAAAACAGCGTCATCATTTGAGGAAATTCATAACAGAATAAATCTTTTTATTAATTTAATATTTAAAAATCGGCACATTCGTTTGAGTTTATAATTGTAAAGACTTCTCGAAGGGAAGCTAAAGATTATTTGCACATCCTTTTTTTTTTTTGGTATCATATCTTGAGAATGTGTGGTAGTCAGTTTTGTGAGTTTGGCATTACAAGAACAAGCATATTGTCACCAGATTTTAAAACATTTAAATCATTGTAAACGCATTCCTGATGCTTTCAAATCTTAAATAAGGTTGTAAAATAATAACATTTTGTAAAGCACCATCTGTATTTGCATTTTCATTCATTTATAATGACATTTAGCTGCGTATATAAGCGTCAGAAAACATGTAAAGCTATAGATAGATTACTTCCACATAATTTGATCTATCTTTCAAGTCTTGTTAATCTTCTTTTTTTATAATATGAATGTTTTGTTTTATTGTGTGTGAGATAAGGACTGTTTCATTAGTGTTCTTTGGTAGACAATCCTGTGCACACGTTGGCTGCCAAAGAATTCTAAGTAACTGTTTGTATATCTTCTTTCATTCACAGATAAAGCATTCTACAGCCTGGTGTTAGACTTGATACTCCCGAATATTCCATTATCTTTATACATACACAAGTAAACTATACTACATTACAACGAAATGGAACATACTTTGTTGCATCATATGAATTGTGCCAGTGCACTGTGCACAGCCTGTGGCAAGAGAGCATTAACTTTCCAAACAAAAAGTTCAAAACGGAATGCACTAGACTGAATTACGTTAGTGATCTGTTCTTTGTGTTTGGAATTAACGTATCAGATGATAAACCGACAGAGCATTCGACTATATTTTGTAGGAAGTGTTACTTACAAATACAAAACCCAAAAAGGAGGCATAATGAGAAGTGACTTGAAACAGCCAAGTTACTATCGGAAAACAGTCAGCACATCTGGAAAGACTATGACCATAATTTAACTATAAGTGAATGTCTACTGTGCAATTATTTTGCAAAGACAACTTTTGGATTTTTAAAAACAAAAAGCTGCTCTATCCCCTGTGATGTTCTTTCTGACCCCTCCATGTCTAGTCAGTCAGTTAGCTGTAGTCAGTCAGTTAGTTGTAGTCAGTCAGTTAGCTGTAATCAGTCAGTTAGCTGTAGTCAGGATAGCTCTGTACAGCAGGAGGTTGATGTGCCTGCTCACACTAATGATGATATTGTTCAGCTGGAGGTTGATGTGTCAGCTCCCATTAAAGGCGATACCATTATTCATTTAGAGGTGGATAACACTACTCATCCTAGCATGCCAGTTTTTGTTGCCACATCTACACCTACCAAGTCAGTTATACATACGGCAAGTACATCCACCTCGCCTGTCTTCAAAAGCGACTTCACAGTACAACAGTTACTTGCTAAGCCACCATCACAACCACTAACACAAGAGGAAGAAACCCTATTCACATCCATTGTTAGAAAAAAAACTAGAAACAGCAAAAAATAATATCATAAAATGCAAAACCAGAGGACAGCCTATTGTACTACAAAAATTAATTAAACATAGAAGAGAAACATCAGTCACCAGAACGCCAACAAAACGTAAGCGATCTCAATATCTCCACACTGTTAGGAAACATATTGCTGGAACATCAACTGTCTCACTAGACCTGCAGCAGGCACATGAACTACAACGCTGTTCAGAAACGTCTCGTCAGGAAATTTGCAGGAAAGCAGGCATTGAAAGTAGAGTTAGAATATCCAAAGAATTAGCAATAGCCATGAAGGAAGTAGTAGGTCTTACGTGGGCACAGGAGAGAAAACAGAGAATATAGACGCAAAGATATTTGAGAATTCGCAAGAGATACATGCAAACATTAGTACTATTAAGAACTTGAAGAGATTTGGTAGGAACTGGAATTAGACGCTAAAATTGAATTATTTTCAGGCAGGTATTGAACTTTGTGAGGATAAAGAGGAGACAGATAGTTTTAAAATTGAAAATGCAAAAGATGCGCTAGCCAAACTTCCGTTAAAAGATCTGTGTGCTAGGTCTGATCCAGTTTGTTCCCACTTGGACAAGGTACTAACCAAACACAAAATCATACCACAGACTTATCATAGCAGAGCATTCACAGAGAATCACTGCCACATATATCTCACACAAAAAGTGTATAAAGATCTTACAAGAGCAATCATTACACAAACACTAATAATTGCAGACAAACAAGATATAACTGACATAGCTTTTATTGCCCAAGAACAATTCAACTCACTGAACGAAGCATTTGAGAAAGTACACAACAAAATATCACACAGTAAACCAATTAGTAAAGAATCAATATTATCAATAACAGCATCAATAGAGATATATATGTCTTTGTTCAGAAAGCTATTCCCCAGTAAGACAATTCCAAAACAGCACATATTAGAAAAACATTGCGCAGACTGGATCAGAGCTCACGGCTTTGGAATGGGCATGCATGGAGAGCAAGGAGGAAAATTTGTACATTCCACTATTTCCAAAATTGAAAGACGCGCCAGCGGTATTAAAAATATAACTTCACAATTACAATTTATAATGGAAACTCATTTGTTACAAATTTCTCCATCTGTGAATCTACAGATTCCTCCTATAAAAAAAATGGAAGTGTGAATGATAACAGCGAAATTTTGGGGCTAGAGAAAATTATGGCAGTTGTTGCGTGAGAGTGACAGAATTAACAGAGTGTTGAAATCATTTAATAGGTGTATGTTTTATTTATTAAATTGAACATTTCGTTTTGCTCATGACCATACTCATTTTTACATGACCATCTTGATGTATGATTGAGATAATTGTTAGCTCTCATGTTTTGGGGACAAATGGGTGTGTTATTTGAAGGAAATAAATTTGGACTTGCAATTTAATGTTTCAATAATTAATGTTTGACGCATGAATCCAAAACAAAAATTTGATATCCATTTTCTGCAGGTTTTCTACTTTTGATTTCTGTAATTTGTTATGCATGTTGATTGTGATCGTTGTAGCGTAAATTGCATAAGAAAGAAACCATAACAACATATTAAAAAAATGAAAATTTTACACTATTTCAGACTATTATATCTTCTGTTCTAATTGTGATAAAATGTTTGTGCTTGTTCTAAAATTTACTCTAACATTTCTAGTCTAGCTGAACGCAAAATTAAAGCCTGTATTTATAATAATAAAGTAGCCTAAAAGCATTAATTAACTCTTACTACTATCAAAAGTAAACACCGCCACATTTTTTTCCCGATAGGAAGTTGACCACGTGACCTCTGTCACGATAGCTATAAATAGCGCGGTCAGGGAAAAAAGAAAAAACTAAAGTGTCGCTGGCAAACAGCCGTGCATCATGCCCTGCTGCTATGCCCATCTTGATTTTCTCAGTTCTTCCATCTTTATGTCATCTTCATTACCATTAGTTTTTTCTTCTGTGCTAGTGGTTATTATTTCTGATGCTTGACCTTGCTCACCTTCAAGGAGTTCTGAGAAATATTCTTTCAAACTTTCCATTACTTCCTTCGGGGCAGTAAGCAATTTGCCTTGCTTGTCCTTTATAAATTTGAGAGGGCATTGTTTTTCCTTCCTCGTGTTCTTTAGTGTCTTATAGAACAATTTCTGGTTTTCTTGCGCATCTTTTTCTAGCTTTTCTCCAAATTCTTCCCAGGACTTCTGTTTTGCTGCCAACACCTTGTTCTTTGCTTCTGTTCTGAGTATCACATATTCTCTATATTTCTCTATTTCTCCTGCTGTGTTTTTAGCTCCTAAGTATTGTTTCCATGCCATTTTCTTCTCTCTTATTTTCTCTTTGACTTCCTCTGTCAACCAAGGCGTCCTCTTTCTCTTGTTACCAAGTCGGACTTTACCACATGCTTCTGCAGCAGCTGTCTTTATAGTGTCCTTGAATTTACAACTCTGCCAAGAGTAATCTTGTGCGAAGGTACGCACCTTTGAATGCCCATATTATATACTCTTGAGCTTTGGCCACAGTTGGACCACTACTGCAAAGTAAGCTTATTAGACATACCCTCAGAGAACGTGGTACTTAGAAGTATGTGGCTGTCTGAAGCTTCGATCTACAAATCATTCACAATAGCTGTCAGTTGTGGCTTCATCTTAGTTATCTTGTTGTGTTGTGGGTTAAGACTTCTACTATAAGAGTCAGTCCTCTGGATAACCCCCAAGCTCTGTCAGATCTTGAATTGATTTTGGGAAGTAATTAACAGTGTCTGAGACGGTTCTTAATATACCTAACCTCAGATCTAAACCTTGCTTTCTCAGAGCTCTGCGCCTGGGTTCATTGTTCCTCTTGTAAACATTTGTCGAATTTCAATGCTGTTGTGTGAATTTACCGACAAAATCATAATTTCCTCGTCAAATATGAAATATAATTTTTTCCAACTACCATAATTGCAAGTATTTGTAGCTGCAGTTCAAATCCCAAAAGAAATATCCTGTTCAGGTTAACTATAAAGTTGTAGCAGAATTTCTGTTGTGTAATTCATAATTTATCATAAACACACTAGTTTATGTGACTGTCATAAAATTAACCATGATACAACGTTAAAATATCTCCAATGATACAACGTAGGGATAAAAATAAATGCGTAAGCTACTAGAATACATGATCGCCCACGCCGCGGGTCATCACCCGCCATGGAAATTAAATTGTTGGACGTTACCCTTGGAACGGGAGGAGAACGGAGATCAAAAGGAAAAATCTGACTGAACGCGTGCTTGAAACTAGCAAGGCTAAAAAGACGCAATTGGTGGGGAAAGGAGGAAAAGTCACGTCCCCAAGTTGACACAAGGTAAAGAAATCGACAAAAGGGACCTTAGCTATTATACGCAACAGTCATTTCTTGGACGCTTATGCGATAACTTAGTCCGTTTATTTGAATGCAGTGACGAACGCATTACAAAAGATGCTCGCAAATATTTCAAAAAACCAAATAACCTTGAAAAGTAACTTTTTCTTAATAATAATGTTAGGAATATAAAACCTAGCTGGCCGGATGGCCCATCTTGAGCAGTGAAATAATATGCTTTCATTTATACAGACGGATAGATAATAAGAAAGATATTGACAAAAGACTGTGTTGTTCATATCAGCCAGCGACTGCATTGAAACAAAAACATGTCACTAATTTTCAAAAACTGCAGCCTTGAGACGCAAGTGCTAAAATCTAGTTGGAATGAAAGAGACGGGATGGGGTGGAGAATTGTGGCTAAAAAACTTTAACTGTTAGGCAGGGCAAAAACAATTGTTTTTTTTTTGTGAAATGCAAGTAGAGACAGACGGACCAACAGCTTGACTGAGTATTGAACTGACTTTTTTGGAAGGCGGTTTTGAAAAAAAAAAGGCGGTGATTGGCCACAGATAAACATAATATCGGCGCTTTTTGCCATTCGTCAAAGTTGTCCCTAGTAGCAAGTAAATTATTTATGGTGTAATCCTCAGAACAAATTGAAATATTTAGAGGGACGGACCAGCAGCTCAGCTGAGTTTTGCTAGCAATATACTGTGTTCTATATTCATAATTCTGGTAAGACTGAAAGTATTTCTTTGGATATTTTAATATTTGTTTAATGTTTCGAGTGATTTGATACTGCCATATCAAAATCTTTGAATTTACAAAAGGAGTAAGGCGGTGATCTAGACCCCCCGCCCCACAGAGACAAACAAAATATAAAACGCCAGCGATTAGGAAGACGGATCAAGTTTTTGCCATCAGTCGAACATATCACCTATCCTATTCTATCCAGGAAGTAAGAACATATTTAGAATATGTAAGTGGGGGAATTCCCAGATGATGAAACCAACTTGGAAATATGTGCTGTATGGTCAGAGAGACGACCCATACTAAAGCCAGCAGCTCAGTGAGTGTTTTGCTCCAGCAATGTTTAGACTGTGAATTCTGACACATGACCAATACTTTATTGCAGAACTGTGAGTTTTTATTTGGCACCAAGGTGGTGTCAAATGATGTGTTGATAATACAAGAGTGGACCCGTGCAGTATTATATTTTGGCAGAGCAGCCTTTTATCGCCCCCAAGCACGGAGAGGTGGGGCCACCAGACTCCTGATTTGCCCCCAAGCACGGAGAGGTGGGGCCACCAGATTCCAGCACCAGATTCCAGCATCAGATTCCAGCACCAGAACTACTCACTCAAGATACGTGAGCGTCTGGCCTGCTGGAGAGTCACCAACTTATTTCTAACACACCAACTATATTTCCATCAATAAAGGGAAAATGTTTAGTAGCCATAGACAGTGAGTGATGAAGTCACCCCAACAGCACATCCATAAATAGTTCTTCCCCATAAATTACAACTATAAACAGTAGTAATATTAACTAGTCTTGTAACATACCTATGTACACACTTTTCATTTATTATGCCATATATTCATGCCTATCATTAATACTTTCAAAACCTTTCATATGTTCTGACCAAAATAAAACCTTGGTTCAGAACAAATAAATTTAAAGAAAATTTACTATCAAAATTTTACACAGCTTGAGTTAGTTCAGTGTGTTTTAAATTTTATTAATATTATTAGACTTATTAAATATCTGTGTGTGTGTGTGTGTTTGTATATATTAATACAACACCTTACATTCAGTACCCTAGATTTTTTAACGTAGCCACATTCAGTAGTAAAAAAAAAGATATGTGTGAGGCCGTAAGTGGTAGCAAGAAGGGCCTTCTGTAAATTCACAGCTACATTTATCTCAGGAGCCTTCACAGCTGACCTCATGCATCACATTAGGTAAATCACAACCATACAGTACCATCAAAATCCACTACATATATTGGGGTCTCTTGTCCAGGGATAATTAGCCTATCAATAATATTAGGATCTCCTGGTGGGAGAAATAAATTAGGGGAACACATTATAAAAATTAAAAGTGTCCCTGAAAATAAAAGTTGGTGAATCTTCACAGCCAGTGGTAGTTAATTGATTAATTAATTAATTAGAATTATTTTAGACTAGAGTAATTAGAACTACTTTAGTGGTTGGAAATTTTACTTTGCTCATTGCTAGAATTGTTTAAAAAGTATGGCGGAACTAGCCAAATTCAGATCAGCTGCTGTGCTAACGGCAAAGGATATGGGAATGGATGGTCAGGTTTTAATTCAATATGTAACGGCTGAATGTGATAAGTATATTGAACGGGAAGAAAGAAGATTAGAAAAAGAGGCTGAAAGAAAATTAGAGTCGGAAAGGTTGGCTGAAGAGAAGAGGTTAGAGGCTGAGACTAAGAGGCTGCAGATTGAGACAGAAGAAAACGACAGCAAAGGGAGGCAGAAGATAAAAAGGCCGAAAGGGAGGCAGAAGATAGAAGGTTGCAGAGGGAGAACGATTTACGACTAAGGGAGCTGGAGCTACAAGGTCAGGCTCCTGAAAATGGTGCCAGCCCTTTTGCCTCAGATGCTACGCCCAGTCTGGGAGCCTCAAACTCAGCTATGGGGTTTCATTTAGACCATTTTGTTGAAAAAGACGATGACATAGAGGGTACCTAGGACGTTTTGAGTTATTAGCTACTACATATGGGTTAGAGAGAGAGAGGTGGAGTTTAAAGCTATCACAGGGACTGAGAGGTACTTCTTATGAAGTCTTCGCAAAAATGAACAGAGAAGACCAAGACAATTATGACATGTTAAAGCAGGCTTTGTTATTGAGGTACGAAAAAAAATGGTGAATTTTATCGTAAGAAATTTAGAAATGCCAAACTGTTGTCTGGGGAGACATACCACCAATTCTCTGCCAGACTGGAAACCTATTTGGAGAAATGGACTGCTCTGGGGAAGACCCAAGATCTTAAAGAAATGATCATGATTGAGCAATTGAGAGAGTCCATGGCTCCAGACATGAGAAAATTTCTCATGGAACAAGGTGCAGAGAAGTTGGGGGAGGTTTTAAATGTCGCTGAGAGGTATCAGGCAGCCCAGGCAGAGGTAAGTGGTGCTAAAAAGAAGCACATAGACAATTTTAAAGCTCCACAGCAATTTAATAAATTTGATAATAGAGAGCAGGGAAATAAAGGTAGGACAAACTTTGAGCGGCCAAGAAATGACTATCGCGACAGAAACTCACAGTTCAATGACCAAAAGTTCAATGAAAGAAAACCGTGGAACCAAGGAAAAAGATGGTGTAAATGGTGCAAGAAGGATAACCATAACACCGAATTTTGTAGAAGGAAACCTTCAAACATTGCTGCAATGAAGTCGGGGACGCAAAGATTAAAGGTTAATCCTAATGGACAGCAGGAACCTTATCACCCCCCAGTTTGTGAGGATGTTATTTGTAATGGGGTCACCATAAGGTGCCTTTATGATACAGGTTTGGATTATGATTCAGTTGTGAAGTCTAGCCTAGTGGACCCAAGTCAGTATACCACAGAAACAGTGGAAATACAAGGGGCAACTAAGGACATACCACTCATGACACTTCCCATCGCAAGGATAACGGTGAAAACTCGCTATGTGGAAGGAGAAATCAGAGCAGCAGTGATAGATGAACCAATCTACCCTCTGATATTGGGGTGTAGATACGTCTTCTTGGGGAATCCCGAGAGGCCTGTGATCATGGCGACAGTGCAGACCAGGTCACAGAAGAAGGAGGAAGAAGGTGAACCTATAAATGCTCATCCAGAGGAGATGAGGAAGGCGCAGGCTGAGGATAGGACACTCAAGCCATGTTTTAAAAAATTGCCCAAATGCCACACACCTCCGAGCAAGGGGGAATATTTTATGAAGACAGATTGCTATATAGGAAGACAGGAACTAGATCCACTGGTCACGGACAGTTGGTTCTTCCCAAGGTATATAGGGCAAATTTAATAAGGAGCTTACATGTTGGAAAAGATGGGGACCATGAAAAAGTCGGTACCATCTGCCAAAATGTTGCTCGCAAATACTATTGGCCCGACGTAAATGTCGATATTGAAAACTTTGTAGAAGCATGTGGCGTATTTCATGAGGGAACACCCACAAAGGGAAAATATGTGCAGGACCTAGAAACGCCACGGGGCACTCTTAGGCCTGGAAAGAAAAATTATTATACTCAGGTAGACAAAGTGCAATGGGAGCCCCCTTTTCACACCCAGTCTTCACTTGAATGGATTAACATGGCCACTATGCGACGAGTACAAAGAAGAAATTTTACCCAGGATAAGATGACAATCCCTCGGTCAGACTTATATAAACTGGAAGAACAGAAAAGAGAGCGAAGATCTCTCATAAGCAACCTAAGGTGGGGAGATAAACCCAAGAAAAAAAATTGGTAGTGGTCGATTTGTGAGTGATGATTCTAGGAAGAAGAGTCCTCACTATGGTGCTTCTAATGGACGAAACCCGACGGGTTCCATGAAAAATACGTATGATAAATAAAAGATCCAGATGTAGCCCTATTAAGGACCTGGACAGATGAGAAGGCGGAAGAGACTGTTACCTCATCTTATCAATATGTGAACGAACTGACCACTCGTTTGAAAGCTGGATGGAAACTGGCAAATGATAATTTGAAACAAGCCAGGAAGAAACATGCAGCATATTTTAATAGGAAGGCAAAGGACAGAGAACTAGCTGTGGGAGAGAAGGTGCTGCTTCTACTACCCGGTAGCCAGAATAAATTACAAATTGGATGGCAAGGTCCATATACGGTTCTAGAGAAGGTGTCTAGAACAAACTATAAAATTGACAAAAAGGGAAGGAGAAAGTTTATCATGTAAACCTGTTAAAGAAGTATCTGGACAGACCACTCCAGGAAAGCACCCCCTTACTGACCTTAGCTATCGCAACTCAAATGCAAAAGGAACCACTCACCTCACATGAATACCCATTACATCCGTGTGAAACAGCAGCACAGGTAAAAGTCAGTAAGCACCTGACTAAAAACCAGAGGGAGAGAGTTCAACAGGTTCTGGAGGAACATACAGATGTATTAACAGATAAACCAGGCCATACAAATTTGCTACAGTATGACATGAAACTGGTAGACTCAAACCCAATCTGTATGAGAGCCTATTCTATTCCGTTCGCGAAGGAGAAGGCATTGAAGGAAGAAATAGATTATTTGTTGAAGGAGGGGATTATTTCACACAGTGAATCATCTTTTAGCTCTAGTGTCGTTTTGTTGAGAAAACCGTCTGGGGAACACAGACTGTGCATAGATTACAGGAAACTGAATGCTGTCACAGAAGGACAAGTGGATCCATTACCAGACACAAAACAGTTATTTGCCAGACTGAACAAGGCAAAATACTTTTCAAAGGTGGATCTTAGTAAAGGCTATTACCAGATCCCAGTGAAGCCTGAAGTGAGACCTTATTTGGCTTTTAGCACTTCGGATGGACATTATGAATTCAACATGCTACCATTCGGACTGAAAAAATGCTCCGAGTGTATTTTCAAGGATGATGCGCAAATTGTTGGATCCCCTGAATAACCCATGTATCACGAATTTCATGGATGATATTCTCGTCGCCACAGAGACATTTGAAGAACACATTGAAGCTCTAGAAATGTTATTTAATAGGCTTAGGGAGGCGAACTTAACTGCTAGGCCAACAAAATGTTGTATTGGATGCAAAGTGTTGGAATTCTTGGGACACACTGTATATCAGGTAACATGACCCCTGATCCCAAGAACTTGGAAAAACTACAGAGAGCACCTAGACCACAAACAAAAAAGGACGTGCGATCATTCGTGTCGTTATGCGGATTTTATCAAAAATACATCAAAGATTTTAACTCTATTTGTGCTCCTCTGACTGATCTGACTCGCAAGGGACTTCCAGATAAAATTATTTGGACTGCGCAAAGTGAATTAGCGTTCCAAGACTTAAAGGAAAAACTCACTAGCAAGCCTATTCTCAAACTGCCAGATTTGACACAGGACTTTGTCTTAAGAACCGATGCAAGTAATGTAGGACTCGGAGCAGCTTTGTTGCAAAGATCATCTTCACCTGATGGGGAACTGAAACCAGTCGCTTATGCAAGCCGCAAATTGAATAAGGCGGAACAAGGATATTCCACAAGCAAAAAAAAAGAATGTTTAGCGTTAATCTGGGCAATAAAGAAGTTTCAAATCTATCTGTATGGTAGGACTTTTGTGGTCGAGACGGATCATCAGCCCCTCGTATTCTTATCTCAGGCTAAGCATGAAAACGCAAGATTGCTGAGGTGGTCTTTATTGCTTCAACCTTATCAGTTTAGTATCCAATATATCCCAGGCAAATTGAATGTCGGTGCAGATTTCCTCAGTCGGCACCCCTGTGATCAAAATTAGAGTAATGGCAGGCGTGAGGAGAGATTTTATCTATGTGCATCACTGGTTTTAGAACTTGCCGTAGGCATGTTTTCAAGTGGGGAGATGTGTCATAAAATTAACCATGATACAACGTTAAAATATCTCCAATGATACAACGTAGGGATAAAAACTAATGCGTAAGCTACTCGAATACATGATCGCCCACGCCGCGGGTCATCACCCGCCATGGAAATTAAATTGTTAAACGTGGTGGCAAAACGTTACCCTTGGAACGGGATGAGAACGAAGATCAAAAGGAAAAATCTGACTGAACGCGTGCTTGAAACTAACAAGGCTAAGAGACGCAATTGGTGGGGAAAGGAGGAAAAAAATTCACGTCCCCAAGTTGACACAAGGTAAAGAAATCGACAAAAGGGACCTTAGTTATTATACGCGACAGTCATTTCTTGGACGCTTATGCGATAACTTAGTCCGTTTATTTGAATGCAGTGACGAACGCATTACAAAAGATGCTCGCAAATATTTCAAAAAACCAAATAACCTTGAAAAGTAACTTTTTCTTAATAATAATGTTAGGAATATAAAACCTAGCTGGCCGGATGGCCCATCTTGAGCAGTGAAATAATATGCTTTCATTTATACAGACGGATAGATAATAAGAAAGATATTGACAAAAGACTGTGTTGTTCATATCAGCCAGCGACTGCATTGAAACAAAAACATGTCACTAATTTTCAAAAACTGCAGCCTTGAGACGCAAGTGCTAAAATCTAGTTGGAATGAAAGAGACGGGATGGGGTGGAGAATTGTGGCTAAAAATAACTTTACAGGCAAAATTGTGTAGGGGAAGGCAGAGTTTGTTCAAAAACAAGTGTGTTTTTGTGTGAAATGCAAGTAGAGACAGACGGACCAACAGACAATAATACATACTTGACTGAAGTATGACTGAACTGACTTTTTGGAAGGGGGTTTGAATTTGAAAAGAAAAGGCGGTGATTGGCCACAGATAAACATAATATCGGCGCTCAGACGCGCATTTTTGCCATTCGTCATAAGTTGTCCTAGTAGACACAGTAATTATTTAGTGGTGTAATCCCCAGAAGCAAATTGAAATATTTTGAGGGACGCCATACTATAGCCAGCAGCTCAGCTGAGTTTTGCTAGCATATACTGTGTTCTATGTTCATAATTCTGGTAAGACTGAATTTATTTCTTTGTACATTTTAATATTTGTTTAAGGTTTCGAGTGATTTGATACTGCCATATCAAAATCTATCCCTTACAACAAGTAAGGATTCGCTCTAGACCCCCCGCCCTAGTTCAGGGTCTAGAGACAAACAAAATACATAAACGCCAGCAAGGATTATGAAGAGCGGATCAAGTGTTGAGATCAATGGAACATATCACCTATCCTATTCTATGGCAGGAAGCTAATGAACATATTTCAGAATAGGTAGTCTGGGGGAACTTATCCTATGTGAAACCAACTTGGTAAGCTGTGCTGTATGGTCAGAGAGATCTGACCCGTCTATATGGTGTTGTTGTGTGTAGTGTTGTGTCCAGAAATGGTTTAAAGGATGGAATTCTGACACATGACCAATACTTTATTGCAGAACTGTGAGTTTTTATTTGGCACCAAGGTGGTGTCAAATGATGTGTTGACAATACAAGAGTGGACCCGTGCAGTATTATATTTTGGCAGAGCAGCCTTTTATCGCCCCCAAGCACGGAGAGGTGGGGCCACCAGACTCCTGATTTGCCCCCAAGCACGGAGAGGTGGGGCCACCAGATTCCAGCATCAGATTCCAGCACCAGAACTACTCATTCAGATACGTGAGCGTCTGGCCTGCTGGAGAGTCACCAACTTAAATTCTAACACACCAACTATAATCCCATCAATAAAGGGAAAATGTTTAGTAGCCATAGACAGTGAGTGATGAAGTCACCCCAACAGCACATCCATAAATAGTTCTTCCCCATAAATTACAACTATCATTTATTATGCCATATATTCATGCCTATCATTAATACTTTCAAAACCTTTCATATGTTCTGACCAAAATAAAACCTTGGTTCAGAACAAATAAATTTAAAGAAAATTTACTATCAAAATTTTACACAGCTTGAGTTAGTTCAGTGTGTTTTAAATTTTATTAATATTATTAGACTTATTAAATATCTGTGTGTGTGTGTTTGTGTATATTAATACAACACCTTACATTCAGTACCCTAGATTTTTTAACGTAGCCACATTCAGTAGTAAAAAAAAAGATATGTGTGAGGCCGTAAGTGGTAGCAAGAAGGGCCTTCTGTAAATTCACAGCTACATTTATCTCAGGAGCCTTCACAGCTGACCTCATGCATCACATTAGGTAAATCACAACCATACAGTACCATCAAATCCACTACAGTGACAATTCCAGAGTTTCTTGCCCGTGTTATAACACTGGTTCTTCGGCCACTTGTCTAGTTAGTGTTATCAGTACCACAATAGTGGTGTTGTCATATAACTACAATCTTTCTATGTTAAAGCAAGCACGCATTTATGAGAGCGTCCGTGGTTAGAGCTCAGACCTCTCGAGGCCAAGGTAGCGGGTTGGAAACACGGTGAAGTCACGCTACATTATATTAGTTAAATGGATACCTGACTCTACTCTTGGGCCAGGAAAGGCAAATGCAGCGAGGACAGGAAGTGGTTACTTCGCCGCTCGAAGCTTGATCCAGTATTGTGAAGTCTCTAACACATCACTCCCACACGGCAGTATCTGCTATGAGACTACCTTTTTTACCATTTAGTCTGCCTCTTGTGTTCTTAGGTGTGTATTTCATTATGTAAAAAAGAAATATATAATTAAAAATAATTTAAACCAGTTAAAGGTTAAAAAAACTATCCGACATTTCAATGGAGATTATAATTTTAACTAGTAAATAAACTTGTCAAAATAATGACGGGGAACAAACCAAATTTAACATGTTAACATTTCAGCATCTGCAGCACATTTAGAAGACTGGTTTGCTGATTCTGAATGAAGTTATTTTACCTTTTTCTGTAAAGTTGTGGGGAGCCATGGTAGCATAGTGGTTAGTGCACTGGCGTCCTAGCTCAGTGGTCTATGGTTCGATCCCCAGATGAGGTGGGATTCTTTTAGGCCGCAAACGGCTCCTGGGTCCACCCAGCCCTAATTTATCAGAGCAACTCTGGGAAGGTTAAGGCGGCCGGCATGATGCTGACCACATCACCCCTAGTGTGCCGATGGTCAAGAAATTATGGGCCTAACACCATATTCCCAATATGCCTCAATGGGCGTGTAACCTTTTTTCTGTAAAGTTGTGGTAAAAAAAAAACATGGTTTTTTAAGGGAAGTAATTTATCCTCGTCTTAAAGAGAAACAATAAACAAACGGCAAAAAATAATTACAATTAGTAAATATACCCGTCAAAATTGTGACGGTATTGCCTCCCCTGCTTTGCAGTAGTGGTCCAACAGTGACCACACTCAAGAGTATCTAATATAGGCTTCAATTGAGTCTATGTGTACACAAGATTACTCTTGGCAGAAATTTAGATAGAAGAGTAGTAAAGCTTCTATCCCATGGGAGTCTTCACAAGAAATTCAGGTAAACGAAAACAATGCTGGCGGTCGCTAAGTACGTGTCCCCTGTCCACTTTATTCTCAGTTTGGAATGAGTATTCATTTTGTCACAAGATGGATTGTGATGCGTCCTCTTTGCGATCTTTCTTTCACTACAGCAGTATCAGTTACATTTTTGTACTGATTTTATTTGTGACTTTTCCAAATCGCACATTTTTCTTTCTCTGTCCGCTGTAGCAAATAGTTTGTTTGATCAAACATTTGACACTCCTTGTGGATGATAATACTGAACATTTGCAGGAGCGGCTGAGAGAATATTATCGACAGCCAAGTTGGATAATATCAGCAGCGGCTGATACCAGACATCAGCTTAACTCTAAATCGCTCAGAGAATGTGTTTAATTGCGGATGAGGCCAGACTGCACTCGTCGCAAAGCTGGTAATACGTGAGACACCTTATGGACAGACAGGACTGACAAGATTACTTTAGATAAAGTAATAATACGTTACATCTTATAACGATTGTCATGTGAGTTTACCGATGCGTTTGTGAGTTGATACACAGGGCAATCGGATGTTTACAGCTCATTTTCAGAAAAAGTATTGTTTTGAAATTTTGCAATAGATGAGTCAGGTAAAATAGTCAAATCAGATTGGCTGATCATTTGAGCTCTATAACAAACAGAGCGAGGTAGGACAGTGAATATAACCTGACGGTTCAGTCAATCCAATTTACTGTGAGATTCACGCTTGCCAAAGACACCAGATTGCCAGTAGTTAGAATTCAGAATTTCCATTTATCATTTATCACTTTGTGGAACAATCTTGAAGGACTTACATAGCATGGGAAAACCTTTATAATAAGGAAGGCTGAGGAAACTGAAACACACGGAGTCAGAGAGGGAATTAAAGAAAATATTAACAACCCGAAGTACACTTGAAATAAGGCATCTGCCAGTGCCTGTTATTCATCTGAGCAAAAATTATGTAATCCAGGATTGGCATAGTTGTCATTTTACATTCTATATTTCATTACTTACGTATATGTATATAGTACCATCTTCTTCTTCCTCGTTCGCCTTCAGACTTCCACATTTATGACTCTAATAAAGGCAGTAGTCAACTCAAGGTTCCCGACATCTCCAAACAGTTTTTCGTTGACAGAAGTGGGTTGTGTTGCATATATGGAATTAAAAAAAAAAAAAA